>JAVKLA010000005.1:10322629-10339486 GCA_034782735.1 Sagittarius serpentarius | reverse complement strand
AAGAGAAACTTCACTTGCATATTGTGAACATCCACCTGATTGTTGCGACCCATATACAGCCAGCCTGAACACTCAGTTCCACAAAGCTCTAAGTATTGGACCTAAAGCAGATGTAAGAATGTTCTAAACATTTATTAAAAAAAAATGTATTTAATTCAAGCCTTTGGTCATATTTGTGTAGGAAGAAGTAAGCAGCAGAACTGTTTTCTCTCTTCTGATTCAGGGGAAAACTGCCTTGATACGTGGGAGAAAAAACTACTATGTCCTTTCACTGAAAAGATGATGCTCACCATATGAATCACCATAAAAGGCAATTATTGACTCTCCTTGCCAAACATTAGCATTAATTATGTCACTGTTATGATGAAATATTGCAATACTTTTGGAGCAAAACAAATCAAGACCCTGACTCTACATTTCACAGAAATTTCAACACTTGGAGATTCAGTCACATTTCACATTGAAGAGTACGATACCATTCTAAATTTCCCAGCACATGATTGTTCTCAATATTTTTCTTGTGCAATAGTTTAATTTTCTTCTTTAAAATTACCTGCTTTAATTTTTTATTTCATTTAACTGTATAACCATCATATGTTTATTATTTCATGTTATTACATGATATCTCCTTAGTACACAACTTGGCAAAGATTGAGTTGTTTTATTGCAACATAGAGACAAAATGATCTCATCTAGAAAAAAGAGTAATGTGTTCTATTTAGAAGCTCCCATTAATTAAATAGAGAATTTTAAAATATTATTTTAATTATATCTGGCATATCATGAAGTAGTATAGAATATTCAGAGTATAAATTAAAAACAATTTTTAAAGTGAGAAATGAAGGATTTAAAAGTTCCACTTTTAAAATCCAATATGTAATCAAAGCAAAGATTTTAATTTGTTCATCCTGGCAGGGGGTTCATGAAAAATTTCATGGAAAAAAAAAAGATAGTTTAAACAAATTCATCTCCGGATGGATATACAGAAGCATAAAGAATATCTTTTTAATTTCTGGTTAAACAGAAATTGTCTAGTCATCTGAAACACCTCTGGTTCCTCCTTCTCCTCCTTCCCATACCTTTCAACAGGCGCTCACTATCAGGTTCAGTTCGGAGGTGGGCCATACGATTCATGGTGCGAAAGAGAGCAGCATCTCTTCCCCAGTAGTCACTGTAGAGACCAGCAAAAAGTTCACTACCTGCAGATCGTACATTAAAAAACAAAAACAAAACAATTTGGTAATGTTCTACGTATTAATTTCATTGCATATAATAGGAACTGCATTATAAACGTGGCTCATTAGCATTTGCTCGAATTCAGGTAAGAAGGTAAGTCAGTAAGTTACATATAGCCTAAAGAATATATGGACATCATTCTTACCAGCAGTGCAAGATTTACAGTTGGAACAGCATGAGGACAAGAGTTTTAAATTTCATTCATGGGCTTGGCCTCATTTTCAAAATTGACTTGGTGACTTCGGGATAGATTCACATACACATCATGAAGGCATTAAATGAACATCTAACCACATCTGCCACAATAACATCTGCCACATGAGGCACCTAAGTTCAAAGATCTCACTGTCATTCAGTTAGTGCCTGGCCGTAGAGACACCTACCCTTTGTTGGCACCTAAACTTTCACCACTGCCAAGACTCTGACCAGTGGTTTGCTTCTGAGCACTTCCAGACATGCCCTGGTCTTGCTAATGAGAAGCAACAAATTGCTTGGTCCCACAACTGGAAGGGACATGTTGGGTTCACGAGGAGCCAGAAATAACAGGAACCAGAAAATGGGTTGAAAATGCAGCAGCAGGTTTCAGAGGATGCCGTGCTAAGTAAAAGAATAGTGATAGTTCACCAAACCACTGATTTGGGCTAAACTGCGTGGATACAGCTCAAGGCTAAACCACACCTGCATCCACAGATTGGACCTCAAACAGGGGAGTGTTTCCTGAGCATAGTTATCAGATTTGGCTCTGTGCAAAACATGGCTGAAGAAAAGATTCATTAGTGAAGCAAATACTGAAAATATGGGAGGGCTGGATGCGGTTATCTCCCCAGCTGGAGAGACGAGCAGTATCTGCTACCTTAGAAGGGATTTCTATAAACAAGCACACGTTTTATTAGGCTGAGGGGGTTTTCCAGTCAGCCTACTGGAGCTGTTCCACTTTACCTGAAATAACTACAATTTGGGTATAACTTGCTGGCTGAGGGGCTTAGGTGTTCAGTGGACAGAGAAAAAGAGCCTATTTTTCTCTGGTCTAGCAATAACTTGTTTTCATATCCTTAAAATATTCACCAGAGTAGGGACAGGACTTGAGATCCCATCCATCCTGCACAACTGGTGATAAGTATTTCCTGAAAAACTTATGGAAACAGAAATGGGGTCCTGTTTTCAAAGGATTTAGGTGGCATTCACAAATTAAGCAAGCATAGGAAAATATTAGAAATAATACACTGATTGCCAATAACTGTTGAAAAAATCTATATGTAGTTGGGTACAACTGGATCATACATATGTTCAAAAATCCAGCCTATCTCTATCTGACCTATCTCAAATTGTGGTATCAGATATATTTTACTTTAGTGAAATACCAGCAATAATTCTACCTTATAGTTATGCATGGGCACAATTCCCCTTAACTGACCAAGCATTAAGAATAGTATATTTCATATCCTTGTGGACTTAGATTAGATATTTTTTAGGCCCAATTTAAGAAGCAATCAGTTATTGTCACTAGGTGGCATCCTTATGTTAGAAAATAACACAGCAGGACAATGCACAAGAGGGAAATAAATTATTTCCAGTTTGTGGCTAATCTAAGTGGAGGTTTCAGTGACACAGCTTCCTACCTCCTAATCAAAATAAACATGACTGATCTGTTCAAAGAACATTTGCTGGTATTTATAAAGGTTTATAGCAAAAGCAAGAATGTTGCTTGTTGGTCTCCCTCAAAGTGTGAATTTAGTTTCTCTTGAGATATATATGAATTGAATGGTACCATAAGTCTGAATAATGATTCTGGAAAGTTTATAGTTTGGCAGCTGGGCCTGGTTCAGAAACCTCTGCTGATTTGGAGCTGAGCGTAGTTTTGCTGTAGGCTTCATCATATAAAGAACAGGTATTGCCTTGTAAAATACATGGTCATGATTTAGTGAAATGAAAATTAAGTATAAATTATAGCATCAGTAGAAGTTAAGGTTACCCAAAACTAATAGAGAGGTTTATTTTTTTAAACAACACAGATTTTGCTTAAACAACAGATTTTGCCAGTGTCTAAACAATGTTCTGAACAATCTTCACAACCCTAATTAATGCATTACATTAGTCATAAATCCCCCTTTAAGAATTCCATTGGAAAAATATTTCAGACTGGCTGGGATTTATTTTAATTGTGATGATGTGTACTACAAAATGTGATGTTTTTATCCTTTCAGCACTGTAGTGAATGTTGGAAAATGCATCAGTGCAGGATAAATGATTCATCACATATTGCTAGCGATCAGGTTTGACATTTATAAGTCCAGATGTTCAGAAGTTTGGATATGAAGCCTATTCCTTCTGTCTGACATAGGTATAAAATGTTAGTATATGTAACTAACCTGCTGGCATGGCATTCTACCATATAGCGAGGAAGTTATCACTGATTTTATCTGTGAGATCCTGAGGGGGAGAAAATGGAAGTTCCAGTCTTGGATGGATATTGTTCCATGAAAGATGCAGATCCATGCACAGATACAGAAATTAAATCTGATTTTTACCCTCAGGTGTTGCTAAACTAAACATAAGATAAGTATCAAGTGTGAGCAGAGAGGTCACCTCACCTAAGGAAAGCAATGAGACACTACTGGTAAGTGTCACTGGCAAAGATCTCAATACAAGAACGTTCAACAAAATTCTGAGATTTTTTGCACTTTTGACAATAACAGGATCTTCTCTTTTCCTCTTCAACAGTCTTTTGCACATCCTTTAAACCCATGTTACAAGTTTTGAACACTGCTAGGTTTTTAGAGGTGCTGGCTAATTCTAGGTTTAGAGACAACCTGAGGTTGAGGTTTGAAAAACCTTGGCAAGATTTCTGCTCTTTTCTCCTCCATTGAAAAGCTACTGTGACATATCAACTCACTCCTGTCTTGTTTGCAGGGTTTTACATGGCTGCACATCACACTGATAAACCAGTATCTTCCAGTGAAAATCAATTGAGCAGTTTCACAGACCTTCACCACTCCTCCCCTCTTCCAGTCTAACCTCAGCTTCACGTGTATTTGACAAATTGCTAAAATTTAAGTTTTAACACAGCTTGGCTAATCCTGCTAGAACAAAAATAGAAACTTTCTTCTTTCCTTATTTAAACAAACAAAAAGAATCCCATGGACCTCAAACCCCAGTTTTAGCTCAAGTGACACATGTACACTTTTAAACTAGCATTCTTTTCAAGCAAACAAATACATCAAAGTTCAGTTGGGACCACTTAAAAGATATGGGGTTTTTTCCCTTTTCTCAGAGTAAAATATTAGCAAAAATAAATACAAACTTTTTCTTCTAAAACCAAGAATTCCTAGATGACAATCCTTGAAGTAAAACAGATTGAAGGATGTGATTTAATTTAAAATACTTAATATATACATGGGTTTTCCATAAATAGGCTGCTTCCACCTTAGAAGTGGGTTTTCTTTGTTTGTTATTGGCATGTTTTGTGTACCTGCTTTGAACTAGAAGGTGATGCAAACATAAGCTATTATTCTTCAGTAGTCCTCTTTGTGTAAAATCTCCATTACGTCACTTTCTACAAAGCGGACTAGCAGCAGCACCTTTCATGCATTCCTTTGTCAGCCAGTTATTACTCACATGACAACTAAAATCAGAATAGCAATTCGCATTTTTAGCAAGTGATACTTTTCACAGCAGGTAAAAATAAATTCAAACTAAATTAGCTATTGTTTAGCTGGTAAACTTCCTCTGTGTATTTCTATTTTCTGTCTGTCACTCAAGTATTCTGTCTTCTGCTTTGAGAGAAAAAGTATTTGGTTTAGTTCATTGTCCAGAGTAAAAGAAAAGAAAGAAATATGTGAAACTGTTTTAAAACTGTAAAACCAGAAATTATTATCAGAATGGATTCTCTGGATAGAAAAACATATTCAAATGTTGTTTAGGTTTTTCACCACTTGCTTGTGATATATTGCAGGTAACAAAACCAGACATAAACTAATTTCTCAGTTTTCAAGAGCTAGAGTGGTCTAAGTTAATCAGTGTGCATGATCTGATATCAAAAACAGTTTTGGCTATTGAAAGCAGATGGGAGAGTTCATCAGAAATAGAAGTCCAAAAGTTTTATATGCTGTTTATCTAAACATACACATTTTATTCAGCCTGTCTGTCATCCAATATCTATTCTGTTTCCTGATGCCAACAATAAATTGCTAGAAGTTAATTGTTCATAAATTGAGGAATTCATCACAAGCTACTTTACCACTGGGTCAGATAACCTGTAATAAAACTTATGACAGCACAGATATTTAGTTTTAAAGCCAAGTCATGAACTATTGTTTTCTTGAGGTGGGTATTTTAACTGATGTGTTGAAATACATGAAGAGATACAGAACAAGAGATTCTCTTTCTTCCTAAATTAATCTAGCTAAATCTGGTTCTAATTAGTGATGGTGCAAATGATCTTTCAAGATCAAGATTTTAAAAGCTTTTAAACTTTTATCAGAGGTATATAAAGTTTCCTTGTTAGTCTAATCCTCCCTGTTAGTCCATAGCCACACTGGTGTAGGCTGCTGCGTTAACGTGAGTTGCAGTGGTGGAAACAGGTTTTGAATTGTTTAGTGAGGAAGAAGAGGATGCTGGGATGTGAAAGCCTTTGCTAACAGGTTTGCATAAAGCCTTTTCAAGAGCATGCACATTGGCTGAACCTACATGGGAGCGTGGAGGCAACGCTGGGGTGCGGTCTCCAAGGGCATGCCGACGCCATACCAGCAGCAGATTTCATGTTCTAAGAAAACTGGAGTGCATGAAGAAGAAGGGAACCTCTAAGCATTGGAAGAAAGACTGGAAGACCAGTCCTGGAGGGTGCATGGTCCAATTTTCATCTCCTGTCATGGGGTCATGGCCACCACGAGCTGGAATCAGGGCTCAGCTGAATGAAGGAGCATCCCTTCCTTCAGAGTGCGTTTAGCATTAGAGGTCTCAGTCTCATTTTCCAGTGTCAATTAAAAGATTCTTTAATATTGACCGTGTTTGCATCTATGTCTTCTACCCTTTTCAAATGGATACTTGTGGGGCCTAAGGAGCAGCATTAATCCTGTTCATTTTGTAAACTGTGTGCCTCTGGTTAGTAGAAGTTAGTAGAATATATTAGAAGACATGGAAATACAAACTTCTTTAAGATGTTTTTCCAAAGTGTTGAAAATGTTTAATTCCAATAGTATAAAAAATATAAAAGCATAAATAAAATAATAAACTCTTTGAAGAATTTTGTTATGTTTTTAAAATATCATTCTATGATCACTTGAAATTACAGAATTCCCAATGGAGGCGTAGAAAAACAGCCTCTAACTATCTTTCTCAGGTCATATTAGTTTTGATGAAGGGGTGAAATTTTGTCTATGTTTTGGTGTTGTATCAGTGATCTGATAAAAATGTATTATTTACTCCTGTTAATCTTGCCACATTAAAGAATTGTTAGCTTTGTGAGATTGATTTTATAAGTCTTTGTCGGTGGATGTCCAAGACTCTGATGAACATTTATCAGAGAAGGGCTTATTTAATAGATTTCTCTTTCAGATAAAACTGTGAGGATCCATAGGACCTCCCGTAATCCAGGAAAACTAATGAATAGGCCAGAAACACAAGGACTAACCATTAGTCTTGAAGTGCTCAGTGGGACAATCTGGCTTCCATTTAAGCAAATAAAATTCACATTGATCTCACAGTGGGAACATGATCAGGTTAATTTATTTACTTAGTTCTGTCTGAGGAAAGGTTGAGAAGGACTTCAAGATTAGACCACGAGGTTTCAGGCCTACAGCAAATTCCATGGAATGAGTCTTTGTTCCCAGGCTGAGCTAAGACTGGAATCTGTTAAAAACTGTAGAAACAATTTAGAAATAAGGGTGGAAGACAAGCGTAACAATCTGTGCTTCATGGATTTTTGGAAGGTCAGTCAAAATACAGCAGTTCTTTCTGATTCTTTCATGACGACTTAACCCACGAACTCTGAAGAATTTGAGCTGTATTTTTTTTTTTTTTAATGGGAATGAACAATATTTTGATGAATTGCTGCAATTTGAAAGATTTTGCATTACTGGTGAATACTCTTTTTGTAAACAATTTGTTAATGTAAAAGAACAAATGAACCTAGTGTGTAAAAATACATCTGTCACTCATGACCAATACTTCCTCGCCACCATGGGTGAGCTATATCATTGTACTTAATAATCAGAGACTTAGCTGTCTGATTTTAAGATCTGAAGTCAAATGTAAATATCAAAGGGTCCTAAAATCCTCCAACTCTTTTATCCCTGAAAAGTTGAAAATTCATTTGATCTTTAGCCTCTTTTTTCTAGCTCTTTCTTTTAGTGACTATTCTTTTTGAATGCTCAGTTTTCATCTTTATGTTTTCTAAAACCAGAAATCACTGTGTTACTCCCTAGTGCATCTAGCTTTCACCCTTTACCTGCTGTTGCAGTCTATTTTTAGTCAATGTACTATAATATTGCCAAGACTGTGTTTGCTTGATCTCACAAAATGTTTTCAGGAGAACATCATAGAGGAAAAAACATATGGTTTGCTATACTACAACTTCAAAGGTCCCAGCCCTACAGTGATATACTTACCAGCAAGGCACAGAGGAGCACTATCTCAGCACAGCTTTCTGGCACTGCAGGACTTAAGACTGAATTCTGTTTTTATAACTGTCGAGTATAAGATCAACTCTTGTAATAGAGAATCACCAATTTTGGATAGTTTTGCTAGAAGGTGGCATTGAAAAAAAATCTGTTTTGATCTCAAAAGCTCTAATTTAAATAAACAATAAATGCTTGATATAAATACAGTTAAATTCACATTTTTACAAGATGCTTGTTTCTCAGTTTACATCTCAGTAGACGAAAAACAGTAAATTTTGTGTATTTGTCTCAGTGATGTAAAAGACTAAGCTAGACGTACTGCTTTGCTTTGAAGGAAAGTATTGTTTCCAAAATTACACAACAATCAATTACCTCTTCAGGATGGCACGTGTCATATAACATCTACTCACTTCAGCGAGACACCCTTGCTGGAGTTAACGCTGCCTGGGATGTAATATTAATGTGGGCAGCACCATGAGGATTAAGTCTGACATGTGGAAGGTTGCAATGGAAGACTGACAACACTTTGGTGTGCTGAAGAAAGACTCAGAATGACAGATTGACAGGACTGTGAAGCGTGTGACATAAAGATCATTACCAATTAAGATGGAGGTGAAGGAAGAACTGGGGTCAAAAGGGCACCTGCCTCGTCCTCTCTCAAATTTGTGCGATTCCAGTTGAAACAGATGATCCTTTAAAAACAAAAATCACAGAAAACAGTGTAAACCCTACAGGCAAAGAAAAACGTCCTTAGAGACAAGCTTTAGCTTTGTTACACCTTTGTAATGGATCGACTTCATTAGGGAGAAAACACCATTATGGTTACTCACTGATACACCACTAAAAAACATCTGGGTTTCTACAAATCACCTTTGTGCGTGCACTGCCCAAACAGAATCAGTAAAATATGCACTAAAATTGCACTTATTTCATTTCTGTGGGAGTAGGGAGTGAAGATTCCTCTATCTTTTCTCCAAATTATCTAAACATTAAATAGATATCTAGCCATGGAATGTGTTTTCCCTCTTTAAACATTTTTTTCCAGTAGTTTTTAAATACATCATGCTGTGTTATCTTCTCTTGGTAGCTTTGAGATGTTTATATATTTTCTTCATAAAAGTATGTTTAGGAATGAATCCCCAGTTATGGTTTCCAGAGCAGATGTGGTTTCTGCAGTGGATTTCACAGAACATCAGTATAAAAAGAATATTGGCAACTTGGTTTAATTTGTCTGTGTAAAGGCTTTAAAGGCTGAGAAAAAAATTTACCATTTAAATTTCTGTTTGCAATGCTGTGTTTGTCCCAGCTTTGTCAAAAGAGCCCACTAATGCCTAATTAAAATACCAAGTGAGAGCACAATATTTTTTAAATGTATATATTAAAAAAACCCCATACCACAAAACATGGGCATTGGGGAGAATAAAAGGGCAAATAGAGAGAAAGCTATGAAAGCTTCATAAAAAATATGCCACCCAGCCATCAAGTGTGTGACTAGTAAACATTTTGATAGTCTGGCAGTTCCAGTTCTGTGTAACAGTTTTACTCAAAAGTCTACTGAAATGCAGATTATATCAAGATATTGGATAAAAGCAACCTACTTGTTCAGTATACTAATCTCAGGTTCACATTGCTAATATACTAAGGCAAGTGCTTTGCAAGGCATAAAATTACATGTGACAGGACCCCACATCCTCCAGAATTTTGAGGAGGATCTGCCTGGATCTCTTCCTTACAGCAAACATTCTCAAAGATGTCCAAGAGGCTTTTTAATGATAAAAATCAGGTTTTATTAGACCTGACTTTTCAGGTGTTTATTAGAATAACTCAGTATTCACACAGAAAAATGCTCAGTATATCTAGCCTGGACAAAATAATGTCCTGGTAGTCCTTACTTAAGTATATGTAGTCCTTTTAGTCCTTATGTCATTATGGCAGGTTCTTTTTTCTGCTGTTGGTTACAATAACGTAGTTTTGGGGAGCTGTAGTGTATGCAGCTCGGTCCCTACAAAGTTTTGGTTTTGAGAGATATGGAAACCTGATCATGTGCCTGGTCTCTGCAATGCTGTGTTCCCCACGCTCCTTCAGATCACTCACCTATGTCCACCCATCCCATCCTACACCCTACAAATCTTTCTCTTCCCAAGTAAGTGCAATTGCCCCCAAAGCAAAACTAATGTTCTCTTCAGGCAGCTCCACTCATGACAATTATGCTCTTCTGGAAAAAACATACAAAGTCAAGGAGCAAAGAAGAAGGATAGATACTGACCATTGCACGGGATGGAAAACTGGTAAGATAATAATAATTTAAAAAAAATGTTTTAAAAGGACAGAAAGAAAAAAGACATAAGGACAGTGAGAAAGTTGTAGAGCTGTTAGTTCCCACTCATTGAAAAATAATTAAATATTTATATGCATTTCATTTAAAACAGTTAATCTTGAATTTCTCACAAGCCCCTCCACTTCAAAGCATTATTCACTCCTTAATCCCCGGATCAGCCAAGATGATGTACCTATCTACCACTCCCACCTGTCTAAATAATATGTGCCATTTTGCTGAAACTTCTGATTCAAAAAGTAAGATTCCCATTAGTTAGAGAATTTCTATAAAAATGGTATGTAACTCAGAATGTAGTTCTGGAAAAAATAAGGCATCTGTTTCATGTCTACTTGAAGTGAAAAAGCAACTCCAAAATAAAAATAGCAAATAAAAACCATACAAAATTTAAGTAACGGTCCTAAAACTCACAAGGTAACAAGGCATTCAGAATCTTACCTCTCCAGAAGCTCCTGTGTTGGCCTAACCCTGGCACATTAGTTCCTGATGTTAACGCTGATGCAGTAGAAAATAATCATCCTGGGTAGAGACTGGTGGTGCAAGAATATTATTTTCTGCTGTATCAGCTTCAATTGCACATCAGCAGTAACTATTCCTCCTCTGCTGTTGGGGAAATGTCAAACAATGAAGAAATATTTCTCTCTGTGTGGAAATCTCAGCCCCATTCCATACATTTCAAACATCACACACCAGGTATTTTTCAAAACTAAATACCATAATATTTTGGGTCAACAGTAGAAGGAAAAAAAGAGTAAGGTGAACTCAGCAAGGGAAAGAAAAACCTTCTGAAACCACACAAAAGGACTAGGGAGTCATAATCATCATAAAATATGATGTAAAGGAAATATTTCTAAAAAGTCTGACTGATGTTATTTATCCTCTAAGCAGATATTCAAAATAAAGTTACTCATGAAAAAGTTTCTCTTCTGGGATCTCAACTAAACTATTTGTCAATGAATCAATTCAATAAGGAAAAAAAACCCAACACAATTTTTAGAGAGAAAGATGTAGAAGTAAGCGGGGAGATAAACTGAGGGTTAAAATTTAATAGAATTTGCTAGTCTTAATGCTTTCTGTTCACTTTTCCCCACAGTAAAATAAAAATGGACTTGTCTATGAAAGGAAAAAGTAACAAATTTAAAACCAATTACAGAAAAAACCACACTCGGGTAAAGTGGTCAGATGTGGGAAAAAAATTATTTCAAAACAATACTTGAAGAAATTGTATTATCCATACTTCACAGTTAATAGCGTATGGCTCATGTTTCATCCTACATAGGGAATAGAAACTGAATTTTTTTGTGCTGTAGGACAAGACATGATCTCATCAGGGCGTCATAAACCCCACTTCATATTCAGGTCTTCCCCTGGTAAATTGGCAGTGATACTCGGACCAGGGAGACTTGGCCGTTATAGGAGTCTTACAGATGATGTGGAAGGATTTTGTGTCACCGTACACCAAATTATAGTATCACGATGAAAAAGCTGCTAATGTAGTTAACCAGTCCTCTGAGAATCAGAATGAAATCAATGGTAAAGATAATCAGTGGCGAAGACCCATCTCCTTTAACATTCATGACATGAATGTGTTTAAAGCAGCTAACTATATGACCATGGAATGAAAATGTTAAGCAGTGTGCATAGTGTCTTTTCATTATCAGCATTTTAACAGCTGGAATTTCTGAATAAAGATTGTAGCTTAAATATATAATCTAATGCTAACACTGAAGGTAGACAAAAATTTGGATTTCAGTGCAACTTGGAGGAGTTTTTAAGTGGAGTTTTGACATAAAGCAGGATGTGTATCTCATAAATGCTTGCAGATGCATGTAACTGTCTGAGAAGTCACTGAAAATGTAAGCAGTGACTCCTCCAAGAGAGATTTTCCACCTTCACCTTTTAGGACAGCATACCCAATATTCCATGGTTGCAATAAGTTGTTCCCAGCACTGGGGCAAGTAACTGAAGATCAGGTGTTAGATGTGTCAGCTTCCATGAGATGCCAGTTTAAATGAAATGTGTTACACATTAATAATCAGCTTTGAAGGCTAATACCATAATTCTAACCCTCCTTGCTGTTTGTGACATTGGAATCCCTTGAGAAATGTCAGAAGAAAACTGACAGTTTCCCCACAGATTATCCAGCACAGCAATTCAACATTGCAATTTATTTTACGGGCACATTTCAGTGGTTAGGGTAAAAATTATGCAAAAACACATATGGAGCACTTGGAGTGGAATTACAAATTTCTACATGTAGTTTCGGAAAAGAAATGGGGTTCTGGGTTTGATTTATGATACCTATGACTCAGGAAATGTAATACACATTCAACTATTATCAAAATAATAGGTTTTTTTAAAAAAGAAATAGAAGATATTTCCAAGGGCATCAAGCATTTTGCCATTAACTTGATATGAATTGATAAATTTAGACAATGAAGAATAATGTAGGCTATAAATAATAATGAAATAAAAGGTCAATCAGAGCCATTAAAATTTAAGGACTGCATTTAACTTTTGTTGCAGAAAATTGCTTTCTCTAATGCCAAGTGCTGCTTTGCTCTGGTTCAAGACAGCATTTATGCCTGCGATTAATTTAAAACATATGCTTACTTTCATTCCTATTCAGCAAAGTACCTAGAGCCTATTCTCAATGTTAATACAATGGCTATATCTTTTCACTAAATCAAGGACTTAAAAATATAGAGGCTATGGTTGGGTTTTCCTATGATATCATTTTTATGAGAAAAAATAATTTAAATTTCTGTAAGGTTTTTTTTTTCCACTTTCAATTTTTATTATTTTCCAGTTAACAAAAAAGTAAAACATACCATACTGGCATTTTTTAAAAGGAAATTTAAACCATTTCAGAACCTTTAATTAGATACTTGTGTATCCGTATGCTCCAACAGTATAGCCAAGGTCTGCTCTCCGGGAGACCTATGCCTTTTTGTGGCTGGTACATTTTTTGGTAGTTTTGGGGGTTTTGCCGGGGGATGGTGGTGGTGGTGGTTTTCTTTTAAGAAGTGCATGTTACTTATATTAAGGGATAGTAAATCATACTTAGAGTATTGTGGGGAGAAACTGTGCAGATTTTTGTGAATATAGTTTTTAATGCTGGCCATACTATTCACTACTGCTGTAACTCACTGGACAGAATTCATTCTTAGCATTGATCTTACAGTTATTCAGCCTTAGAGTAAGAACGACATTACATGCAAGAGCTGTTTGTTGCGTTTCATTTACTAGGGGTTATATATCTGAGACTCTTTTAAAGAGAACTATGAATAAGAAGGTTCATATGCAAAGTGCCTTGAATGGGAAAGCGTAAAATAGCAATGCATTGCTTGTGCAAAACTATGAGAAGCGTTCTTTTAAAAACCGTAATAAAGCCACGTGGTGCTAGCGTCATATGATGTGCTATTTTTTCTGTTCAGGTAATTCCTAAAGCATCAAAAAATGGAGTGTAAACATCAAAGATTCACCTCATTTGATCATAGTGCCCCGTTTGAGGAAGAAGACTGTTGGGAAGGGGTGGGACATGCTGGGACACACTGACTCCACAGGGAAAGGACATCCCAACCGACTGGGCGACTGAGTGACCTGGTAAAGTGGGTTTTCAAGACGGGTCATCAGAGCTGGAGACTGAAGCCTAGTGCAAGAGAGAGTGAGCTGCAAATGGAGAGGGTGCGGGAGGGAGAGGGCTGCCAAGGGGATGTTCACATTCCTACTCTGAAGACAGCGTGTTCAGAAGCTTTCCTCGAACCTCTGTACAAAAGCTGGGAGGTTAATTTTCACTGGCACAGTTACACCCTCTCACAGAGCACTTCCATTGAAGTCCGTTGCAATTTTGCCCTTGTTCTTTAGTAGAATGACTCTGAGACCCTTTTCCCAAAATAGGGGATATTGTTCTTGGATTCACTGGTTCCACGTACTACTTTTTTTTTTTCCCTAATACTACCTTAAAACCAAACTAACAAAACAATAAAGTAACACATGGGAAAAAAATGTGATTTAAAAACTGCACAAAGTTAGGTACACCGTGGGACACAGTTGCAGCTTTATCGACAAGTCTTCAGCACCATGGAAATGAATGTAATTTATGAAATCTCCAGGACAGTAACAGACTATTCTGCAGAAAATAAAATTTAAAAATATTTAACATAGCAGGTGTGCTATTTCTAAACAAAGAAAACATTTGTTGCCCATATGTACTTTCCCATTTATTCAAATAATTTTTAAGTCTTGTTTAATCTTAACATTGCACTTTTAAAGTGTGGCATTTTGCACATCCACATGTACCCATGTGCACTCACACAGCCTAACATGAGGAACCAAAGAACTTATTTCAAAATGAATCAAATATAAGATTTATAGAGCATTTTACTGGTGTAACTGGATTTTTTTCTCATGTGAGAAATTGAATACAGATTAAATCCAGAGAAATTTTGTGACCACAATAGAAAGTGAAGTGCAATGCACAGAATAAACCTCATCTTGATTTCCATTCTCTTTTGCACTATAATGTTTTTAGCATAAATTCACGTGACACTTTTTTGCAAATATTCTTTTGTTCTGTATATTCTCAAAATATTTTTTTTCTCTTTTCTTCTTTCTTGTATACTCACTTATCCTTACATTTTTATTTTGACATAGAAAGACACACTGAATACACTATGCAGAGGCTTATTTTAGGAAGGATGAACCTTGACTTCCCCATTTAAAAAAAAAAATCTGAAAAATCACAGAACATGTCTGTAAATCAGCAGAAAATATAAGTCAAATATAAGTCTCCAAAATGAACTCTCAACTCCATGACCTGTCTTAATCTGTACACTTGCCTCATCAAAAAGGCATGTGGTAAAAGAGATATATAGTAAAATATTTTGTATTTGCATAACAACAGAAGATAACATACTGGGTCAGGCCTGACAAGACGTCTTATATCGTATAGCCTTTTCTATTTAAGCAGAGTAAATTTTGGTGCTAAGAAAAATGTGTATTAGCAGTATCTGATAACTACAGTCCCAAATACTAAGTAGGTGCCTAATTGACATAAATCCAACTAACTCATTCAAGAAATTAAAAATCTAAACCCAATAGAAAATGAATCAATATCATGAAGTTTATATAAAGGAAACTGTGCTCCAAATATTTATAATACTAGTAAGTTCCTCTTGCAACCTACTTGCCTCTTTCAGTCAACATAACACAGGCATGCAGATATATGGGTGAGTAACACAAGGATGCTCAAACAGTGAAAGAACTTTTCATTTCATGATGTAGTATCTTAAAAAAACCCAAACACTAATTTTCAAAAGGATCTAAGCACTGGCAAAAAATTGCTCTGCTTGTTGTCAGAGGATTACTAACTTTTAAAATTACACCTTCCATGTTCACTCAATTTTATTTTCCAAGCCAAGTGGGGTTACAACATTAGGGATAGAGTCCTCAAAGAACTGGCTGAAGTAGTCAGGTCTCCAGTTTTTGACATCATTAAGATTATTTGGGAGGTAGTATTTCTTCTGAGGATCTGTTTTCAATCCTCTTTACTATCCAGTGACATACTGAAAAGATCAATCGCCTATGGGATGAGAATGCATAAAATAATACAGACATTAAATCCTCCCTAAAAATTCAGATGTGTTTTTCAGGTCTATGCATTTTATTCCACTGTGAAATGATTAAAAGACATTGGGCCTCAATCTGAAAACATGTTTAAAACCTGGAGCTATGTCAGATTCCTGTCTGAGTTTGCTAAAGGATTAGCAATTTGTGACTTGTGTCAAAATATCTGGCCTAAAGTGACAGAAATAATATATTCCCCTGATTAAATGTGTGTGAAATATTCTGGCAATAGGAAAAAAACCCAACCACCCTACATATAGAAATCACAGGCATTTACCCTTAGCTTCAGAATGTTTAAGCAGAAGTGAATGAATCGGTCCGAATTTTAGGAGACACACCTTTGCATGACCTTACATTGGACCCATAAACTCATTAGGGTCCTATGGCATAGAATAGGACCATTAGCAAAATAAATTATGATTGTATTGCCCTAGTGTGATAGTTAGTATATGTGAAAGTTCCAGGGACCACATAAAGGATCTCCAGAATTACAATGTTTGAATAGCTATATATGGAGATGTAGTTTTATCACCAGGTGAAAGAGCAGCTAAAGGTAGTACCAAATTGCTACACAAAAGTGAAGGGTTTCTTTGGGGAAGTGCACAGTCTTTAAACAGAGCCTCACTAGCCAAGACTCTCCTTTTTCCCTGATTTTGACAAGCTAAACTTGTACTGAGATTGTGAGGGTCACATCAGAGCAAATACCAAATGAAAGTCCTTTTATCTAATGGTTGTTATCACAATAACTGGGGACAAAGGTCATGGAAAAAAAAAAGGAAGAATACAGCTCTATGGTTTGAGCTTACAGTCTAGGCTTTGGTGATGGATGGAGCAACAGATGCATTGGGTATGGAGAGGACAACAGCTACATTCAACTGAAAACGGATTTCAGAAGGAAAGCAGATACCCTGGGGAAGTTCTGTTTGTCTCCGTAGTGTGGAGCCTTAGATAGCCCACAGTCCTTTTGCAGAGCTTAGAATCATAGAATCACAGAATTGCCTAGATTGGAAAAGACCTGTAAGATCATCTAGTCCAATCATT
>JAVKLA010000005.1:10294304-10322529 GCA_034782735.1 Sagittarius serpentarius | reverse complement strand
CTGTCAGTCAGTCAGTCAGCACCCCCAGGTCCCTCTCTGCTGAGCAGCTTTCCAGCCACTCCTCCCCACACCTGTAGCGTTGCCGGGGGTTTTTGGGGCCAAAGTGCAGAACCCGGCATTTGGCCTTATGGAAACTCTCACAGTTAGTCTTGGCCCATCGACCTAGTCTGTCTAGATCCCTCAAGCTTCAACAGGGCATGCCAGAGTGGGCCTTTCTGGAAGAAAGGGCAGAGGACTGGATCCGCTGCCTCTTGATGACACGTATGAACTGCAAGTAATACTTCTTTTTAGTTCACTTTTTAATCTGGAATAACTTTCCTGGATAGATCTCAGTCAAATAAGAATAATTATCAGTCATAAATTATAAAAGAATTATATAATATTAAGGGTGCATTTTATAAACCTATGACAATATTAACTAAACCCTATCATCGTTCAGTTTTTGCTGGTTTTAATTATGATGACTAACACCTTATTGAGCAGTACCTCCTCTCCTCAAACAATGCCATAGACTTCACCAGGTGCCCTCGCTTAGGAAAATACTTTATCTCATAAATAAAGGTGGCAGAATCTAAAAATCATTATGATGAGGGCTGCAATATTTTACCTACCCCCATCAAATTACCACACAGGTGGAGTATTTCTTTCTCTTTAGGAAAATAGTATTATTCCTCTGTACTGATTCATTCTCTCCTGACCATCTGTCTTTAATCTTGCAAAGGGCAGGTCTAATACAATGGAAAATTCTTTTCATATGGCTGATCAATTCACATTCTCTACCAATCTGCCAAATTGAACTTTAACTTCACGTATGGCTATATTTAGACAGTATTCAGAAGTAATGATCACCTCATTTTATGGATGGAGAGTACTGTCAAACAAACCTGTTGTCTGTTACAACGTGTAAGAATGACTGATAAGAACAACTGTGCTGATACAGGATACTTGGCTTTCTCCAGGGCATTTCACTTAGTACATAGCTATTTGTTGAAACAATGTGCATTGTAGAATTAAGAAATATAAACTGCTGACATATATCAAGTATAGTCTTTATTAGGTATCCATCGATGAATTCTCCTTTACTGAAGGTTTCCCCAAATTTTGTTTTTAATAGAAAGATGATATTTTAATTTAGCAATGATTTAAACAATCATATGTTTTCTTTCCTAGTAAAGTTTATAAAAAGACTGGGGAGGCGTAAATAACAAAGAGAAAAGGTTAATGAGAGCTCTGGGTACATTCAGGTTATGAAATGCTCTGAATACTGAGTTAAAGGTCAGAAGCTAACAAAGTAGATTTTAATACAACCATATCCAAAGTGGTCTACCTTGGAATATGGAACAGAGTTTATATCTGAAGCATATCGGAATGACCTGGAAGGTGGAAGTTCAGACCCTTGTTCAGACTACTTTCATGTGTTAGACTGAGGTGCCTCATTTAGGAACCTGGACATCCTAGGTGCCTTGTTACAGCTGACAGCAACAGGCATCTCTAGAAATCTCTTCACTGACCTTATCATATGAGACGGCTAATTAGGTGCCTAAACTAAGTGTGTAACTGGGATAACTTTGTGCTCCAGAGAAGAACTTTGGGTCAAGTACAAAATGCTAAACAGAGATTTTTCATTGTGATGCTGTGCCAAGAACTCAGCACTTCAGTCTATGAAAAGAGGAATCTCAAACACAGGTAGGGAAGTGACCTTGCCTGTATACACACCATTGAATAGCTTGTCTGGTTCTAGTGTCCGCACTTCCAGAACATGTGAAAATACTGCAGAGAGTTCACAGGAAGGACAAAAATATGATTGAGGAATCCTTGTGATAGGAGGTTTAAGGAGCTATATTTATTCAGCTTATCAAAAAAAGTGAAGAGGTGGCTTGATCTTTGTGCGTAGGCACTTACATGTGGAAAAGATGTGGAAAAGATAGTGGGACTTTTCAACTTTGCTATCAAAGGCATATCAAGGTTAAATGACAGGAAGTTGAAGTTAGATAAATTTAACCTTAAGTAAGTGGCTATTTCCTAACACTGAAAGTAATTAAATATTAGGACAGCTTACCAGAGAAATAGTGGTGTGAGCATTATCTGGAGTCTTTGAAATGACAGTACAAATTTGCCCGAAAATGTTTTAATTCAATACCTGGGAGAAATTATCCGTGCAGTGTGTGACTGACCACAAATTGACAGCCTGTGATGTGGGCTTTCAGACTAGATGATGTAATGAACCCCTCTGGTAAAAGATTCCATGACATTGTGTTGCTTACTTGGCAGCGATTAATATATATGAACACTTGATAACTGGTTTAAACATCACCCAGCTTAATGACATTTCACATGGACTATAGATGAAGAGGACTGCAGTAAGTAAGCAATTTCATAGTGTTTATGACTGAAGATTCAATTCCATAAAGTGAGTTGAAATACCTCCTAAGACTTAGTGGATAGCGTTCTAACTGGTGGCTCTTTATCCATGCAGAGGGACATTTTGTCTCTGAGCACATATTTTCAAGGCAAGAATTTGTCACACATTCTATCTAATGAAGGACTGAGCAACACCCACTTCTATTTGGTCAGTGAAACCAGATGTTCCTTCTCCTTAATCCTACAAACTGAGAGCAGAGATGAGGTAATAGGAAAAAGCACGGAGAGGGAGTAACTGGGCAGGTCATAGTTTGTTTTGATTATAAAAATACGTCAGATACTATATCCTAAAATAATATATATGTATACAATTTTGTTTCTTAACAAAGCTGAAAGAATGGTGACATTACCAAATGATGGTCAAGAGCAGAAGAATTATGTCATGTAAAAATTAAACTGAGAAATGACTGGAACATTCTCTCTTAACAACCATGTCAATTCACTTCAATTTGTTAAAGGAAGAGCTGAGGAGCTCATGTTGCCTACATTTGTTTGGTGTGGAAAGGCAAATGGAAAGCCTATTACACAGTTGAACCTTATCCTGTTTTTGCTTTGAATTACAGAACATGTAGAAAAAGAAGTGCCCTTCTCCACATTCAATGAAATTTTAAGGGCAACATAGATTAGAAAGAAGAAATTCCCAATTGACTGAATGGTCCTCCAAGCAAATACACCTGCTGCTTCACTGACAGTAATTCCTTTCTAACAGGGCTTAAAGATTTAGAATTTAGAGCTGTTGTTCCCTGATCAGCAGAATCTCATCTGGCTAATTAAAAAGGAAATAGCATAATAAGGAATACATCAGAGTAGGAGCACCTAGGGGAGACTCCCAGAAGCCACCAGTGCATTTTCTGGAAAGGGTGACTTAGTCCATCAGCTTTCTGAGGTGGAGAACTACAGCTGTAGGCAGTTTACTGAGTTAAATGAGGCATTGAAAATGGTACTCTGCCAGCTCAATGTACGTATTAAAAATTTACAGTGTATTCTAGAAGAAAAATTCTTCATGCGCTGTTCTTTCCCACAACTTTCATTCTCTCAACAGGTTTTGTCATGCAGAGGTGCCTTTCTCTCCAGGAATCAGCTCTATCTTGTCGCTATATAGTTTGCAAAAACTTAGGATATCTGCGCATTGTTTTCTTTTGGAATTTCCACATATTTTGCAGGTCCTATGGAGGCAGAGTAATCTCTTCAGCTGTATTTGGTGGAACTTCCATCTGGACTTGCTAAAGGTGCTTTGTGAGTTAGTTAATAAGGCAGTTTGAATCATTGGAAGGTCTCTGGAACCCCTAAAACCTGTTGCTTTGCTGAAGAGAGAACTCATCAAGATAAAATCATTGCCTGACTGCAGATAGCTCATCTGATTTATCTAAGGTTCATCATAATTTACCTATGGTATTTCAAGCTATATAGAACAGTAGCAGAGTACTGTTTTACTAGCAGCTAAATGTGGCAAAACATAGACTGAGACAGAAAGCACTTCTTCCAGTACTCATCTTCTACTACCAAACCTGAGAAGGTTATATAAATGCAAAAGGAAGAGACTGGATGCAGATGCTTTGCCCCAGCTCCCACCCCTTATTGGCATCAAAGGCTACAGGAGTGACAAGTGTTGATTTGGTGAGAATGGAAACAGAATAATTTTTTTTTTCTGCACTTTTCTTCACCTTCTATATTTGGTTTGAAGACTTATCTCAGAGTTTTTCTCACAGAGCACATGGGAAGGATGCATATTCAATTCATCATGAGAAGTTTGCAGTGGAGGGTCTCTGACTTTTGCTTTTTTTTTTCAGAAAAAAGAAATGTTAAATTTAATGAAATGAACTCTCCTTCATTTCTGGGTGACAGACAAATAGAAACTGGAAGAACAAAACCTTTTCTGGCCTGCACGGATTTTTGACATTTGGAAGCATTTCATTAAGTCAGTGATAATGAACTCACTGGCTGGCAATTAACTTTTTTTTTTTTGGACAAGATTTTGTAATATGTTCTTTTCAAACACCAATAGTTGTTCTGTCTGCAAAGTCAGTACTGCTATTTTTCCCAACTTGTAATTTATTTCTAAATGGCAGAAAAACATTTGGTAATTTACTGAAATGTTTCTAGTTGGGAAAGCAACATTCACCAGAGTCAAAGTAATTAGAAAGACAGAGAAACAGATAAAAAGCTGCATGTTCCTGTCAGTGACTATACTTGCGTATTTTTAGAAAGGTAATATCTGGCAATAGCTTTACTAAAGTGAACAGCCTGGAATTCCAAAGCAATGTCAATTAAACCAATATTACAACTGAATGACTGCAGTAAACTATTATGTATTTAATCTTTCAAATGGATAATGTATCATAGAATTTATAAATAATTTGATTTAGAAAAATATATTTGGTTAGACTCTGGTGGTACAACACAGGTTTGAGGTCAAATTCAATAAATCCAATATTTATTGCTTGTTGTTTTATATGTTCAACATATTAAAATATATTAGGACAAGATACATAGTATCATTAAATATCTACAAGCCAGGAAAAGCATGAAAGAAGTATTTAAACATATATAATGTATCATAGTACAATTTTATTGTGAAAGATTTCAAAGCACATTTCAATTACTACATAGTAAGTTAGATTAATATTTTCTAAAGAGACTGGTTAGGGGAATGGACATTTTTACTGTGTTTTTGAGAAAATTAGAGGTTCTGATTTTCAGTAAGTTCCAAGGAATAATGATCTGCCAATGAGGCAATCAAATTCTGCCTATTTTTGGAGGCAAAAACCCCCTTTTGGCTTCACAATTTGTTGACAAGAGCTCCATGTTCTGCAAGACACAGCTTAAACCTGGTTTTGGTAAGAAAGTATGAATTCGTAGTTGCATAAGAATATGACTTTATACAGGATCAGAATACTCCTTTTAATAAGTTGGATTGCACCTCACAAAAACATGCTAAATACCAGATCGGGATGCCATACAGTATGATTATGATCATGGATTTGGGATATTCTCACTGTTCAAAGGAAAAATGGTAATGCTTTGTTTTCTTACCAAACGCTATTCAGAAATGGATGACTTTATGTAAACGTTTGTTGCAAGCCAACAAGGAAGTAAATTGTCCTGCAACAGGAGGCCACTGAGCACCAAGAACAAGCGCCTCAGCTGGATGTTTTCTTCCAACAGATTGTTCCTCTTTGGCCTGCTCAGTAAATTGTGAGAGATAAGACTGCAGAAAATATAGTCCTGCTATTCTATCATGTTCTTAAACACCTACATCTCTAATTTGTATTTATATACAGTTTGTAATTTAAGAACCCTGCAGTTTTTACTGAGAGGGTCACATCTTCCCTTCGCCATCAGCTCAGGGAGCACTACTGAAACTTATGGTTAAGGTCCCTGACCACAGAGCATTTCCTCTGTGTTGCTACTGCTGGTTCATAGTTCCATATACATATAGAAGAGTGAATCTAGCTTCATATGCTGTGTTAGCCAGGTATCTAGATAGAGAGAAGTCTGCTGTAAGGGCTCCCTTTTTACCTCCCACTCTTTATACCTCAACATATCTGCAAAGTGTCTTTGTTCAAATGTATATAACCTCAAATACACCTTGTGCTACTTAAAGATACTCTGTTTAGAAGCAACTTAGTTTGCAGTTCAAAGCTAGATTTTACTTATATTGAAGTTCAATATATCTAATTAAAAATGTCAATATCTAAAAAAATGTTCCTTTCAGCCAGCTGCATATTACGAACTGCATTTAACTGCATATAATTGCATATTATAAACCAGCATTTACCCCTCAGGTTAAATTCTGAGTTTTACTAGTTTTTTAATAAAGGTGTTTGGGTCCTGTTTAGAAATGGAATAGTATAATTATATTTTTAGGACCGTTTCAATTGTTACTCTCTTTTCCATGACAGTCAGACAGTGAGAACGAGGCCAGAGAGCTGAGGTGGAAGAAATGGGGGACAGTAATCAGAATTCATTGGATCAGGATAGTCTGGCCAAACAGAGAGATCGGCAAACAGAGGCTGAACTGCAGTTTTCTGACGAAGGATCTTGTTCTTTCACTTCCTGCAGCTATATGATGTCCTTATCAGTCAAAGCAAGCAAGATTAAAATTTGCCCACTCAATCACATACCACATGTTATTTTTAACCTACCATAAACATGGCACCTGTCTTTTTTAATCCTGATGGTCAGCTTTTCAGATAATGGAAACTAATATAGCCACTTACCAGTGTAGCAAATATATTTACTGTTGGTCTACACAAACAGAAAAATGGTGATTTTCCCATGACTTCTGTGTGGGTAAAATTTTAGAACTTCAGTTTGAGAAGAGAGAATAATAAACAAAAAGAAGGGAAGGAAGGACAGTAATACATACGGGGAGGATCATGGGCCACACATTCTTATAGACAAGTCTTGTTTCTCATTTTTTGTTTGTTTGGTTTCTATTTTTATTAGCCTGTTGTTTATGCTTTCTTAAACAGTGTTCCTAAATATATAGACATTGCTTCCTTTAAATTGTACCAGGAAGCCTGACAGGAGGTTCATGAGAGGAGCAAAGAAGACATGCAAAGTTGGCTTATTTTAAAATTACTTATTATTTAGTTCTGTCCTCAATTTTAGAAGACAGTATGTTTCTGCAATTCAAATAACTGCATAAAACATTAAACACAAAGCATTCATATTTTTTTTTATATATATATACATACACATACACACATCAACTGACTATAATGTAGCTTAAAGTTTTTGGCAAATATTCTGAAATATCTAGAAATGGAAAGGAAAGCACTTGTGACTTTATCTATTTTGAAGCTTTACTTTTTCTTATGGTCATCAGTAAGGTTGGTCTTTATGGTTTACTCTGTATTTTTTTATAAATCATATCCACAAAATTGAACCTGCCTCTAATGTGGACTCATGTAATTGCAGTCACCTTGAAAATACCAGTCCTGGCCATAAGGGGAAGCAAGAACTCTCTTGGATGGTGCTTTAGCATCAGCTCCATAAGAAGTGCTCAGCTTTACCAGGAGACATCACTAAATATGAACCAACTAAGCAAGACCATTGTCCAGCATCTCATCCTGACATTTACCAGTAAAAGCCAATCTTACCTTTGGGCTACAGACGATCTCCATCTATTAAGTCCCACCTCACAAAGTGCGTGGCCAGGAATCCCTGGTCAGATTCCTAAAAGGGTCATCACATGCCTCTCTAGCAGCCTAGCGAAATCCTCCTCTGACTGCAGGGCAGCTCAGATAAACAGTGGGATCCCTTATCAGTTGTTTTACCTTATAACTGAATAAATTATTTCTTCAGCGTTACTAAGTGTATGATAAGGGATAACTCTGAGTGTCCATTTTTCACTAAGTCTGGACTTCCAAGGTCCAGACCTAGTAATGTAATTTATAATTTGCCCACAAATTCAATCTGATAACAGTTGTAGAAATTCAGTCCTTCAAGATGGCTTTTTATGTCAGGCATTTCAAAATATATTCATAAACTCCATAGGTTTTTTAGACTGGCAATGGGAGTGCGATGAATCAGGGATGCAAGCAAGCAGGATGTAAGCAGGATCAACCAGTCAGCATTTTGGCCTCCATCTAGCAACACACAGGTTGCATATAATCAGGATTAGGTTGAATGCCTAAGGAGGCTTATCCACTAATTCAAAATGAGAGATTGGTACTTTTGCTGATTCTTTAACCCTGATCTTCTATAACTGAGACAGAAAGGATCCAGATTTCTGAAAAATCCAGAAGATTTCTATTTTTGCATAAGAAATGTGTTGACAATATTGATTCTAAGCTGCACTTAATGAACTTCTCTGCAGTACTATTTCACTCAGCTACAAGTGTCATTAAGGAGTTAACAAGCACTTACTGAATATGACCAACACTAAGGACCTGAATTTAACACAGAATTATTAAGGTATTCCATCTCCCATCAAACTAATATGTATTTTGTTATATGATGTATTATTTCATTAAAAAAAATTAGCTAAAAAACCCAAAATATTTAATAATTTTTTGTAAGAATTGCTGTATCAGCTTATCTAGTAATAAAATTCTAAGATGAAAATGAATTTGAGTTCATTGCATAATTCTCAAAAATATACTTCAATCATTAGTGAGTTCCTTTAGTCACAAAGTGATTTTTAGACTAGCATTACATTTCATCAGGGAAAATCTCTCTTGTATGGTTTGTATGAGAACTCTGAGCACTTGAATTTAAATATTTATTTTTAACCATAGAGGCTTTTCTGGAATCCAGACTGAAAGAGTCACTACTGTAAAATAAATTTCTTACCTCTGATGGATGTCCAGCTCTAACAAAAGTACAGAGCGGATCGAAAGCTCCTGTTCCACAAGCCAGAAGATGCGTTCTGTTGTATCGGTGAAGGACACGGATGTAATTTGCACATTCATCCTAGTTTACATTAAAAAAAAATAGGAAAATATTCAATTTTTTAAAGATTTTTTTAATATCTTAGGTGTTCTTAGGTGATATTCTGCATATTGAAACTTTCTATCCTGTTAAATATAACATCTTGATTCTCCCACTTCATGTTAGCACCTCACTGCCACCAATTTCATGGATGGACATTATTGACATGAAAAAAGCAAGTTTAGAGCATTGATTTAACACAATTTATTATAGATGCTTAACTAATTAGAAGTTATTCAGTTATGAAACACACTTTTGTGCTTCTTTAATCTCAGAGATATTCTGCAAATCTAAATATTTGTTTTACTAAGCATTATTAGATGAACTAAACATTAGACTCAGAGCATGAGATGTGAATAATCAGCAAATGGCTTCTCTCTCAAGTTAAATAAACTTTATCTCAACAAAAGTAACACTTTTTTCTTACATTTTTTCCATAAAACCACTGCACCATTAATTTCTTGTATAATTAATTGCTAATCAATATTTTTTTATATTATATAGCCTCATGCTTTATCTGTTCCCACTGTTCAAACCCTCCTTTGAAGAAGAAATTATTCATTTCCCCCAGGGTAATACTCTGGGACTCATTAGTGTATTTGCAGCTTCATAAATATTACAATTAAAAGATTTTCTAACATCCCTTTGAGATGTGGGGTCATTATCCTTCCTGTGCTAAACTAGAAATGGAGACAGTGAGATAAAAGTATCCATTGATTTTGGGACTCCTGGGACTTGGTTTTACAGAGTATTTAACATTTTGCAATGATTTCTATGTTTGGAGAAAAATTCCTGTTCATTTCCATTCATTGCTCCACATTTATGCAACTCAGACTGTGGGTTTTAAGACAGTCACACCAAGTTTAAGATGAACATTATAATGGGATTAATCTTAGTTAACTTTAGCTGTTCTAAAGTTTAGACATGTATTTTATGCTATTCTCCTAGGCTTTTTGAATAGTCAATGAAGAAGGCCAGACATCTCCAAAAGGCAATTAATTCTATCCTAAAATGAATGTGTAAAACAGAGTGGAGGAATTTCCTTTTTGCTTTGATGACTACTTTAGTTTTCAGACAGCTATATGTATATGAGAACAATCCTGGGTCTTCTTAACCATCTGCAAGAACTTAATGACACAGAGGCTGAGTCTACTGCAGGGCCATGGGCAGAACCCAGCTCTTGCCAATCCACTTTGGGTTCAGAACTAAGAAATCATATTTCTTCTTTCTTCAAAGCCTTGTGTCATTCACTGCAAGTCTTCCAACTGCTCCAACAAATAAATAAGGATCATAAGGAAAAATTCTCCTTTGCTACATGATTCTCCTTAACTGTTCACCTTGAAGGTATCATCTCATGCTAATTGAAAGAAGCAGGTAACCTACACGGGCTGGTAACTTGTTTTGTGATTAAATACTATGTATATGCAAAGGACAAATCAATTTACAATATCTTACTTTTGGAATTCCTTAATTCCTAACTAATTTATTCCTTTTTTAAAAGTAAATGAAAAAAAAAAATCTTCCTTCACATGGCATCCACATGCTCTCTCTCAGCTGGACAAAATTTTTTAAACTCACTGACACAAAGCTGCTACTTGAGTCGTCAGACAAATTGAGAGAAGAATGAGTTGAAATTAGTAGGATGTGATTCTTTATACATGGATCAGCGTTCAAAGACAGAGGTGCCCACAATGTATCTCAAACATATGCTGACTAGTGGTAGCAGGATGTTAATACACAGGAATTTTATGATGCTTTGCTGTTTTTAAATAGACGCTTTACTGGGCACTGAAGTTGTTCCTCATTCTCCTTCCCCTCCAAGTATGATGTTCCTGACTTATCCCCTCTGTTCTCTCTCAGTGGTTGTCTGGTGTTTACGCCGTGGTTTCCTTTTTTATCCACGTATGCCTGCAGCTCTTGATCTTTGTCTCAAAAGCACTGTGGAGGAAGAGAGATCTTAGGATTTTTTTAAAAATGGGCAAAAATTACACATTTTTTCTCCTGTGCGCCTTCATAGAAATGCCTCAGAATTTCTGCAGAAAAAAACAGGATGAGGCAGATACTAAATATAGAAAAAAGTCATTCCAAATGGCTAGACTTTATCATTTATAAACAAATGAAAAAAGGTGCTATTCTGGGAAGTGTCAGGCAACTAAGCATTGCTGCTGGCCCCACTAATAATATCCTGTACACATAAAAAGGAAGAGATGCATCAGCCAAGGGGACACTAAAATAAGTTTTCTTCCTACTATATTAATTAATTAAATGCTGTGGTTGTCTTTAGGACTCTCCATAGACATATTAATAGGTCTGTGGAATTTTATTCATCTGAAACTTCTCTGTGTGAAGGAGTTAGTCATCACTACAGAATTTGATTTCTATATCTGAGTGATTTCCAATTCTGATAAAATAATTGAAAGGATCAAAAGGTCTCACACTGCAGGCTAACAGGTGTGTTTCCTGGCACACTGGATGAGAGCAGAAGGATTTTTTCCTTGGCTAGACGTGGATCAGAAAAGCATGGCCTGAGTTTAAGATGATGCACATGTTGTTAAGACAAGGCTTTTCTAACTGTCCTATTGCCTGTTACAAGCTCTCTGAAACTGTGTTTATGACTACAATACTTGCAGTTTTACTGCTACAAGATGAACTGATAACTTTTAAAGGCTGTAAAAGCCTGTAAAAGTGGCCTGTTCTGTTATATAGAAATAGGTAGCAGAGTACACATGAAGTACCTCAACTGAGATGCTTATTACAACATATGTAGTTCTACTTAATGTTAATTATGCCTTGAATAACGGATCTTTTGCAAAGGAAAATAAAGAAAGAAACACCATGGAAATAAGCAAAAAGGTTTGAAAGAGCACTCGTGAGTAATTTTTTTTCTAAGACTTTACAGTGGGAAAAATAGCATTCAGAACTTAGAAACGGCAAAGGGTTGTTTTTAAGATATTATGCCATTAAGTCAATATTGGTTTATGGCTACAAAAACATTAAGGTAAAAAGAAAAGTAATAGGAAAGTTTTTTATTCTAACGTAGATTCCTTTCAGGTTGAGCAATTTAGCTTACTGAATACTGAGCATGCTAATGAAAATTACTAAGGTTTCCCTGGAATTAGAGAGTCTTACTCACTCCCATAGTCCCATACATAATTAGGTCTCATGTGAGGATCAGAATATTGTTTGGTATTGTTTGGTATTACAGTATTTCCAGGTTTTGCAATTTTAGCATCTTTTTATTAAAGACTCCAGTTCTGGAGTCCTGTGATTATTTAAAAAGTCTGTGTTTTTCTTTAAAAAAAATAGAGACCCCAAACTTTCACAATACAGAGAGATGTGGGAAATGCACGAAGTTCTTTCTTTAAACGATCACATTCATTACACTGCAAATTTGAAGACTTAGAATAACAGCCTGGATGATAAGAGATTTTGAATTTTAGGGAATCTCATGAGTTTGAGGGGGATACCTTTACATTACATTAGAACAACAGTACCTATTTCTGTATTTATTTAACCCAAAGAATATTGTCAAAGTATCAGAAAATAAATCCTGTCATGCAGTGGTGAAGGAAAGATGACAGAGCTCTAACTGTAATAACGGACTATGCTGAGAGGTAGTATTAAACAAAGCTCAAACAATTTAGGTTTTGGATTCATTTAATATGACCACGAAGTTTGGATAATGTTGAAAAACACCATTTTCAACCAAAGCCACCTGAAAATCTCAAGGGTACAAAAGCATTCAGAAAAATGCAATGAACTTTTAAGATACCTCAAAAAGGATCAGTTCTAGGCCAGGTGAGTGTAAGGAGAGAAGTATCATGTTTTTTTTTTTTATTATTATTATTATTATTATTATTATTATTATTATTATTATTATTATTATTATTATTATTTTCCAATCTGGTTCACCAGTTCCCTTGATGTGGACAGTTCTCATGCTTGTACTTCAACAGGAATCTTCATAGCTTCCTAATCTTCTCTGGGAATACGTTGTGGTTATCATCAAGGCTGCCCGTTTGCCGTGTTTGTGGGAAAACTGTGCATGCGCCCTTCTGTGTCCTACGTTCCTGTCGCTGTTGCTGTAAAACTATCATCATTTTCAAATCCTTTGGTACAGTGGGAGCTCTCTCAGCTGTGGGATTTATTAGGTGTTGTAGCGGCTGTGTGTTTATGAGGTGCAGATGATGAGCTTGGTGCACTGCAAAATTAAAGAGAGCTCCCATCCAGAAGAACTTTCATCCTGTGGTGCCAGTGATATCAGCTGCTGTTTGTCAGTGAGCTTTCAGGTCTTTCCCCAGGAACTGCTTACAGTCAAAGCACTGGATCACAAGAATGGAACAGTTTTGGGGCTCATTAAAACAGAATATTTTAATTAATATACCAAAAAACCTGTAGGGCAAAACAATTTAGAGTATATTTTATAATTACTAATAATTTAACTGCTTTTTTGAAAGTATTCTAGAGAATGTGAATTTTAAAGATAAATTAGAACATGAAAAAGTTTGAATGGAGAAAGTATCCTATGTGTATGAAAAGAAAGGGAAATAGAAATGGGAAAGGAGAATTATTATGGTACTTTCTTTGATATCACCAGAAAAAGAATTAGGAGAAAGTTCAGATGATCAAAATTGTTCATTGCCCATTTATGAGCTGGTTTGGAAAGCAACTAAACTAATAATTTAGTGTGTTCACAGTGGTTACACACTTTTAAGCTGCAACATTTAGAATTATGTCTCTACTTTGATCTCTCTGAAGTTTAGAGACACCTGAATCCCTGTTTTGGACCAGCCACTGGTATAATTAAAGTATATTTGATTTGTAATTAATGATACTTACAGCATCTCTTCCTTTAATTATGCATTCTTCTGCCTGCAGAGGTGTACTAGGCCAATGGATCTGAGGAAAAAAAAACCAAACATAGAAAATCATTCAATTGGCAGTCTGAGCACGTCAATCCAGCTTTTCCACTACTTTTCACGTGAAAGACTCATAGAACAAAATTATAGAATCACAGAACAGCCCAGGTTGGCAGGCACCTCAAAAGATCATGTAGTCCAACCTTTCATGGGAAAGGGAGCCTAGATGAGATTATTTAGCGTCCTGTCCTATCACACCTTTAAAACCTCCAGTGATAGAGACTCTACCATGTCCCTGGGGAGGTCATTTCAATGACTGATTGTTCTCACTGTAAAAAATTTCTTTATCATCTCCTGCTGCAACTTGTACCTGTTGCCCCTCGTCTTCTCCATGTGGCTCCTTGTGAAGAGAGAGCCCCTGTCTTCTTTGTAGCTGCCTTTTAAGTACTGGAATACTGTGATGAGTTCCCCCGAGCCTTCTCTTCTCCAGGAAGACAAGACCTAACTCCTTCAGTCTTTCCTCACAGGGCAGGTTCTTCAGCCCTTTGATTATCTTAGTTTCCCCTCTCCAGTTTGTCCACCTCTTTCTTGAATTGTGGGGACCAGAACTGGACACAGTACTCCAGCTGCGGCCTGACGAGTGCTGGGTAGAGTGGGATGATCACGTCTCTGTCTCTGCGAGTAATGCCCCTGTGGATGCAGCCCAGCATCCAGTGTGCCTTCATTGCTGCAGCAGTGCACGGATGGCTCGCGTTCAGCTTGTCGTCCTCCGGGACCCCCGGGTCACTTTCAGCGAGGCTGCTCCCCAGACACACAGATCTTAGTCTGTACTGGGCTCCTTGGTTATGTTGTCCCAGGTGCAAAGCTTTGCACCTGGCTTTATACTTGACTCATCATACTCTATATACACTTTCTATTGTATGTCATAAAGTTTAATCAAGTCTCTGTTACCATTTGAACAGTTTTCAAGTAAAATATTCCAGTTTTATTTTTAAATATCTATACAAGTTTACAATAAGGTAAGAAATATTTTTGTTGAAATGTAACTATTTTGCTTAGGGTTACTAGTCAACAGAATTTAAAGGAAGGTAATGTATGGAACATTTCATATAAATCCAGTAGAAACATCTCTGCTAAATTGTTAGTGACTTTCAACTTAGAATACTAATTTTGAACTACTGATTTCCTGCTTTAAGTGACACTTAGGAAAGAAAATGGTTTACAGTGAAGTTAATGAGGGTCAGCTATTAACCTCATGGGAGTAGGATCAGCTCTTCACAGTCAATTTGTAGAAGAGAAGCAAAATTATACGTGAGAGTTTTTTCAGCTACCTACTGTATAAAATTTATGTTTCATTCCAGATGCATGATTTGTTTGGATGAAAATAATGTTAAACAATGACTGAGCAGACTGGAATGATTACTTCATTTCTTAGAACTTTTAAAAGTGAAAAAAACCCATGTTCACTTCGGTGATATCAGGCTTGGCTGAAACCAAGTAAGTGTCAAAAAATTGATGTCATCATGAAGACATTTTTGTCAATAGTCCAATCACAAATTATTTTTCTATCTGGAAAGCATTTTCAAATTAAGTTCTTCTGCTAGGCTCTTTTTCTTCCTTTTTTGTAACTGAATTAACGTATTTTTCTTGAAATAATTCTAACCCAAGAAAATCTGGAGATAAATTATAAGAAAAGTGAATTGCAAGCAAAGTGGGGATAAATTATGAATCCTAGAGGCCTAGTGTTTAAAAGCAAGAGGTCAGCTATATGTTAGTCTTGTCAGCTTCAGCAGCCGGTCAGTGTTTACGTCTCAGTCCTTCTCTGCAGGGCTGCTCTCAGTTCATTCATCCTCCAGTCTGTACTGGTACTGGGGATTGCCCTGACCCAGGTGCAGGACCTTGCACTTGGCCTTGTTGAACTTCATGAGATTCACGTGGGCCTGCTCCTCCAGCCTGTCAAGGTCCATCTGGATGGCATCCCAGATTTTGCTATCATACCAAATTTTAAAATTTTATTGTACATCCATCTTGGGTGTAAGCACGTAGTCAAAAATGTGTATAGCAAAAAAGTGTCCCGCAAAACATTAAAAAAAAAAATTATTGTTTCTAATCTTGAAGTCTTCATGAGGATTTCTTAGCTCAGTTAAAACAACTGAGAAGAGCTGCTCAGTCTGTTATAATCATTTGCAGAGAAATCTATAGTGAGTGGCTCAAATAATACTTTGCCAAGGTGTACTTACTGTACTTAATCATGTTTCTGTAATTATTGCTGTTTTACTTAACTAACATAACATAGGATGTGTTTGCACTGTGTGAAAATCCAGATATTAATCAGCTGTAATGGTAACCTTTAACATGCCACATATTATTTTTCCTGATGTTTATGCTTTAGAGTTATGACAACTACCAGCTTTAACTTTGAATTGATTCCTTGCTAGGATTAAAATCTTCTGGCAAGCTGTCAATAACTATTGTTGGGAAATTTTCCTGTGCATCTAGACTGGCATAACATCACACTAACGTACATATCACTGGGTTGCATGCTTGACATGATTATTGGCTTGGACATAATTTTTCAAAACTTTTCACCCCTACAAGTTACTGTGAAGTAAATTTTTAAATTGCTTGTTTAGTGTTGTTTTCTCATCTTGCACTATAATATTATCATCCTTGAGACCTGGATGATGTAATTTTAGCACTGTATTTAAAAGACAGGAAAAAACTACTTTTAAATATAATCCTCATGGGAAAAAATGTAATTGTAAGGCAGTACAGACAACAGCTACTGAGCAAATTCAGATACGGGGAAAACTTTAATTGGAGCTGGAACGCTAATTAGTGTCTCCAAACAGCTTCCCTATTCATTCACTAGCCACAAAACCCAAGATGGCATATCTAATGAAAACTAATTTCAAGAAATTATATGAGCTTTATAGCACTTTATAGGCCAAAATAGACTACTGTGTAAACTAGTCTGAACTCTAGTATATGACAAAGCAATTAAGCAATTCAGCTATTCTGTCCCTGGTTTAAGTCAATAAATAGTGCTTAATTAACACATAACTTGTGTTTGGCTGAAGCACAAATTCTGCAAAAAAAACTGGTTATGACTGGATAATATATTCATTTATCAACAAATACATAGCCACCTTGCTTCTTGGGAGGTAATTCCAATGGATAATCAAAGTCACTGCCAAATTGTGTGCTTCTTATTTCAGTTTGAACATACGTATGTTCCTACACTGTATTCAAAGGAGATACAAGCAAGCCCTGCTCTTGCAGACTTGTGTTCAGCCAGCTCTGGAGTGGAAATATAGCTAGCTTCACTAGAGGCAGGATATATTATGAGGGCTCTATCCTAATCTGGAGCTATCTCATACTAGATAAGAAACAGCACATTGAAATCTGCTTGCACAAGCTTATTTACAGACGTAGGAAGGCCTCTTTTCAGAGCAAGGCCTTCATAAGCCCCTTGAAGCAGAAGCTAGGAAGAAGCAGTATCTGGAAGGAGTTTGTGGACAAAGGAAGTGCAGTTTATTTTTACTCCAACAAGGGACGAAAACTAGAAACAAAGGTGATCCATCTCTATGAGCTGTTAGATTAGTGATGAACTACTGGCATTGGTTCAAATTTGCTGTCAACAAGGATCTTCTCTGGCACCAATTACAATGAACTGAAATGCTTTTTAAAATAAATTTGGCACCAGATATCAAAGAAAGTTCTCTATCAGTGTGTTAGATCATTACAAGCCTTAAAGACTTTGGATCAAATCCCAAAGGTGTAAAGTTTGATTCCAAAGGTGGTGTCAAAGGGAATGAGATCTTAGGGAAAGCAAAGGTCACATGGAAGGTACCTCCAAAGCTTTGGCTTTGCACAAGGTTTCAAGTACTTCTATGGCTTTAATCCTCTGTAAATACTGATATCCACATTTCATATTCTCCCTCATTCTTGCTACTATTAGTGTTAGGGCATTCTTCATATAGAAACCAGGGTGCATGAGTAACTTCGTTTCAAAAACTTATGGTGAGTCATATTAAATACGCTAAGCAAGAAAATTTCTGTGTGTATTATGTGGAAGGAGAGATACAAAAAGTTAAAAAAAAAAAATCAAAGTAGGCAAAGAAAATATAATTTGACCAATGGAGAAGTGAGACTCTGTCTTTGTCCATGATGACACGGAATGTATATGCCACAGTTGACAGCTCAACCTGAATCTCTGGATTCCCCAACCAATGAAAGAATGACAGTAGTAGCTTTGTTCCCTGAAAGATTTTTCCTGTTTTGTATGTATCTTTTCTTTACTGGATATGAAAAGTGGTCAGGAAGATATATGCTTAAAATAATGACAGTAAATATATACATAAACAGCTAATAGCCTATGTGAAAAAGCTATAATCTACCCTTCAGAGTGCTACTTTGTATTTGAAAACTGAAAAGAATCGAACCTTAAGAAAAAATGCAGTCTATTAAACGCAGATTTATAGTATGCATACCTCATATGCATTGCAAGTTGAGTTTTTTGGAAATGCTGGATTACTTTGGCAGTCAATAGGTCTCAATGCAAAAGCATTTTCTGTCCACTCAGCACTTTGTTGTTTTTCTTTGGGGGCTTCAATATGCTTGCTAGAACTGAATTAGAGTCACTTTACAGCAGAAGAGAGACATCTCTAATTGTGAATGGGATTTAGTTTGGTTTCTACGTAGCATACTCATATTCTAAATTGTGGAGAAAGGGATGGCAATGAATTAAAACACATGAAGTGTTTTCTCGAACAAAGAAGATGGAAAAGATCTATACAAATCTGCCCAAAACTACCAACTTTATGAAACATCTCTTTTGCAGCTAGTGACTCATCCTGGTTACCAGAGAAAGAATAAAACCCAGCAACTTGCCTCCACTCCTATACTTTCACTAGATTATAACTGATGTGTTAGATTAATTAAGCTAAAGTCCAGTCTGAAAGAAAAGGTCAAAGGCTAGCCAACACACAGTTAAAGACAGACTAATGAAGAACTTTGGTAATAATGAATCAACCAGTCTCTCAATTCCAGGAACTCCCCTCAATATATCTCGGTAATTAAGCTCTCATATAACAGAAATGCTGTAGGACAATCGAGATTTCCCTGGCTATCACTGAACGAGATCTGCATTGAGTGAACACTGGGAAAAAAGGATCATGACATTTGTATTCAAGGGAGCTAAGTCCCAGTGAGGTCATGTTTCTACACATGCTAGGTCAAGCTCCATTTATTCCAGTTTCTCATCTTTTGCACATCATAAAAGCAGGCAAGAAGGGCTTCCATTAATTTGTCATACTCTGCACGCAGGTCTCAAGACAGAGAGTATGGTTTCAAGTTAAATGGCTGATCTTCCATCTAAAAACAACAAGAAGGAGAGCAACAAATTTCAAAAGCATGTCCAGATGGGACAATGGTGGTTGGACAGAAGCATAAAGTGCTCTATCCTGTCATCTTTCCTCATAAAGATTTACTGCCAAATGGGGAAGAAGAGAGGGGAAAAAAAACTTATTTTGTAGAAACAACTGCTTCCTAAATGTTTTCATATCCCTGAGCTCTAATATCTTGTCACAGGATATTAATAATTTTTATCAAATGGAAAAGGAGTTAACTCATATCTCATTATGGAGGAACAAAGCTCAGTATGTAACATTGCTCTCTGAGGAGTTAAAAAATTATTTTTTTTTTAATGTAGATAAATTTTCAAATGGCCTCCCTGAGTATATTCATTTCTCCATATCTAGGATTGCTTTTCCCAAATTGTTTATAAAAAGGATAAAGCATATTATATCTGCTCACAGTAGTGGAACATGCTAATTACCCTTGGAGATAAGCCAGATTGTTTATGGTAAAATTGACCAGGGTGTTGGCATGAGAACAGTGATGTTCACTTACAACAAGGAGGCAGAAAGAAAAGAATTTGAAACATCAGTGGTAAGTGCAGTACGGACATTAACAAAAATCGCATTTCTCCAGAGGGGCTTTATTTTATCACTCATTTTTTAATTCATATATTAATTTGAGAATGAATGAAAATATATCAAAACACATTGGGAAAATCTAAAAAAGAAAATAAGGAAAAATGAAATATTTCAAGACATCGTTTATCCACAGTCAAGATGGTTGAGGTAGGAGCATTACACCTACCAGCTTCCTTTGCCACCGTGTGCTTCCAATCCTAGCTGCTAAGGGCAGAAGTGAGTAAGGAAAAAAGGCTCAGCTCAGACTCCAGCCTCTCCACTGCACTTGCCAGCTTGCTGATCAGTTATGGTTTCTCTGACGTATCCAGCTCTCTGGCAGAATTATGACTTAAACCACCTTTATGCCACAGACCACTGAGTAGGCTTCAAATGCCGCTTTCAGTCACTATTTAATAGCACCTCTGGCTCAAACCAATGCAAAATCCAGTTTCTAAAGAAGGCTAAAAACTAGCTGCATGATTTATGCTGCTATTGAAAACCCCTTATAGTTTATGTGTTAATTATATTTTAATTTCTTTTTTTTTTTTTTTTTACTTTTTCTCTTCTGCTATGGAAAAGTCCCCCACAAATACCAGGGAGAAATTATTCCTTGATAATATAGCAGAGATACAGAAATCAGGTATGCAGAAAGTGTGAGATGCTCTAAACATCAGTAAACATGCTGAAAACCAGTAAGAAATAGCTGTATGACCCCCAGATTTCTTCACCTAGAGTGAGTCTTATGGGTTATTACTGGGGGGAAAATGGCAATTAGTGTTTTTTTCTTAAATAGAAACATGACCTTAAAGTTCGAGCACAAAACATCTACAAAAGCTCCATTATCTCCTTTCCAGTCATGCAAACTCTGATATTCTGTGTTACACATTATGACACAAAGTGACTAATACATATAACTTTTTACTCCACCTCTCGGTAGTTGTCGCTGACTCGATCCAAACTGAGGGAATACAAGAGGTCTCTTCCTCCCACGAACAGTCGCTCTTGATACTCATCCAGCAGCATTATATGAAGACCAAGATATCCAAACGGGCTATGAAAGACTGACGTCCTGTTTAAATCCCAGAGCTCTGAAATACAATCAGAGTGTGCGTGATAAATACCAAACAGCTTAGCTTTCATGGTTTCATTTTCATATCCTCCTAGGGAACTAGACAAGAAGTTGTGGGACATTAAAATGCTAATCGTATAATCTTTGAGTAAGAAGGAGACACAAAACACCTGGGAACAATTTTCAAAATGAGCCAGCTCTCCAGGAGGTTTGTGTATGAATCTTTATATCATAATCTTTGTTCTCAAAATATCATGAGATGGGGAAGGGTGAAAATAAGTTTTAGCCTTAACATTTTCTGAAAAGGAAAAAACACTGCTTAGGACATTAACTGCAAATGGGACAAAACAATTAATTGATGGAAATTGAAAAAAAATACTGGAAATTGTCTCCTTGTCTTTCCTTCAGGCATGTCAAACTGCAGCTTTTTACTGTATGCACAACACTGCTCTGGTTTTGCTTTCTGGTAGGATGGGGTTGCTTGTTTTAAGCCCAGCACTGCCTCCACTCATTTCACTGAAAATATTGCCTCTAAATTCAGTGAGAACAGTATGAAATCTGTGAAACGCATATTCATAATTTTCCAAGCAATTACTGATTTTGTCAAGAAATGCTCTGACCAGATAAGGGGAGCTGGGACTTAGCTGCCCGTGATCCAGGCTAAAGTCACTTCCACAGAGAAAGGGCAATTCATCCTGGGTAATGTTGCAGAAATTTGGAATCAGGTCTCAGGAAGGAAGAAAAAGCAAGCACAGGGGTCTTTCTGCACTCTTGAGCAGATGGTGCAGAGCACAGCCCAGCTTGCAGAAGGCCAGAGAGGCTGAAAACCATTTTGCTGTCAGGAAGCATCAAAAGAAGTCATTACAGAGTACCTTAGGAGTGTCTCCAAAACAGCGGAGCTAGGACTGGGGGAAAGGAACTATTCCTATGTCTATATTCCGATGAATTGTTTTATTTTGAAGAAACAAAAATCACTCTTGGTAAAAGCAACTGAATTCCTTTTAGCTTATTCTCAGAGCTATCCCTAAGCATAACTTTTCCAATTGTTTGGACGTGGCCCAGCAGCTGATGTTGGGAGAAGTGGGATTGTCCCAGAGCTAGTGAAGACAACAAATGGACCCTCATCCAGTTGGGGGTAGGGGCTCCAGCTTGAGTGCCACACCAGCAGTTATGTACATTCGTCCATGCAGCATCTTGTCAGCCACATAGAGGACACAGCTGGTCTTCTGCAAGGGAACTGACTTGTCCTACATGTCAGAGAAAGTCCTCGCACAGGTCTATCACTATGGCATCCACTTGGCATGCCATATATGCCATCCATGTGTGATCTTCAGAAATAGATGTATATCTTTAACCTGAGAATGTAGCCTCGTAAAGGTACCCAAATATTAAACCACCAAAATTCACAATCATTACTAAAAATTTGTCCTGTGTTCCCTCAGAAAAGGGTGTTCCAAACCAATGAGATTTGAATTCTATATTTCAATTTGAATTTACATTACCCACAAAAAATTTAGCATGACCAATTTTCCTCATGAGATACCTTACTTATATCCTAAAGTATAGAAAGAGAACAAATGTTTTGAGCCAAGGCAAGAAATTTAGCATTCAATGAGGATATTAATTTAATCCAACAAATTTCCAGAATTTCTTTTTCTTTTAAATTATTATTTATATTGTGTGCATAATGATAAGGGAATTTAATAATAGGATAAATATGTTTTGTTCCATTTGTTGACTAGGTTTGATTCAAGTCAACAGTAGCTGAAACCAACTAGTTTCTGTTTCCCCAGATGAAAAAACTTCTATCAAAGGAGTCATACTAGAAATTCAGTCTCACAACTGTTTTCTTTCCTGAGCTATCGTCAAAAAGGACCTATTGATTAAATAGCTGTGGAGAATAATGTTAATATCTAGGCTTTCCATAACATTTTTTAACAGTAGAGGTCAAAACACTTTATACCTGGGTATGATTGTCCTCATTTAAAAAATGAGAAAACTAAGTCACAGAGAGGACCATCATGATGAGCAGAACAAGAGTCTTTTTTTGTCTAAGATTTGCGTACTAGACAGTGAGCATATATACATTCTTTGACAGTGATACACTGAGCACAGAACTGCAAAGCAATGTGGAAATGGTGCTTTCACAGCAAGCTTCACTTGACAAACAAATCCATCAGATTGCTGGTCCAGAAGAGCATTGCTTGTTTGTGACCAGATTAGAAACAGAAAGAAATATTCGTTTGGTTCTAAACAAAGCCGCTTTCTATTTGCAAGAATATAAAACTTCCAATATATTTTATTTTTGAGTCAGTCTTGGACTTAAAAGAATTGGATTTTAAATTCTAGTTATATACAAGCCACGCAAAAGAATACCGTGGTAGCTTCCCCAGATTTATGTCCATGTTGTCCTGAAGGCAAGTTTTTCATAAATGACACAATCTTTCCTTACACAGATCAGAGATATCACTCGTGTTCTCAATGAGAGAACACAAGGCATGATGAAGAGTCCTCTACCTGATCATGCACACTGGTAACTACTCGTGTAAGACTCAGCCCTGCCAAGTGCACCTGCAACTCTCATTGTCTAAAATGAAAGTTGAGAATATTAAACACCTTTCAGGATCAAATTTGCAAAAAGAGATATTTTTAGGACTACCTCCAGCAAAGCTATACAGGCACATTTTGCCATGGGTGTAGAGACAAGCACAGAAGTGAACCTGACATCTGGAAGGGCTGGAGAACACCAAACAGTGGGACCTGGGGAGCGATTTTGTTACTGAAACACAAATGTACTACTATTATGTAGTTCCTGTAGTTGAAAGGCACTAGGATTTCTGGACATTGTAGGATATCTGAGATATTAGGATAGTGCAGATATTAGGATAGATACAGGACCTTCTGAACATCAGGAGAATGGGTGGGATATCCAGGAATCTAAAATGGCACTAGATGCCTGTCATTTCTAGGCAAGTGAATCTCACCATGGTCTGGCTTGATGTGAATGGCCCAGATTTTGAAGCAGCAGAACTTCATTCATGTAGTGCTATGCCCCTTCAGCAAAGCTGCTTGGCTTTGATACAGCACTGCAAGAATGCAGCTGTACTGCTTCCAGACTTGCGCCACTGCAGCCACATGTTGCGCAGCCTTCACTCATTTAGGGCATTGTTAGTTTATGGATCGTTGCTCTTTGCAGTGTTGAGATACCCTTAGTTATTGAAATCACGGCACAGAGAAGCTTACGTTTGCAAGTGTCGTCTTGTGACTATAGACTCCTGAAGGTGTCAAGAGTTGTGCTCCTGCTCATGCCTACACCCTTAATTTGAAAAATTAAGTTTCTAGATCACACCTAAAGTTGCACATAGCCCCCAAAGAGGTTGTTCTTCTACCTAGTACTAGGATTTAATAGCTACATTTCTGCTGAGCACATCTAGCAGTTACAAGATCAGGTGCAACTGCGATTTTCTTTGAGAACCCGGCCAGAGAAAATATAGTATTGCCTAACATTTTAAAAATATTCTAGTGCCTAATCGGCCACCTGAGAAATAGCAGACATGAGTTCAATTTCCTTTTCTAAATGGATTGAAACCCAGATCATTCTCTCTCCATAAAGAGGTCTAATCACAAGCTATTAACTACTAGATTGGTAGGAAAGGATGGATGCTTTCTCCATTTCCTGTTGAAGCTCTGCAACAAAATATTCAAGCTTCAGGAAGAGTGAACAAGCAGTAGCATGACTGTAATTTAGTAGTTAAATTGCTTTTCTGGGAAAGAAGTTCTGGCTCTAATGCTCAAAATAGTCTATGCATTTTATATTAAACAGTGGGCAGCGTGTATAAACTGTTACAGCACACGGACTAGAAACCCTTGGCTCCTCTCTCACATGGGAATGGCTAAAGATTTCAGCCAAGTAAAATCCTTTCTTTTATTGAGTTTCTATAGATTTTTTGTGACAAAAAGCCCTTCCTCTATAAAGATCTTGTGTAGAGAAATAAAAAGCGAGAGAAAAAGAGGATGAATTGTTCAGGGAGAATATATTGTTAGAGCTCAACACACAGGACAAAAGAGAAAAGATCATTCCTACTCTTATCTTTTGATAAGAACAGAGCTTCAAATTCCCTCAGCGTACTGATCCCCAAATTTGCAAAAATGCCAGTCAGCTTTTGCACTATAGTGTTTTGCCCTATAGTGTTTTGCCATTTTAATCTAAAAGCTCAACACCATAACTAAACCCACACCATTACAGTACAAACAACATTTTACTTAACAAAGGAAGGCCTGCTTCAATATTTACATGTTCCTATATGGCACTTCACTTACCTGTGAAAGCCTTAAAGCAAGGCTGGGCTGCTAGATTAGGAACAAATCATATTTCTTGCAGTTTTAAATGCTGAGAACAAACCTGAAGGTTTGTTATCTGCCTGTCAGAGCTTGCTGGCAAATATTCAGACTGATCTTGCTTACCATACTTTCTCTTATAGCACATCTACTTTGCTAAACATATTCATATTATATCCTCTTTGACAAGATGGATTCTGTTAGCCATTTGTCAAGCAATGTTAATTATATTCATTATAGCTGATTTCTTAAATCTTTTAATGACCAGTATGTAATTCTCTCTAACTTCTGAAATTGTGTTAAAACCAGACATTTCTTCTATTACACACACAAAAGATACAGAATAAGGTCACCTGTTTATTATGTTATATTGATATTTTTTAAATGTAAATGCTTGATAACTAAAATGTGTGTAGGACATTAAATGCTAAAACCTCATTGCTGCTCCACAGCAGCCAGAGTACAATGAGATTTCATTAATAACATGTTCTCAGAAATTAAGCACATAGTGAGTAAGATACAACTTTGAACCTTGAATATAGACACATACCACTACAGATTTTTATTTTTTTTCTCAGGCAGTGACAAAGCTGCTGTTGCTCTGCTCTGTTTTTCATAGCATTACATCATCACAACTGCACAAGTCTATTGCTTTTGCCCTTTTTTGCCCTCATAAAAATTTTTGGTTCCCCTTTTAAATTCTACAGAAATATAGTCTCACCTCCCACACTACTTCATGCTGCAGAACATTCTTCCGGCAAAGATGTTTTCCAGATGCAGGGCACTGACAAATGAGTCTGGCACTTTGAACATGTTGAGTACATAAGGTGGACGTCTCAGTGCTGCTTTACAGGAATAGGTAACGACTGGGGTTGCCTTCTGTCCCCATCAATAACGTAAAAGGCCACAGATATAAAGTTTAGGTAATGTGAACACCTGAATGACATTTTATGTTTCCATTTATCAGCACAGTCCTGGAATATAAATATTACAGTGGAACAAGTTTTAGGAGAATTTGGTGAGCCTTATGTAATTTTAGTTAATTTGGCTTTTTGCTATGTATCTGACAAGCGATAACCAAAATCTGCTTACATGAGACAAGAAAGGGACAGAAACAAAAAGGAGGAAAACCAAAAAGGAGACATGGGGGAAAGTCTGAAGTATCTGTGACACAGTTTATGAACTACAGGTTAACAGTAAGATCAGGCAATGCAAGTATCCTTCAGTTTTAAACCACTAGTACTCTAAGGCTTATTACTATTCAAGGGTACTCTAAAGAGTCATCCATCACAAGAACAAAAATATAATCTTACAAGTTAGATCTTTCTGACAAGGTTAAGACCTCTAACTGGCAATATTCCATATAAAATTGGTAACAGGAGGCAAAAGTTTTCTTACCCTGGGTAAAAAAAATAAGATAAAAGCTCACCCCAAAAAACTATGCTGCTGAATATAAGATAATGCATTAGCAATTTTTACTTTCCTGTGCTCAGAGTCATCAGTCATCTATATAGCTACAAAAATAATTATAGGGTCATAATAGCGATTGCCAGGTAGCGGAAGGATACACTAACTCAGGTGAACCAGTGAGCAACTGAACCAGCTGAGCAATAGAAAAGGGGACAGTGTAAACTGGCCAGAGGCGGCTGAAGTCAGTGCTGCTGCATGAGGTTTGCTAGCAAAATCTGAGCCAAGAAATTTAAAGGCAGAATTAATTGCAAATAGCAAACTAACTAAAAAATCTTAGTAGTAGTATTAATGCTGAAAGTTACCACTATACTTTTAAAAGTCAGTTCTTAAGATATATTAGTATCTTATTTGGGGAACATGGGGAGATAAAAGGCTGTAAGGGAGACTGAAGTATGAACTTCCACTGCTTGAGGTTTTATCTGTGCAGCTGCCAGGCAGATGCCTCAGAAACTTGGCAGGGTAGGAGACAGAAAGCAAACTCTAGTAATGACAAGCAAAAACCCATTAGTCTATAACCACTCTCACATGATTCAACCTCTGCTCTTAAACAGCAGGTGAGTTTGGCTATCTAGCTATATTTGGAGAATGTAATTGGCTTCATGAAGAGAGCTGGTGCAGCAAAATCCATGAATAATTTTGTTTGTTTGGTGCTCTTCCTTCAAATATGTGGATCTAGTGATGAAGTCTAAATTATAGTGAAAACATCAAACACAGAACTTTCCCTCTGAGTTTGTTTAAATTACAGAGGCCAAAGTTTCAGAAATTAAAAGGTATGGTTTGGGGAGACAAGAATATTTTCAATCTGTATGCAGTACAAAACTCTCTTCTCTCTTTTTTTCAAAGAATATTGGAAAAACCTATAATTGGAACATGTAATAAATCATAGGGTATATTTTTGTTTCTTCTAATTCTATTCAGCTTATGGCAGAAAAATTTCAGTGGAACGTGAAAGTCTTTAACGCAGCTAATCATGTTAGCTCATATCCTAATCCTTGATATTTCCATTTCACATTACTATATGTCACATATATACTGAGACATATATATATATACTCTGTTACATCTAGCAAATATTTAGTTTTTCTTCCCTGCTAGCAAAATAACATACTCAGTCCCACTATAACTGATCTGGTTTTAGTTACTAAACAACAGAAGTATAACCATTACAAATCTACCAGAGCTTATAGTATTGATATGCTACATACTACTGAAAAACCAAGGTGTATACGTACACAGTATTTCATAATGGTTTTAGTTCTTGCTGGAAATTTCACAGTGTACATCAAATTAAAAATAATCACACATAATCTTCATAGAACCTGAGTTTACTGCACTTTTAAGATGCATTTCTAGAAGTACATGCCAGTCCAATAAAAATTATCTGATACTCAATTTAATGTTACTAATTCTTAAAAAGAAATTCAATGCAGTGTGTTGTGGTTTAAACCCCAGCCAGCAACTCAGCACCACGCAGCCGCTCACTCACTTCCCCCCCCCTCAGTGGGATGGGGGAGAGAATTGGAAAAAGGTAAAGCTCGTGGGTTGAGATAAGAACAGTTCAACAAAACAGAAAGGAAGAAGCTAGCAATGACACTAATAACAACAATAAAGTGACAATAATAATAAAAGGATTGGAATACACAAAACAAGTG
>JAVKLA010000005.1:10267112-10294204 GCA_034782735.1 Sagittarius serpentarius | reverse complement strand
CACCTTTCCTGTGCCCCTCCAGCCTTCTTGCTGGCTGGGCAGGAGAAGATGAAAAGTCCTTGACTGAGTCTAAACACTATTAAGCAACAACTGAAAACATCAGGGTGTTACCAACGTTCTTCTCCTACTAAACCCAAAACACAGCGCTGTGCCAGCTACTAGGAAGACAGTTAACTCTATCCCAGCCAAAACCAGGACACAGTGTAATAAAATATTGGTATTTTTGGTATTTAATGAAACCTACCTAGTAATGATGACCAATTCACAGACTGCCTTAGAGGAAAACTTCTTTGTAAACCAGCTGAAAACATTTACAGTACCTAATTAACAGTAGTTTACGTTGAAGTGCTATTTATTTTCTGACATTAATATATGTAACCCTACTAATTTCTAGACCTTATTGTTGATTTTCATTACAGCAGCAGTAAGCTACTATGGCTTCTGATACAAGGCCTAATCCAGAGCTCATCTGCCATCTTTCCCAGTTAAGTTCATGAACTTTCAGCTAGGTAATCACACCAATATAGATGAAATATATGTGAAACTGTATATGAATAATAGTTTTCCTCCTGTATTTTATCTGAACATGAGAAACAACAGACAGGGAATCAACTCAAAATGAAAGGAAATCTTCATAATTCCAATGTTAAGCTTTTATTTAAAGTATAATTTCTTCCATGCATCCACAACATGCTTTTAATGATATTTAATATTTAATAATAATTCAGTCAACATTTATTTTCAAAGATTTTAAATTAAGCTTGCTATATTGATTCCATATCTATTTCCAGTTAGCTGGATATTGCTTGCTGAGTGATGGATCATTTGGGTTTTTTATTCATTTTGGTGGTAGCAAATTTTGGCACGCATTCAAACAAATTTGCTATGGCCAAGTTGACATACTCCTTATACCAGGGACTCTATTATCAAAAAAATGTGTTTAGCTTTCCAGTGTGATTTTTCTTGGAAAAGGTACACAAATCCTGAAAGTGTTCTCTGAGAATGCAATTCAAAAATGTGGTTGTGATAGAAAATATTAAACCATATTCATTGCTTATGAAAAAATGACATAATACCATTGCTATTACAAGTCCCCAGGTCTCAGTCCAAGGTAGGGTAGCTGCTTATTCATGTGAGCAATATTAAACCAGTATAATGTGGCTGCCTGCAATTCTGTAGTGGCTTCAAACCCTAATGATCCTTATCTCTTTAATAAAGCATTTTGAGTTGGTGATAATAAGTGACAATGTTGTGGATAATAAAAATATTTATTAATGTTGGAATTTTTTTCTAAATGTAGAATGCATGATAGAAAACTTCAGAAATGTGTTTATAAAAGCATTCCAGCAGAAATAGAAACTAGAAAATTTTGATATGAAATTATTCCATTCTAAGGATGATGCAAGCATTCATGAAATAGCCTTTGAGCACATTATCTACTTCATCCAATGTATTTCTAAGGAAGTAAGCATACAAAGAAATGTCCCCTTTAAATTATACTCACAGAAGATGTTTTACATTATTTTTAATATCTTTATAGTGTTAACAAGTGAAAGAATCGATTTATAAAACTCTTGAGTTTTACAAGATACATATGGTTCAAATAATCACAGCCCTCTTCTGATGAAACACAGACAGTCCAGTCTCTTGAGGACTTGATTTATTAAGGTGTACCACTTACTACATGCTTATTACCACACCAATCTGCGAAGGGTAGAATTCTTCCTACAGAGAGATCCAGTGTTTTGACAGAAAGAGAATCTGGTGCTTTCATTTAAAATGAAGATGCCAAAAGTCAGGGTTTTATGCTATTCAAAATGACTGTTAAATTGAATTTCCTTTGAAAAAGATGGATAAAAATGAGCTATCCCATGTGATTTTCAGGGGCATATGCTCTTGGGCAGGATGGCATGTGATTGACAGTATACGTAAGGCTATCTGGAATCATCAACATGATAAAAAACAGAATGGAGGAGAAAGGAGGCATTGTAAGAAAAGCAAAAGGCAGAGGAAAACTGAGATGGAAATAACTAAAAAGATGAAAGGAAACTTTCAAGGTTTTTTTTCTGCCAAATCAATTACAGCAGATGCAGAATTTGAGATAATATTCCATAGGTGAGTTTAGAAAGATTTGCTACACCTCAAACGCTGAAATAAAGCCAAGTTTTACTGAGCACAGCAACTCTACACCGCAGTGAATGGCTTCACGTAGAAATGAGTACATTGTTACCCCAAAGTGTGTTCTCTTTAATTGAACAGAATAGCTTCTCTGGAAAGATTTAATTCACAGAAAGGAGACAAGTATTTAGCTGCTAAACATCAGTGTCTTCAGAATACCTAATCTGAGTTATCTAGCACTAATGTAACCATTATTTGATCCTGCTTTTCCTGACATATCCCAAATACTTTTAAATATTAATGAAAACTGAATACATCAAAGATCTGTTTGTTGGCTTTATTTTAATTATGTTATCTTTTTTATTATGAGACAGATTTTTATGGAAGTATTCAAGTGCTTATATTGCAGGTGGGATATGTCGTATTCAGCTTTTGGTTTTTTCAAAGTCAGGTGTCTAGCTTAAAATATTTATCCAGCTGCCTTTTTTATCAGAACAAGAGAAAGAGGCATTCCCAAATGGCATTTTAAAATTCCTTTATAAAAGAATCTAAACACATATATTCTAAAAATAGTCATTTCTATACTCCCAATTTTAAGGAAGTCTACTAAGTTTTAGATATATAGTTAAATGTAGATGAATTCCACCCCAAAATGCATTCTATACATATAAGATAAAGTTGTACTTTTTCAATGTTTGCAATTTTAAGAACTGCAATGAAGGGCAACACATAGAAATAACTGTCCTTAAGGTTCTTTGTTGTATCTACAGTTTCTCCCCCAGTATGCCTAATTATTTGCAAAATGCTGGTTAAGTTAAATGCCTTGGAAGAAAGAGACAGAGAAAAGCTTTATTTGAAGAACTTGGGACATATTTGAAACCTTTCAGAATCAATAATGCTTTGCAAATATTAGCAGTCAAAACCAGACATGCTTCTGCCATTTGACTTTGAGCCAGTAGAACTCAACAGAGTTGATCTTAAGTAGTGTAACCAGAGAATAAAAGTCAGTATTGGGCAGTTATTAATGGTCACATTGTATATGAACTATTATGAACTGTATTACAAACCATTACATATTATCCTTAAACCTTCACAGATAAGTGCACCCATGTGCACCCATCCTTCCCCTCCTTTTTTTCCCCCCACTACTTATTTCTGGCAGATTTTGCAAGAACAGGGGAAATCCTAGTGCTTGTTTAGAAGATTATTGTACATTTGACATAAACATTATCTTTTCTCATGGTAAATTTGAGCATCTAACAGAAACAGACTATAGACCCTACTGAATTTCAGATGTAATTTTTTCTCTTAAACCCTTCAAATGCTTTTAGAAAAATACCCAGTGGTAATACAAGGCCTCTCAGACTGCAAAGAAATCTACATATAGAGGGGAGAAACAATCTCCCTAAACTAGAAGTAACATCTTTATATCCTCATTTGACCTGATGGTAACCATAAAAAACAGCAACAACCCTTCACCCTTCAAAGTAGATCATCTCAGTATGACTGTCATGATTCATTTTGCATAGTGTGTATAAACACCATACACTTGTGGGGTGTTCCTCCATTAGCTCTTTCTTCACTGTGCCTTTAGAAATTCACCTTAGTCTTGATGCTTGGTTTAGCATTGGTGCTAAACTTCAGATGTTTTGGAATCAACCTGTCTTTTCTTCTTATAACTGACTTTACGATGGGTAGAACATGAGATAATTTCATTAATAGCATTTATTTCTCACAAGGGCTATTGAAGTTTAGAATTATAGTGATACTATGGAAATGAGGGGTTGATACAGTGGATTCGTTTCTGTATACTAGAATGCTCTGCAAAAGCCCATAGTGATCTAGGGATTAGATCATAGAATCATAGAAAGGTTTAGGTTGGAAAGGACCTTCAAAGATCATCTAGTCCAACCCCCTCACCAGGGGCATGGACATCTTTCACTAGACCAGGTTGCTCAAAGCCCCATCCAGCCTGGCCTTGAACACTGCCAGGGAGGGGGCACCCACAGCCTCTCTGGGCAACCTGTCCCAGTGCCTCACCAAAAAAAGAATTTCTTCCTTATATCCAATCGAAATCTACTCTCTTTCAGTTTAAAATCATTACTCCTTGTCGTGTCACTACAGGCCCTGATAAAAGGTCTCTCTCTGTCTTTCTTGTAAGCCCCCTTTACATATTGAAACGCTGCCGTAAGGTTTCTCCAGAACCTTTTCTTCTCCAGGTTGAACAACACCAGCTCTCAGTCTTTCTTCATAGGAGAGGTGCTCCAGCCCTCTGATCGTCTTTGTGGCCCTTCTCTGGACCTGGTCCAACAGGTCCATGTCCTTCTTATGTTGGGGGCCCACAGCTGTACCCAGTACTGCAGGTAGGGTCTCATCAAAGTGAAGTAGAAGGGGAGAATCAGCTGTCTCCACCTCCTAGCCACAGTTATTTTCATGCAGCCCAGGATATGCTTGGCTTCTGGGCTGCAAACACACATCGCTGGCTCATGTCTAATTTTTCATCCACCAATATCCCCAAGTCCTTCTCTGCAGGGCTGCTCTCAAGCCATTCATCCCCCAGTCTGTACTGATACTGGTGATTGTCCTGACCCAGGTGCAGGACTTTGCACTTGGCCTTGTTGAACTTCATGAGATTCACATGGGCCTGCTCCTTCAGCCTGTCAAGGTCCATCTGGATGGCATCCCTCCCCTCATGTGTATCAACTGCACCACTCAACTTGGTGTCATTGGCAAACTTGCTGAGGGTGCACCCAATCCCACTGTCTATGTTGTTGATGAAGGCATTAAATGGTATTGTTCCCCGTACGGACCCTTGAGGGACACCACTCGTTACTATATTATGTACTGCTCAGCACTGCAAAAATATACAGCCCTGGATGATGACCTTCTCTAGGAATTTGTAATCTAACTGGAAGGCACAGCCAAAAAAAGAAAGCAAAAGGAAAGAATTTCCATTATGAAGATGGGGAAAATGAGAAAATAACAACTTCAGTTTTCACAAAATTCTCCAATATTTGGATTTAGCTCTACATGATTTGCAACGATCATTCAGCAAGTCTGTATGTAACTGTTGGACACTTCATATTTTGAATGCAAGTGCAATGGATGACTCACAAAGCTACTATCCTGTGATGAGAATTTGCCCTCAGAAAAAAGGGAGCAGAACACACACGAGGTATTAGAACTGGGAGAGAACATTTTTCTGGCACTGAAAGAATTTGTAACGATTTTGAAAAATGTTTCCATCCCAAACTGGAATAAAGTCTTCAAATACAGAACACTTTCAATCATTGAAAAAGTCTGCTATTTTCACATTGACCTGATGAAACTATTTTAATAATTTTTAATATTTTATTTTGATTAAAGCAGTGTCATCATTTTATTGTAAGCCAACTATCATTTCAAAATTATATGTTCTTTGAACAAAATAGAAGTCTTAATTTAAAACATATAAATATCCTTTTTTTTTGCTAAAATATTAATCAATGAAAACATTCAATTTCCATGATTTCATAATGTTTTATAGAGGAAAGAAAACCCAAACCCAAAACCAGGATCCATATAGACAGCAAAGAACTTCTACATACTTTAAAAACACCTACTGTTATTCTTTCTATAAATTTTTTTAGTCTTTAAGAAAATTTAGCTACCTCTAAAACCAAAAGAGCTTTCGAAAAGAGTTTTTCATTAGTTTAACTGCTATGGGTTTTTCATAGTAGTACATAGAGATGGAAAGATGTAGAGAAAAAATGACACATAGAAGACAATATTCAGAAACCTTTTAGAGGTTTACAGGACAATTTTTAAATACTGACTTTTGAGATATAAAGCTTACTTCCAAAATTATCTTCAATATAAATATGAAAAATTTGAAGATATATTAGAACTATATATCCCACGTACCATATTACTGAATCTGACAGCAATGTTTTTGTTTAGAATACAATAGAAACAAAATGTATATTCTGAACATTGTTTATGAGCATGGGACTATCTGAGGACAAGTTAATTTTGTAATACATGCTGCATATTGCACCAGTATTTATCCATCAGGATACAATTCTCCATTCCTGATACTATGGAAAATATGCAAAAAGAACATAATGAACTGTATGAAATAGCTTGTCACAGAATAATATATTTATCAAACTGTCACAAGTAAGTACACTTAGGAATGAATAGGTCCTAAACATATATTATTTAACTGAAAGTTATTTAATTGTTTATGCTTTATTCCATTAATACTTTAAAGGAAAATGTTACACTTAAGTAGTTCTGCCACTTACTATATAAGCTTAACTGAAGTTCAAGGGAATTTTCTCTCTTTAAGAATTAAAGAATTGGGAATATTTTATTCTATTCTGACTCTTGTAGGATATTATAAAACAATGTCTGGTCTGAAGGCAGTGAGACAGCTTTCTTTATAGAGGAAAATAAAAAGCAGGAAAAGCATTACAAAATGCTGATTTCTATAGATGTAAATGTGATATATCTAGTTTATTTATGCCAGCTTTATTTACATAAATATAACCTATATAAACAGTTTCTGATTTCAACAGGCTTTCTTGCAGAGGGATATATTTCTCAATCTAAGAGTTGCATAAACATCTTTTATGTACCACTGGATGGCTGGCAGTAAGAGATCACATGGGCCATAATGTGTGTTTTATTTGTATCACAAGAAAACCCAATGAAAATGGTCGTCTTTGCATCTTTTGTAATCTCATACACTTGTTCAAGTTGAGTGCAAGATAAATCTAAAGCATTCTCTCCCCATTTTCCACTGTTGGAAGCAATGGATAATAAAGTTGTTAAAACACAGCACAATTGTATATACTTGCTTTTGAATGAAAAAATGGGGAAAAAAAACAAGAAAGAAAGGACAAGACAAGGAACTCTGTTGGGTCATTTAATAAGGATACAAATAATGTGACAGTCAGATCTATTAGCTTCACAATAATATGCAAAGGCAAGCACCAGAACTGCTATTAGATGAGCCAATTAAAAAAATATAGGAGGAAGCATTTGACAATCTACCCTAGTTAATAGCCATGCACTAGAGGGAAAAGGATTAGCTATCTTCCAGGTTATTTCCCCATCTTCATTTTCCATAATACAAGTTACACTAAAGAACAAAGTTTTCTATATGCACAGGATATTGATACCAGATCATTAGTTGGTTGTGTCACTTTTCCAAGTAAAATATTTCGATGCAGTAAGATAAAAAAGAGTATTTACATCCATCTCCTTAGGAGTACAGGCATCTGAGGAAAATATTCTGTGACCTACAGAATGTGTTTGTATGCATATTTAAAATGTTATTTCACACAAAGGTCTCATTTTATAAGCAAGGCTGCTTGCCATCTCAACCTATGCTAATAAAGCTGTATCAACAGATTAATAACAAAGGTACAAATATGATAGCTATAATGAGGATCTATATTTTCAAAAGATCATGTGTCAAATGTAAATTTGATAAAAGCAAGCAGCAGTCCATCTGGGTTTTTGTTTTCCTGATGCAACTTATTTCTTTTTTTTTTTTCCCTTTGAAACTAACTAGTCTCAGTGACATCACTACAGAAAAAAAAGTTAATCTCTAAAAATTGTCACAGAGCTAATTTATATCTACACATTTTCTATGCAAATCTAGCCTGGTGCTGCAATTTATGCCATTTGGCAATAACTATTTTCTCTGTGGTTATCAGTTCTTCTGTCCATGGCCATCACCATTATCTGAATAGCTTTGAAAACCACTACATAGCTATTGAAAACAATTACTTTTTCTTCTCTACAGAATATAGCATTTTGGTAATTCATATCTCAGTTGGTCAGTGGAATTTGCACTGCTTGCTTTCTTGCTCTTTTTAGAAGGGTATAAAGACCAGAAGGCAGATCCTTTAGAAGATTTATTTTCACTGTGTATCTGTTGGTGGTTTACTATGATAAGGATTTACATGTGCTGTTATAGCAAAGCAGCAATATAGACGCTGTCTGTGCTGAAACCTAGAAGCCATGGTGTTTGCATAGGCAATGTCAAGGCAGCCGTGGCTTCCACTAAGTCCGGTTGCCCCTGTCCTTGCATTTATATGAAAAATATAAGCATCAGCCCTTCAGCACAAATTATACGTCTTGAAATGCTATCCCCTGCTTCAAGTAAGTTGTAGTAAAGACATCTAAGGAATCCCTTCATGTTAAATATTTACTCTACCTTCTTTTTACATTCTTATGTCAGAGAGCTTTAAATGAAAAAACAAGTAGAGCAAGTCTCCAGAATATTACTGTAAATATTCAGAAGTTTCATTACACAAGAGGTCTAGGAAATTTGGATTCACTTATGCTTAATCACCTTCATTTGTCTTCCAATACCACCCAGTTTGGGCTTTTAGTCACAGAACTTAACGCACAGTTACAAACACTAAATTTCACATCAACCTACAAACTCTGTGCAGGTACTGGCATTTTTTCTTGAAATCCAATGAGTCTTTTTTGGGAAAAAAGTAATAGGAATATATGTGGTTAGAGCATAGTGTAAGAAATCCTGGAAGGGACATAGGCAGGGATTCCATTTCAAACATGCCATTCAGCCTTAGTGTCTCCAGGTGAAAGACCACAGCATCCAAAGAGCATGAACACTGTGCAAAAGATAGCATTATAAATTGCAAGTAGTTTTGCACTGCTGAAACAGATTCTGAGGGCCAGTCACGTAGTGGTGAAGCTCATTTCAGCTAGCCTATTTCCACTGGCATAAATGAAGTTTCACTTATTTATAGCTGTGCAGAACCTGGCCCTTGATGGACCACATTTCTGTTTCTGATTTATTTATACAGTCTGCTGATCTAAATTACAGTTTAATTTTCCAGTGTTAGGAAGAAGAAGATATGATGCCTACTATTAAAATCCAAAATAATTCTGATTTATCAAACGATTTTAAGATAAGCTAAAAAACGTGCATCAAACCTAGCAGTAATGTTGCAACCCTTTCTTTTATGACTGCAGTGATATTGAACTAAGTGTAACTTTCAGTTCAGATGGTACAGATCCATGTGTTTAGACTACAGATTGCAGGTTCAATCTCCACAGTATTTGGCCTCTCCTTACACATTAATCATGCGTAATAAGTGGCAGAAGCCTTCAAAAAGTATTAACACAGGTGAACCTTTGGTGTGTATTTGCAGCCCTGTTGAACAAGCATGCTTCAGGCTGTTTGTACAGGTCCAGTAGCAGGGTTAGAACTTGGGAGTGATAAGGTTACCTAAACCGTAGCACAACTAAAGAAAGTCAAGCCATCCAAGAAAATCAAGGTTGATTTCTACATGTCACATTTAAAAACTAAATATGTATATTGCCCGAGGAATGCATTTGAAACAGCCAAGTCTGGTAGGAAAGAATGTTTTAAGAGCATTATTTCAGCAGGGATATTTCTACTGGGAATAAATAAACTGCTGAACATGCCTCATTTTTTAATGCCCCACAGATGTAAACTGTACTTGATTCTATTGTCTATAATTTAATTTAATGCTTGGAATGTTGCAGTAATATACAGTAACTGATATGCCCTTTGACTGAGAAACAGCCAGACCAAAAAAGTTTATAATTTTTCCTGCACTATTGAGCCTTCTTATTGTAAAGAAAAGATTAGTTTTAGCATGAATTTCTATTATTCAATCTTTATTAGAAATGACATATAGACCTAAGAGAAAGACATGCCTGCTTTATGTCTCTTCTTATTAATCGGAAAGCTTTTTCTGCTGTAGATGTATGGGATTTTTCTTTGTGTTGTTAATTGTGAACAATATCTTGCAAATTTAAATAATGGTTCAATAGAAGCATTGGTTGAATAGCAGCATCAGCACTGTGAAATTCTTTTTCTGCAATGATAGAATTGGTTTTTACCTACGCTTATCTTCACTCCTGTTAAATACCTCTACTACCTTGAGGAACCAGGCACTTAGCATTCAGTACAAGAAAGATGCAATGGAGTGCAGTAATATTCAGAAATACTTTTCACGTTGAAGTATCTGTAGTCAGAGAATTAACTTAAACATTTATCTTAATGCATAGCACTACACTGTGACTCATGGTGTGAAAAATTTTAATGTTTTAATCCATGTTATTTCAATACATTTCTAATACATATGGATTAGAAAAATAATATATTTTGATGGTTCAATACTTTGGTTTCTTTTCAAATCAGAATATTTCTGTTGTGTTGCAGCTGTTCTTCAGCCAGCCAGCCAGATATAGGATATCTATATTTTCATTTTTAGAAGGGGCTAATGGAATATTTGCAATGCAAAAATTCCTCAGTTAAACAAAAATGTATTTAATCTTTTTTTTTAAACCAGTTATATCTCCCATTTTTCTGTAACCAGAGCATAGTGACAATCTGTTAAGTGACCTGAAGGCTGTTTTATTTTTTTCCATAAAACTAGACCTTCTTAATTTTATGAACTTTATGTTAGGAGAGTCTTATGGGTTGTTGCACTCACACAGACCAAAATTGCCAACACAAGTGCAATATATTGCTTATGCTCAATTTATAACTTGTTTTACAACACTGCCAGCTCCCATCATTTTAATGTGACTGTTGCAGCAATGACTTTTCTGCAAGTCCTTACGACTGGAGTGTTGAGTGTATGTGAGAAGCTAATGTATTTAAACTGCAAGTTTCTCTTGTGATTGCAGAGATGCTGAACATGTGACAGAACAGTGAAGACCCTGAAGCCAAAAGAAATTGAAAAATAAACAATCCAATTTCATAATTTCATTTTATTACATATCATTTCACTATTTTCAAAATACTTCTATGTCAGTTTTTTACTTCTGATTTTTAAGCTGACTCCATGATTTGACAAACACATTTGCTTAGTTACAGAGTATATTAGCTTTTGTTCCTTTCATAAACTAATTTTGACATAAGCAACTAACTTTCTAAAATTATGTGCAAAGTTTGTCTCTGACAGAAGGAAAACTCACTCAGAAGAAGCTGGAGACATCTGGAAGCTTGTTGATGACCAGCAAACCTCAATCTAACAAAATTTTTGAACTGTTGAAAGAAAGTAGATTTTTTGGTTGTTTCCACCATTGGTAACAAGAGTGAAAACTGGGATTTACTTTCTTGGTTTCTTTATCACTTTTTTAATGGTGAACAGTGAACAATGAACAGATCTATACATATCACGTTTTTTAGCACAAACTAGCTAACAGGAAATCCATGTCAAACTCAAGGATTTGTAAGTATCAGTTTAACACTGTTTATTATAAACAAGGAAAGATGGTGGTATTAGAGTGCTTATTTATTTACTCATGCATAGAAATCAGTAGAAATAGAATACTAATCATTCATTAACATTATAAAATAATCTGCTTCCTTCTTGTGAAGAACTGGAGATTGTTGAAGGCTGAATCACTTGCTACCAAGGATACCTTCTGAATACAAATATTTGCATTCCTTGGAGGATATTCTTCTCCACAGGAGCTAAGGGCACTTAGCTTTGGCTTTATGCCTAACTACACACCTTTAATGTGCGACCATCTCAAAACTCTTTTACACTGTATTGTACCTAGAGGTTAAGTGTGGCGTGTTAAGGGGAGACCAATTTCAATTAAAAATGCAATAATGGCATTAAAATATGCACTGCTGTGGCTTCAGTTACTTGTCTGTTACTGTCAATAGGAGCTTATTGGGGTTTGCTTAATTATGTGTGCACAGGGAATGATATAGTTGCTAATGGTGTGGACAGTAGCACCTAAGCTGCATTTCAGAGTAGGAAAAAAACTCCAGCGTTTTAAAACTGATCTTCACATTTGGGCACTTCAGTCTACACTTGGAGGGGTAACAGGTTTTACTTTCAGAGCTGCTGAGAATCTCCAGGTTTGTGCTAACTTACTTGAGGAAAAAGCATTAAAAAAAAGAAAGAAAGATTTGGTAATGTTTATTTAAGACATATTAAGTAGCAGAAATATGTCAAACAGGCACCAGCAGCACTGCCCAGAAAATCAATGCATTGTACGGCAACAAAAGAGTTGCTGTGCTAGATAATTACATGGGTCTACACAGTGCTCAGCACACAGGAATCTGCCATTTAGACTTGGTGAGCTAACAAACTCTGAAAAGTATTCCAGCTTATTTAAAAGTCTGCCTTGAAATTGGAAGCTGATCTATGGTTGGCAGGTTGCTTGCCAGGTATTTTATTCACCTACAAGTTCAAAAGATATGAGCATCTGAGCTTCAAGGCAGGGAGAGGGAAATTGCCTTTGAAAAAGCAAGGGGAATAAGGCAAGAAGAAGATGACTGAGACTAAAACTTTATGTCTTGAAAAGAACATGCACTGACTACTGGGAAAGCATCAATTACTAGTGCTGTGAGCAATAGTTGCTATTACTAACAAGCATCCTCACTTATAGATACGATGGCAGATTTTAAAAGACACATGCAGTGGCAGATTTTTAATGAGCTCACTTCATAGTTACAAATACTCTGTTGCTCCCCCACAACACAGAAGTGCTTAATGTCTCTTCTCATTAAACTCAAAACGAAGTTAATTTGCTTAGTGTTTCTGTAAAGATCTCCTCTTTCCCTCTGAACTAGTTAGTGAGCCATATATTAATTGTCTCAGTTCTGTTTTATAACAGATTTTGAAAAATTCTTCACCTTTTTTCTTTCATTATATGAATGTGGCCCACTGCACACCATGCAGCAGCTTCTCTTTGTTCTTCCGTGTGTGCCAACACCAGAGACGATAGCTGTTAGCATGAACAGGGCGTAACTTGCAGTGCAGGAATAGGAGCAGAGTCAAAGGTTGAAGAAGCCTTGGTGACAGCTTCAAAGGTGGTCACAGGCATTTACTGGTACTTTTGCCTCTTCTGTGAGCATTTTTTCTGTGAAATTATCCACAGTTGGACCAAAGAAGTAAAAAAATGGTTTAAAGGTGACCATTTGGCTTCTGCATAAGTGGATACTCTCACTTTTTGTAGTTTAACTCACTTCTTTTCACTCTTTATTGCTTCCAGGCATATACTCAAGCCATATACTCTGTCACTGGACACTGAAGTTGTTTGTCAAACACAAGTATAGGATTCCAGCACTGCTGATGCTTGTTTTTATTTATTTTTTTCCCTTGCGCCAACACCATTAGCGCATGTGTGTTAACTCAAATTCAAATTGTTTTCATTACATGTGAAATGGAAAATAGACTAGCAATGGCTTTTACTGTTCAAATACTTTGTTAATATTCACTCCATAGAAACTGTAGAAGGAAAAATAGTTTTGCCAAGAGAGATGAAAACTGAGTGTGTGGTGGAGAAACCAAATATTATGGCAGCAAGAGTGTTTAGTGAAAACTCTCCCTGGAAAGCCAAGGCTTTTTGGTGGGTAAGTGACAAAAAAGGTTACTAACTGGGAGGATGATTACTTCCTTTCTCTATATAAATGCTATAAGAAAAATTCTCTTAAAAGAAGCAACTAGCTACAAATGTCCAGTATGAGATACTATGAATGCACAGATTAATCAAACTAGGCCATATCCCATTAATCATATCTCAAAATGGCATAAGAAGAGCTTTACTTTATTATACTTTTTTTTATGCACCATTGATGGACTTTATGCATTTTTGTGAAGTAGCCAAAATGTCAGCTTGACAAATGTTTTCATGTGAACAAAAAGCTCAAAATGGTGTTATTTCTGTTGCATGCTGACGAATGCAGGAAACTACAGCATAATAAATTGCGAAGTCTGGAATCAAGGATGGCTTTGATCATCTTGGCAAAAAAATTTATGATATTTAACAAAAATTTGTGAAGGAAAGTCACTCTGAATAATGTTTTCTCTATTCTGCATTCCATTCAATTATGAAATGTAAATGAACAAACCAAGAGATAGTTTTCAGAGACTGAATTAAAATTCATTTGTACTAAAAAGTTAACATAGTGAGCAAGTCTCTATTAGCAGTCTTATTATAGACAAAACCTAATGAATTATATTTAGTACTTGTCAGCATTACTAAATTGCATTTAGCCACTTTTATTCTCAGGTAAGATAACAAATAACTCAATAACAAAGAGCTGTAGCTGATGCAATTGCAACACATTCTGTACTGCTGTGAAACTATGGCCACCTCTTCTATTTGAAAAGTATTAATGCTGTAATAGGCCCTGCTGGTGTGAAAGACTGTGGTTTCCTTGGCTGCATAAGTATTACTAAATAAAACCATTTTATGGCTCACAGGCCACATGGCATACATCCATAAAGCTAAACTGTTCCACTGTCTTCATCTCCAAGCAACATAACGTCATCCAATCCACCTATGTAGAATGGTCCTTGTTGTACTGTCTCCTGAACCATGCCCAAATATTATTTGGATGGGTGCTAGTTTTCACAGTTGCCAAGAAGAACCTCAAAAATATAAATACTAGGGATAATCACAGGTCAGTGCTTCAGCGGGTGCTTGTGCTCTGGATTTGCTTTTTAAAATTATATGTAAACTTTACTAAATCTATCCCTGCTAGGTTTGTTTTAATTTGGATAATTTCTTCTTTTATTGCATGTCTATTCTATTCTATTCCAGAATAGAATAATTATTATTTAACTGATATATTAGAGCAGAGGTGAGAGAGCTAAGTAAGAAGAGTTTGTTGTCCCAAGCCACTCACGTGTACAATAAAGGGTCCAGTTCTTTGCCTTTGGGTTTGAAGAAATAATAGAGAAACATTGACTTGCTGCATCATAGCCAAGGGGCAATAATGAGCACAAGTAATGTTACCACAGTAATGTTAATGAGCAGTGGTAACTTCAGTTACCATCAACAACAGCTTAAGAAAAGCATACCCGTAATCTGTTAATTAAAATCTAGTTAGAAGCTGCTTTGACATACTTAGGCTGACCACATAGCTCAATAATAATAATCTTGATTAATCCAGGAAGCACTTCAGTATGGAATGCAAAATTAAGAAATTTCTTTTATTTGAATTAATCCAAATCTCATTCTAAGGGCACGTCCAGCCCCCAGGAAATCTGTATCATGGGAAAGGTTCTAGGATCTAACAAAACAGACTAGTTCACAGTGACGATGTATGAAATGATTGCTTCAAATCATGGAAATTGTAATTACATTGAAGGCAGTGAAATAATATAGGTCACTTTTTCCCAGCATGGTCTCCTCATCAGATAAACACGTGTTCTACAGTAGGTGTATGTCCATAAAGCATATGATATTGTGCATAGGCACAAACTCTGGTCCCTAGGGAAAACAGTTCAGTTGCATGAAAAATGTTATTTTTTGTACGTAACTTAGCAACTGTGACTTGTTCTAGAGCCAAGAACAGAATCTAAAGGTTGTAGTCAGACTTTTTCTTCAATATTTTTTCCTTCTATCATCAGTGCCCCTCACATTCAGAACTGTTAGCGTTATGTACTCCTGATGTGGGGATTCCTCCTTAGAGTACAGCTTCAGATACACTACTCAGCATTGAGAGGGAGCTGTATACTATGTCTCGTTAAGGAGTAATCTACGAATGATTGTTGTGATTATGAAGACATTCTTTAGAATTTCAAGCTTTTCCCCTTTTTGTGTATATTAATATAATCTATATTATCAACCATAATAGTATAACTCTCCCAACCTCTTACTCAACTAAAGCCTGAAGAGTTTCATTTTCATATGCCTCTGCTAACCTTTGGCTTCTCACTTCAACTATGTGATAAATCACCATCTTGTTCGCAAAAGCCAACTTTTCTCATTTCAGAAATGAATAATAAGCTTGAGTGTGCTACAAGATCACCCTTGCCATGCCAATATATCCCCACTCACTTTTTGCTGTAGGCATAGTGTTACATTTTCCATTCTGTAATGTAGACATGCTGAATCGCATAATCCAAATTAAACAATCTAAACTACAAAACCACATCAAAGTAACACAAAGGAGTTAACTAGCCCCACAAGAGGATTACAGATATGTTTTCCACTGCCTCAAGTCCATTTAGCTAATTGTTCTGAAATATTTTTCTGGTACTAAAAAAAGAATGCAAGATATAGTTTAAAGTTAAATAATTTACTTGACTGGCATTTTTCTGCTGACCCTGGCAAAAATCTGTTGCTTCTGGAACTATCAATAATTCTAATACTGACCAGGTGACATAGTACATGTGTTGTCCCAGAGTCTTCTGGTATATAATACACATCCAGAAGCATGAAAATGGATTGCTATTATCATTCATGAATAAGTACTAATGTCAATCGCATTAATAGCTCATAGCTAATTCTATTAGTATATGCAGTTGTATAAGTAAAACATTCAGTCCTGTAGGTTGCTGAAAGCACATAATTCTTTTAATGTGCTTCCACCTTATGATGTGGATATAATTTTACACAACATTGTATATTTATTTGTCTTCATATTCACTTACTCATAGTATTTGAGAACATAAAATCTTTCCCAACTCTCTGTTAAGTGTTACATTTAATTAGGTCCTTGCTAACTAGATCAAATTTAAATACATTCAGATAAGATCAGGACAAATAAAAAGCCACAGTAATTAATCTTAGGTAAGAAGAAGATGACATTATTAACCTGGGCTGAATATCAGCTCCAAGATATTATTTTCTTCAATATTTTTAACTATTAATAAAATGCAAATATTCCCACTGCACACTTCCAGCAGCTAAAGTTTGAATACTCCTCTTCAAGAAAATATTTGCCTTTTTCTCAGTTTACTAGTGTTGTGAAAAATGTGCCACTAGAACAAAATTTTCATTAGGAGTATCAAAGCATATAACATATAAATGATTCAAACACCAACAGTATAAAACCTTAAACAATGAGCTTATGAAGCCATTTAAATTAGTAAAGCATCATGTTTATATTCAATGATAGGTAACACAGTTTTGGTTGAAAAATGCAAAGCATGGCAAGAGTTTTCAGAATAGTTTAGATATTGAGAGCTTACTAAAGCTTTCAAAAGTACCCATACACATAAGGCAACCAAGTCCCATTATTTCCAGTCTGGCTAGGTTGGAAAATTACTTTGATCCATTTTCAGGCACCTAAATTCCTTTGAAAATACAACTGTTTCTGATGTGAAACTCTGTCACTGACCTCTGGGCATGTTCTCTTGTGTTTATAAAAAGCTCTGATATAAGGGCATAAGCACATATCCAAGTTTCTTTTTTTCAAACATTTTTTTCTTTTTTTTTCTTCATAGAAGCTAAATACAGATATTTGTATGGATCAGACATGTTAATGGAGCATTTACTTTATTTCTAAAAGCAGAATTTAAAAATTCATATTTTTTTCATTGTTCATCATTCTTGGATTAGAACTTCAAAAAAATAGTACGTATAATTTGACAAATAAAAATGTCTGCATATGTTGCAACAGTCCCATCTCCTCATCACTGAAGCTTCTTAGAGGGCTGAAAAATCATTATATCTCTCAGGGAAAGGAGTAAATAATCTAGAAACCTTGAACTGGTGTTTCTCTCATTTACTTTAATATATTTGAAGACCATTCTCCCAGGAAAAAAATATAAATTAAATTAATTACAAAAATACAATATTAAGAATGTAAATAAGATAGTATTCTGTAGAGGTCTGTTGTTTACCTTTTATCATCTTCACCTACCCGTCATTGTATTAAACCTTGTAATCTTGCCTGAAGAGCAAAGGGAAAAAAGAAAATAAATACTGATCTAAGTTTGCTACACATATTCCTTTACTTTACACTAACATTTCCCCTTGAGAATGCATTCATGCAGTTCTATAAAGCAGAAGAGAAATTGTAGGTATTTAGGAAGGTGTATGTTAAGACACTTAAAAATTATTACACTTAAACCCAGGTAAAATACACAAAAGAAGTCTCTATAGAGGCCAAAGACCCTAAATACAAAGGCATAGAGAACCAAAAAAAACCCCAAAACCAAAGAATCTCTCTCATCTGTTGCTCATTAGTGCACAGTAACTCAGACTAGATAAACATATAAATGGACTCCCTGCTGTTTATACCTAACCATTGTTTGCATGGAAGTATGTTCTATCAACATAAATGTGGCTGTATTCCATTCTGGTCACACTTTAGTGGCATGTTCATTCTGTTTCATTCATAAGAGCTGCTGATGTCATGTGGAGGACTCTGAAACAAACTCTATTTAGGGAAAACACTGTTACAATAGAACATATTTCCTCTTTCACTTTTTTCTTTTCCTTATTCCTGGATGTATTTGTACCAAAATACTTTCTTTGTCCCCCAAAGTTAATTTTATTTTATTGCTTATGATTTTTAGCAGAGGTCATATTTCTAAATTTACAGTTTTGCAGCTGCTTACTACTGTCTTGCTACTACACAACACAACCAGGATTTTAATATGGCATGAGCTGTGAGCAGTGGGAGATCATCTGTGTGGTAGGAAAGGAGAGGACACTGCACCATGCACTTGTACTGTGCTCCGTGAGCCATGTGCATCACCAACCTGAGACTTCTCTCAGGTCATGCTACTTTAGATTTTTTCCTGAGCAAAAGTCAGTAACTCTGGCTCCTAAGCAGCAGCAGGGACACCATGTGTTCACAGAGCTTTGCTGTGGGTTCCAGCATCAGAAGTAGGAAGCTGGAGAAGTTTTACAGAGCTGCACAAAATTTCTACTTTCACACTTGGGAGTCCCAGTCCTATTACTGGTAGGTAATAACTAAGCTTGTCTTAAGGCTTGCTACGGGAAGTAGTGCTCAGCATCCTTACTGGCGTGGCGCTGGCATCTGTTAGTCTAACCCATGCCTTCTGTAATAGTATTTCCCAGTTCATAGAATCGTAGATTCTACGATTCTATGATTCAGTTCTACCCATGCCTCGTATAATAGTGTTTCCCAATTCCATTGGAAATACTTTGCTTAATAGATTTTAGGAGTCCCTTTTTCTTTTCATGGCCAATCCCATTGTCTAGCTAATAATCTCTCTGGGATCAGCCCTTAGACTTCTGTTTTCTCCTTCCCTGTGGGTCCCAAAAATCTTGGCTGCAGCTTTTAACAGTCATTTGTTATGGACCTTTATGTTCACAACCAAGCATTCAGTGCTATTAAAATTTCATTCAATTTATTTTCAGTCTAACACTTTTTTCTTAAGGTCATCTATTTTGTGCATTATCTGCTAATTTCATTAGCACACTGCTTGTTTTTATGCCAAGTCCGTAAATGAGTCAGTTAAATAAGATGCATTCCATGAATAACCCTTCTGGCATTCCAGAAACAGCCCTTCTTCAAGCCCAGTTACTCTCCTTTCTTTATTTTATAAGGTGTGTGCTAATACCTGTTCAACCGTAACCCTTTAGTTGACTAATAGCATCTTATAGCATGATATTAAATATTTTACTGAAGTCTAGACACATTTGCTCTACTACATTTCATCTGTCTGAAGAAATGAATCATATATCAAATAACAATAAATTAGTACAAGTAAGTGCATTTATCTTTGATGAAGCTGTCTTCAGTGTCATCTTGCTGTCGATTTCATTCCATGTTTTAAAGACTGACTTTTTTTCCATTAAATTGAAAGGATACTCCAACTAAATTTAGCAAAACATAATGCAGGCATCTAGTGTAAAGTAGCCTTTTAGGTTCCAAATAATCAGTAGGAAGACATAAGTATACGTGAAGAATAAATCTCTTCATACATCTGTATCTATATATATATATACTCAGACATAATGAATTAAATGAGAAACCTATTTTCTCTCTTGAATGAACTGAGAGCCATACTTTTAGATAGCTGGATAAGCCTATAGTTTGGGTTGAAGAAGACTCTGTTTTCTGACTTGAGGACATCAAACTCCTTACGTTTTTTTTTTTTCTAAATCAAATAAAGACATTTCCCTTGTATAAATCTATTGTTACTAATATTTTTTATTCCCATATTCAATATTACTACCCTTATTGAAAGCAAATTTTCATTTAGCTTTCAGTTATACTTGGATCATCTCAAAATTCTGCCCAGTTCTTACTGAAGAGTGATCTTATTGTCTTCTCCTTTATGTTCTTTCTTTCGGACACCTAAAGATCTTACAGCTGCAGCCACTCTGAAGGTTAAGCTTCCTAGATGTTTTAAAAAATGTGTATTACATATTGTATCAAATGTGTATCAAATGTGGCATCAGGAAATAAAAAAAACCCAACAGATTTTGTTCTGCTTTGATGGAGACAGACAAGGCATATTAAAGAAAAAAGCCCCTACTGACTTTAACGGGCATGACTTAATGGGCCCTAAGAAAAAAAGCATTGATACAGCCAGCAGACACATATTCTACCTTTTTGCTCAAAGCATGTCTGGGAAAGTGTGTCTCCCAGCTCCAGCCTCCCAGCCTCCCATTGGGTACAACGGAAGTACTTGACTAAGAACAGTAGCTGGACTGGCAGCTTTTTCATTTCATAGGCTTTTGCTGCTGCATTTTAACATGCCTGCTACAGATATTTTTTTTCTGAAAGCCAGCTGAGGGTGCCAATTCTAAGGATACTACTCTGAAAGTAACAGAAAAAAAATCCACTTCTGTACGTATAAACATAACTATATCCTTATGTCAATGTTATTTTTTGTGCTTTTCTATGTCAAATTGGACAGCAGTGACACAAAGCCTGTAATATGAAGTAAAATGAATTCCAGATGGATTGCCCCAGTTTGTTATTTCAGTAGCATTCAGAACAATTTTAATTTATTTTTACTAAAAATTGTAGCTTACAAAGATGCCTTTGATGGTGTAGCTCAAGGGTGTAAATACATAAATACATACTTGTGCTTTAAAATGAAGACCACAAAGTCCTTAAATGTCAGTAACTGTAACAGGCAGTCAGATGCTCCAACATATTAGATTTGGAACGTTTGGCAGTGGTCTTCATCAAAACTATTCTATAATTTTAGAATTGTATTATTTTTATATATATATAAAATGAGTACACATACTTAAAATTCAGCTCTTAACTTTCCTTATTTTGATTAAGACATCCTTATCTATCATTAACTGGTCATTAGGAGACTTCAGTGAAATCAGTGTGATCTTCTTTTATGAGGCAGGGTGCAATTCAGTTGGCTTAAAAAGGTACGTCAGTGAAGACCGAGAGGGCTTGTGTGGCCAAATGAGCAAACGTGCATTTGCCTCTAACCTAGCAGTTAGTGCATAGTTTTCGAGGGAAGACTCTAAGGTTCTGCTTCCCAAACAATTTTTACTTTTTTAATCCAAATTGGACGTACCTTTCAGGGTATGAGGTATAGGATCCGATGACATTTCTTGATGAATTGAATACACTAATCACTGATTTATTGTTTGGAATTTAGAGGACATACAGGCTCCTAAGGGCCAACATATGTATGGGTGAGACGGACTGGATCTCATTCTAAAAGGTGAGAAGAAACAACCAGAATGGCTAAACACTATTGTTTAACTTGCTACGTCCACTGAGATTTCTTTTTCATCTGAAGAGAAGACAACGAAGACAGTTTGAATATTGATTGAATTGGGTTGTTTCCATAGATTAGAAACTACGCATTATTTCACATACGACCTACTATAACATAAGATTGGTTGTTTAATGATAAAATTCAACAATTCTGTTACTAGGACAAATCAAGTGCTTTAGGTTAAACGTGGCACGTTTAACTGGCTGAAGGTTGTCATACTCAGCACTAATACTGGATTGAATTTCAGAGGAACCTCAAGGGGAAAAAAAAAGCAAAGCAATTTTTTCTGACCACTTCTCTTCAATAGGCTGAATATAGGAGACCAAGTCAGTCCTCCAGATCCTAGTTGTTTTATCATTTCCTTTGCACCCTCCTCAATAATTTTTTGAGTCAAGTGGATTCAGAGTCATTCCACCGCAACTAAGAACTTATCAGAGGCATCCAAGTTACATAGCCAGTAACTAAATTCCCTAATAGTTAATGGAGAGAAATATGCCCCTGCAAAGAGTCATTTAGGCTACTTAAGATTAGCATTGCCCTCTGGAAAGGCCCATCCTTTTCCACTGACTGCATGAGGAGCTTAGTAAGACCATAATATTAATTTAAGCATTACAGGTGCCTGAATTTAGATAAGATAAACATATGCTCTGATTCCTACAATGATTATAGTGACACAGATGTGGTTATGGTGTTATATGTGATGTTATTTCCATGCTGTTTGGTCTACAAACATCTTGTATTACTGGTGGAGAATGTGATACTTTGATTAAGTCTTTGAGCCAGGAAAGTTATTTTCAGTCACCATGCCAGTACATTATGTATGGTGGCAGTATGTGTAGTGGGTAGTGGCAGTAAATATTTTCCTGACTTTGCTAGTTATTTGTCTTAGCTCTGAACTGCAGAGAACCACCTACTCAGCTGCAAGAATAGTTCAGTCTCTATGCCGTTCAGCCTTCACTGCAGGCTCTGAGACCACCAGGAAAGTCCAAATATCTGAGCTCCAGATTGCCTACACAGTTTGCCAGTTACTATTTACTTGCTAGCCCAAAAATTGAGTGCTTCATGTCTTGTACTAATAAAGATATTCTACCCTATTTACTTCATTTAAAAAGAAAAAAAGAAAAATGTAGTAGTTAACATTCATGAGAATGTTACTAGAATATATGTCAATCAGAGTCAAGACTATTTTGGTTTTAGGCCAAAGGAAATTACAGATACAGCATTATTTCTATTATTTGCAACTAAAGTACTTTTCAAAACCTCACTAAGTGCCAAGGAAATTGCCATCAGAAATTGCAGTAGTAACTCAAGCTTTTGTAGCAATTGCAATTCACTTGCAATTTCAATTGTTTTCACTCAAGTGCATTGAAAACTGCTAGGGTTGCTGCTAATGCTTCCAGCGGAGCAGGCATTTGGCAATACTCGCACAGCTGAAGAAGTCAGAAGACTGGGCTCTGCTTTCACTTTTGCTTTTATAGAATACTTTAATTCATAGCACTTCTCAAATAGGACCACATTTAGAGGACAGGCTAATGACATTGTCCTTGCATCACAGCCTAAAAACATTTAAGCTTAGAAACATTTTATTTTCCCCTAAAGATGCAGATATATGCCTAACACCTTACAAAATCTGACATTAAAGGTAGGACATCCAACTTCTGAAGTCTGATATGTAGATATGTTCTAGCTGTCTAATCTCTCTACAACAGAAAAGGGATACGTTCTAGGAAGACAGCTGTTCAACTCATCCTTATGTAAGTCCAACATTGCTGAGATGAACTGCACTCTGTAAGTACTTATTTCTCTTCACTGGTTCTAAAGGATGCCCATATGACAAGCTCAGGTATAGCTGTTGGCACAAGAATTTTGTAGTCCTATTTATAAGGATATTATTGATACGATAGATTCCATTACCCCCATCCAGTCAATTCACTTGCAGTTCCAAAGTTAAAAACTGACTTTTAAAGACTCTTTATCTAACATTGTTGGTCCATCTGTCTTTAATACCTTTGGATTTCAAAATCTGCTCACAACCCATTGATAGAACCATTGTCATCTTGGTACACAGACCATGGTATTGGTATTTTTTCTCCTGGGGACTGTTAGCACATTGGTTTTTCTCTCTGTCCTCTCCAGTTGCTCACATTATGAACCCAGCATGTAAAAAAGCTATAAAGTGTCTGAAACATTTCCAGCATGATTCTGTGATAAGTAAACAAAAGTATATTGTTCTGCTACATATAGATTAAACTTCAGGTTTTACCTAACTGTCCATTATCACCTATTCATGAATAGCTAAGCTGCAGTGCTACCTCCTGTGCAGCATTTAAAGCAAAACTTCCAGATGCCTTTCAATTACTTTGTTCAAATATTTGGCACAATCTGTCTAAGCATAATGTTTTACTTTCATGTTTTCCTGGAAGTTAGCTTCATTTTAACAGGTTATCAGTAGATCAAAAGATCTGAAAACACGGAGATTGAAATAAAATAATAAATATCAATGTACTGGAACTAGAACCAGAGCTTCAGGAGGCAAAATTTAACATTCATGCTTTCAGTCTTCGGTTTTGTTTGAAGTTTTTTATCCAAGAGAACCATGTGAAGGGGGACAGCCTCTTGGTTAAAGCTGGGCTGAAAGCTTTTTTGTTCAGTATTTCTTAGCTCTTACTCTGATTATAGGAGTCTTCCAAGGAAGTATTTGAAAGGTTATTACAGATCATCTTCTATAGACTATTTCAAAATTCCCATGACACAATACTCAGATTAACAATACATTAGTGAACATAACTAACATGTCCGATGTAATCTTAAAAGTCCAATTGTTGCTGGCTCTTCAGATCAACTTCAGCATCTCCAGTCTCATCAGAGTAAATAAAATAACATTCTCTTGATTCAGCAGTTACTAGGGGTAAAAGAAATCCCTGAGGCCAAAGCTAAGCCTGTCACACTGAGCAGTGAAATTCATCTGACAGCCACAGTTCCTGCTGAAATCACAGTGTCTTGAGGTCTGTCCATAGCTGGTCCACAGACAGCAAAGGGGATGTTATTAAAACTGTTAGAAGTTTGGCTGATTATGAAAAATCATTGGTTAAAACTCCGGTCTCCCACAATGCCTGTGGAAAACCTAGTATCAACGAGGAACAGATCACACAAATTCATGCAGCCCTTATGATCTTGGATTACAATTTGCCAAGGCTTCAGAGATTAGGCAACCGATAAAAATGTTCTCACATAATTCAGAATGAGAACCGTCACTTCTGAACCAACTGGAGGATTTCACAAGACCTTTCTTTCACCTAGCCTGATTAAACCATCTAAAATCATCTATGAGAAAAGTCCAGATGAAACTGTATATTCTGTACTGATGCAGCCTATATGTTTGTGTATGTTTTAAAACAATGAAACTTGCCTTGGAAAAAATAAATTCATGTACATGGAATCTTAAGAAACAAGGAAGCAGAAACCCCAACAACACACTCATTCTTACTTAAAATATTAAGGCTTCTTAATGTAGAATATTTACAACTATTACACAAGAAAAAATTAAAATATCAGTTCCAAATATTCCTTTTATTGAACTAGTTCTCCCTGAAATAAATTGATTTTATTTTATGGTCAATGTAATTTTACTCCACTAGGGCTCCCTTCTGTGTACTAGCCATTTTGCACCAAACACCTCATTAGTTTAAAGTCACCAAAGACATTCTTCTAAGTTCATAAAATATATCTGGCCATCCAGTAATATTTGAGAAGGACTTTTTGAGTGGACTTCATTCTTGATAAATTTTGTAGGTCTGACCAAAAGATTAATAATAGTTTCCATAAGTTCCTCATCAAAATTTAAATTGCTATTTTCTTGTTCTTCCTGTCAGAATGCATTCACTTTGGAGAGAAGGTTTGTTTTGGGGCTACTTCACACAGTCTTTTTATGTCATTATATTCATCTCAAAACTAGTATCACTGTGGCAGTGGAGTCCACTAATTACTGGTATAGAGATACTCATAGGAATACATCTATATAATTTTAGCAATACAAAGTTTGTACAGAAGTCTCAAGTTTCACTTTATTTTATTTTAGTCAATGCAGATAATCTTATAATGCTTAGAAAACTCTGCAAGCACAAACAGAAGCAACCAGCTGTAAACCATGCTGAAGTAGCAGAAAGGAAATATGTCATCGAAATACCATAATGCTTTCTCCATAGCCTTCAGGCAATTTCTCCCTTTTCAGGCAACATCTTAGATTTAAAATGCCTGCTTTGTGCTAGAACTGCCATATCATTAAATCAATCTCTTTTTTTTGGTCTCAACTATTCCAGTTATTAAAAGATATAATCAACATCTTTGATGGATTAAGTAATGATCCAGTAAAACTGCACTCAGGCAGAAGATACATTTCTGACTGTGTAACTCCTATGTTGAAGGTTCCTTTATAAGAAAAAAAAAATTAAAAAAATACCAATTGGTTCTAATTAGTCTTTACCTGTTCCAAAATGCAGTGAGATAATCTCTTTTATTTACAGATGGTGAATGTTTCAGACTTAAGTCCTCCAAAATACAGGCTAATGCAGGTATCACTGTAACCAGAAGCACATGATGATGGGGAAAATCATATCCCTGAATTTAATTAAATACAGACATAACAAAGAAAAGTTTATGAAAATATTTACTTTTTTTGGCTTGCTTTTTGACAAAAGCAATTACACTGTATACCTGGCAACTATTTGCTAGTTAAAGTGGATATTGCAAAATAACCCTGTGGAATATGTAACAAATGCTTGACTTTACGTCTTAAGGACAAGCTACCTACTGGACTGCAAATGGATCTTTAATAATTGAGATTTTTCTCAAAGGAATGAAACATTTTGACTCCTTTCCAAAGGAATGAACCACTATGTATGTTTAATTATCATTCTAGAAGCTAAGAAACTGAAAAAATAATACAAATTATTAATTAAAATGAAGGAAAGGTGAATTTGATTAAAACAGTATGTCTCAGCAGTTTTCATGATACCAAGGGAGGTTTAAATTAGATATGAGCATAGTTCTTTCCCTTAATTTTCCTTAATAGCTTTTAATCCTCATATCTCTTATTAGCTTGTATTTGAAGATAACTGAGGTTCTATTATTAAAAAAATATATATCCAAACAAATTTGAACAGCATGTGTATTGACTGTGTTTAACTGTAGGTAGATTTAATGTGATCTAATCATTCTTTTCACATCTTTAGGCCACTATTTTTCAGTTCAAAATCAGTTGTAATGATATTTTGGATGTTTACTGCTGAAAAAACAACCCGTCTTCTGCATATCTAAGGCATTTCAATCAATATTCCATGCTACGTCAAGGTAAGGGGTACAGCCTTGAGAACGGATAAGATGTTGAACAAGGAGACCTCAGTTGCCCTGAGAAGAAGATGTTCATTTCTCCCCCCCTCCAAATCTGGAGAATGAATAGAGAAATATCTTAATATCTTCATCAGTGACATAGATGGTGGAATTGAGTGCACCCTCAGCAGGTTTGCTGATGACACCAAGCTGAGT
>JAVKLA010000005.1:10253968-10267012 GCA_034782735.1 Sagittarius serpentarius | reverse complement strand
GCAGGGGGGTTGGACTAGATGACCTTTGATGGTCCCTTCCAACCCAAGCCATTCTATGATTCTATGATTCTATGAAATCTGCTTCTGCAAACCATGAAACACTATTGCTCAGGAGAGTTCAGGATGGTCCCTGTCAGGCCTGTTCCTGCAGCTAGCTGCACCAGCTGGCCCAGCCATATCTTCAGTTAAGAAAGCCCTCACCATTGGTTGATATACAGAAGACTAAATACTGCTATTCTAGCCGCTCAGGATAGATATGCCAAATTAAAAAAATGAAATAAAGGAAAAATAAATATTCTGGTCCATAATACTAAAGTGTATCTTTTGCTTCTTTAGGCCATTACTTGTCTTTATACTCTTCAAATTTTATTCCTGTCCTTTAAGTTTCCTCCTTTTTATGTCTTTTTAAGAATTTTAAATATAACTTCAGTATGTGGCTATTGCCTACTCTACTAGATTTTAATATAGGGTTCACACACAAGTCTGCAAAATCCACAATGAGATTAAACATCGATTTGCTATAGTGGCATTTTCACCCTTCCTAGTTTCTTCTCTGTTCTTGTACATTTTTTAGTCATAAACTCATGCTAGTATCATCAGATGGTGAGTTAATAAACTCTCATGTCCCTTAATGTTAGCTGTCTAAAAATTAGATGTCCAGTCTCAACAGGCAGAGATGGATCCTCCATCTTTGTATTCTTAACCACAAAAGGCAGCCACTTGGAGATGGAAATTCAGTCCGCCTATCACATGAATTACCTTTGGAAGTGTCTCTTTCTTTCCATAGACTATAGAGAAAATCTGAGCTAACTGGACTCTAAGTAAAGTTAGGTGTGATGACTATAAGCCTTAGTTAAACATTTTAAAGTAGGACTTCTTTCTTCTGTGTGTTTCATAATTGCTTTTGGCATGCTTTATTTTCCAAATGACTTTCTTATTATGTTATTGGCAATTTTTTACTATTATCTTTAAATACTTTTTAAAAAATAATGTTTTTAATATGGGAAATTATTTTTTCCAGCATGCAGATAAAGGCATTTTTTTTGAATAAGCTTCCTTTTTTTTTTTTTGATATTTTTAGTTTATATGAAATGGACAGGGCACAGTCTTCTGATAACAGTGGTATTGCAGATGGTGTAAAACTGAAAAAAGAAATTATCTGTAGTATTTAAAAGCCAACAGCTATGACTTATGATCACAAGTGCATTAAAGTCTTGTCCGTTACTGAAGCAGATCCTGACTCGTCTGTGTTTTGACTGAGAACATTATCTAACAAATTGGTCGTTAATTGCTGCTGAAAATCAATTCACTGAAATAATGGCTTAAAAATATTGCTGAACGGTTTGTCATGAAGGATATATATATAAGCGAAGATAAAATGCTTTAATTTCAGCTGCAATTTATAAGTTATGTCTGGGCTGCCAATCACATCTAACAGTCAGGGCACTTCTTCCAGTGGTCGGAAATCCTGTCAGCATTTTCACAAGTGGAAAGTAATTGAATTAACTGCAAAACGCTAACATTATCCCTTTTCATGTGCACTGAAAAGAAAAAAAATTACGTCTTAGAAATACTGAAATGTTTTAAGACAGAAGCAATTAGGGGTCACACCAGCAGACTGACCCCCTTTAGATTCTAAATTGCATGAGTCTCTCTACTATATTATATGAAGGAGCTAAAAATCTAGGCATTAACTTGCAAAAGAAAAAAAGCAGCAGGGACCTAAACTTGTGTCTCAGGGAAGTCAAAAAGTTCTGTAATTGACTAAAAGAGGATTAAGACCTGCTCCTCAGCACAGAATATATATAATGTGTGTACATATATATACACATGCTATCATAATATTCAATATGTTAAGTATTATAACCCAATATTAAGTAAAATTTTAGCAGGTTCATTGGAAGTTGTGTTAGTTAGTCATAATGAGCTAAGAAAAGGTAGCTGTAAAGATGCTGAATTTCCATAGGGTCATTCAGTTGTCTTCTCAGCATGATAAAGGGGGTACTTTTATTGTTTTTGTCCTTTGGTAAAGGCACACAAAATAATAATAATAAAGCCTTTTACATCATCAAGTCCATCTCCTCAGAGGACAACTGTGTATTAACTCAGTACATAGCTAACACTTTAACACCATACATAAGGGCTTCTGTAATGAATTCAGTGAGAATGAAACTAATGGCCAAACAAATTACAAAATACTTGGTTGTGAAAATATTAACATTTAGTTACTTTTGGTCAGCCCTGAGGTGGTCAGGCAGTTGGACTAAATGAACATTGTAGGTCCCTTCCAACTGAATATTCTGTTCTATTCTATTCTATTCTATTCTATTCTTTTCTATTCTATTCTATTCTATTCTATTTCAAACAGGCCACTGTTTTTTAAAATTACTACTGATTTATGACTCTCTGATTTATGACTTAGCGTACAGCCTGAGAAACAGATACCTTTCCAGTTGTGCAAAAATGCTCTGGGTCTAAACTAAATCATCCCGAATCATTAATCATAGTTGAAAACAGAATATTGAGACCAAGAAAAACAGTTCCATAAGGTGGGAAAACTAGAGCCAAACTGAAATAAGCTGAAATAGAGGCTGTTGTCGGCTGGAGCAGGCAGTTTATCTAAAGCTTCTGGGGACACCTCATTGCAATCACACAAAAATTGTCTGAGTTGTTGCCTCAGTATTAAAGCTTCTACAGTTCCTATTGGGATGCCTCTTTGTTTTACATTCAAGTTCCTTCTGTGTAGGTGCAGAACTGCCCCAGATCCAGAACTGTTGCTGAAAGTAACAGATTAGCAGAAGATATGCAAATAAATTTTGGGTTTTTAATGAGCTGTTTCACAACTACTGTTGTCATGCTCCGCATTTTATGCTGAAGGGCTTTCATTTCATATCAAATTCATGTGATTAAAAAAAAAGTCTCTGAGTAGAACTCTTATAAGCAGAATTTTTCCTTTTCTTTTAATCTGTCGGGCAACAGTCCATTTTCCAATCACTAGGATACCATTATCCTATCACTACCACACAACCAGCAGTGCACAAAACTATCAAAATAGCCAAACAAAGTATTTTTACCAATGGGACAGCTTCATTTAGTTACTGAGTGAAATTATGAACTTCGTTTATCACTTTACAAAGCACTTCTGAATCCTTTGCGGTAAAGTAGAAGTAAGAATATAACATCTTACTGCCATAGCAAAAACATAAATAGGTGTATACCATTGTATCCATCTCTCGTTCTCCTTCATAACACTTGATTATGTAACACAAGAGATTAAAAATAAATTACCTAAATACTTTCTGTTTCTGTCTTCACCTACCATAAGTGAAAGTTTTGTTCCTATGTTTATTGGATGAAACAATTTTCTTATTGAAACCAGTAGGAGTTAGGCCATCGATTCACTTGGCCACAAAATTTCACCTGCAAGTGAGGACCAAAAAGGATTATTATGACTATTTAGTTTGACCTCTTCCATAACACGGGGCATAAAATTTAATTAAGTAATTTCTGCATCAAGTCTAATAACTTCCTCATGAGCTCAGGTACGTGATTTAGAAAGACACTCAGCTATAGTTGCTCTGTCACTTCGGCTAGAAAATTCTCCCAACAATTAATTATTCTCATTATTGAAAAAAAAAGAAGTGTCTACATGATTTCCTATCCAAATCTGTCTTGTTATGTCTTTGTCTACTATATTGCCGGTGTCTAAAAAAGATAAATTACTCAATGCTGGCATTTTTGGAAGGACTTCTTACGAATTCAAGAGAAACACTGCTTTTTTTTTTTAACTTTACATGGCCACTCAGGCATGGTGATGGGCAAGATGCCATTAGATAGTTTCCTAATTAACACAATTTAGACTCAGTTGAAGACATAAATGCTCTCTGAAGCAAAGATGATAAAAGCAGGCTAAAAGAGCAAATTACACAAGTGAGCCAAATTAATTCTTAAGGCATAAGACAAGTCATATATGTCAAATAAAATGAAAGAGGCAGATGAGCCAGAATAATTCTTTTCAAGAAAAGAAAGAAAAGAAGAACTATGCCTTTTCAAGCAAAAAAGCACCATACAACATAAATCCAGTATTGCTACACTGACCAAGCAGACTTTACACATGGATGTAGGGTAGAACAAATAGCAGAAACACCACTATGATTTCTACTGCATGAAAATTAATAATTTCCAAAGGAGAAACTGGATTAAGCATTTTGCTTATTCAAATTGCCAAATACATAAAGGAGTTTATAAATTGGTGAGCAAGGAGTTTGATTCAGTGCTTTCAACTTAAGTTTAGTCAATAAAAAGTATGTCCACATGGAAAAAGAGGGAAAAGAAAGGAAACCAGATGCTGAGAAAAATGGAAGGGGATGTCATACTATGTCTCACTGAAGCCAAGCAATAGTGTTCCTTGGCTGCAAAACTGTGACATGACCTAAGTACACTCAGCATATTATAATGAGACCTGATATTTCTAATTATAGTCTCTTTTTTTGTCAGAAATTGGGGGTTTAGCTTTCTTCCACATACTTCAGTACAATTTGTCTTTGTCACCTGTTCTCATTTTTCTAAAAAATAAACTCCTTATAAAGCTGTTTCAGACATGAGAGATATGAAGGATTTGTTTACAAGCTTATAATCAGCAGCATATGAACTCTATAGTGGGGATAAAGTTACACATACTAACCTCTTGCCTCATTCACAAAGATCTGAAGTTTGGCCCATGATATAAAGTCTCAACATGAATGACCTTGTGAGCCATAATTAAAATTCCTTGAAACAAAGGTTTTCCAAAAGTTTTAATAGTTTGCAGCACTGGCATGTGTAGCCCATGCTACTGGGACACTGACTTATGCAAACTGACTACAGCTGATATCCAACTCCAGTGAAACGTGGGGATGAGATGAAAAGATTATGTCAAGGTTTGCTAAGGAATAACTCTTGATGCTTTTCTTTCATTAGTGTCAGTGTGGGTCAGCTTCTTTCTTACACCAAAAGAAAGAAAAAAAAAAGTGCAATTACAATTTTCTTCCCTTTTATACTTTGAAGGCTGATGAAACTTTATCTTTGCATTAATGTAAATGAAAAATGTAAACTTGGCAATTTTTTCCTCGTACATCATAATACAAAAGCGTTTCAGAAACTATTCCTAAATAAATGGGATTACATCTGTTCTAGTTTCAGGCAGGGTGGAAAGCCTTCTTTTCTGGAAACATTTTCATGTGTATTTATACCACAGACAGAAGAGTCTTTCTACTTGCTTAAGGAAGCTGAATGTTAAACTTGAAGCATACTATGCAGACTTTAGACTATGAATGCACGTATTGTCTTTCCTCTTTCCCCAAAAGAGGAATTTTCTCCCTTGGAGGAGTATGGTCACTCAAACAGCAAAGCTGGCTGAAACCTCAGAAGCTGGGAACAGAACCATGTTTTAATGGAAATCTTCCTTATAGAAATGTAAATTTCTTGCTATGAAGTTCTGATACTTAAAGATATGGGAAACATATATACTTTAAATTATGTACACACATACAGTTTAGTCAAGTACAAACCTGAATGATAAAAATATACATTTATAAAAAACTAGCAAGAAAAGGTATCTAACTACTGAATACCTAGTGTGCCCTAATTAGTGAATGAGAAACTCCATGGAACTTGTGCACAGGATTATAACTGAGCAAATACAGTGCAGTGCTAACCCGCACCACAGGAACAATTACTGCAAGGGCTTTCATAAAAGATGTGTATTTAAACAAGAATGAAACTTTATAAACCAGAAGTGTGGAGACATGTATGTATGCATTTATACATGTATATCTATGTATATAAATATAAAGACACATTAAAGAAATGTGTGTATATAGATACTCATACAGATGACATCAATATACATATAAACACGTAAACACAAATGCACATGCTGTTATCTTCATTTTAACACTGTTATCTTCATCTTACTGTATCAGAAGAATATAAGATCAGAGGAAAATTAAACTACCAACTACTTCACCTTTATCTAATGCCAAGGTGTTGGTTTTTTCAGTTGTGCACCTGGACCCCAGTGCCTTTCTTGGTGCTGGCAAAGTTCTCACTGAACTTCCAGAGCACCAAATTATTACCTAACCCTGGACTGTATCAACTCAAGGATACACTTTCCTCCTATTTTGCTAGAAACACTACTGAAGCTTTAGGGGCTTTTATAGACATTCTTCCAGCAAATCACTGAAGTTTTAATGCTTGAAAGTCTGCTAGGTCCAGTTCTTAGTTGTGCTGCTCAGACTGTGATTATAGCGAGAGAAAGCAAAGGCTAAAGAGCCTTTCCCCTATCTTGATGTAAAAGCAGAAAATCAGGTATACAAAAAGAATAAGCCGTTTTTCAGATTATGAGAATAAGGCACTGGGAATGGGAGGCATAAACTGTTCCATATTTTGCTTCTTTTACTGAGGCAGCTCTTCAGTAAGGCAAAGAAAAAGACTGCCATTGGTCTTTTGTAGGTGTATGCTCTGATTCATATGAGCATCCTTATTCAGAACACTAGTTAAGCATAATTTCCATCCTACGGAGGAAAGGATTAATATTGAGCTGAAGGGATTTATCATGGATAACTGTGGGAGCAAGCTGCATTTCCTCTGTAGATATATTCACAGAAATGTTAACATTTTAGCTCTGTTAGAACATTTGACCGTGAATCCATTTGAACATACCCTGAAATACAGGGACACTTGAAAGTCTCTGCTAGATTAGAGTGAAGCAGTACAAAAAAGTATTCCTGCTCCTAGCAAACACCCAGCTGCACTGTCACTAAATGGGTGTTTAAAACTCAAGTTTCAGCTGGCAGATGGCCATCAGTGAGGCTGTAAACCTTCTACAGTAAGAAGCCACGTCTTTATATTGCTTGCTATTGTGATGCACACAGTTGTGGTTGTACTTCTCACTGCGAGATTCATAATGAACACAATGGAAGGAATGAAGCAGAGTCATGATCTCAGATTTGCTAATGACTTCATCAGAGTTACATCAGATGCCCTCAACTCAAGTTGAAAGCACATGAAAACAGCAGCGTCATTAAGAAGTCACTCTTTGCTCCAGTCACTCTAACCTCAAGTTCTCAGTGCTCACTTTGCTGTTGGACTAGATTATACCTTTATGTTCACTCCAAGTAGGAGTAACTCCCGGGTAGCCCAGGGAAACACTGTGACTCACAGACATCCCTCTGAGTCATAATTCCTCCCTGGCTTCCTCTTTGCTCCCACAGCCTTTCCATTTGCTTACGGTCTTTTCCAGAAATAAATTACTGTCCCACCTCCACGCCAGCTCAGCTACGTTGCCAGCAAGTGGAGGACCTGAGCCAAAGACAGTGTTAATTCCCTGTCTGCACCTTGTTACCTGGGCTGGGCAGGCAGCGGAGCCAGCTCCCCGCTCCAGGCAGCCCTGCCAGTCAGGGAAGCTCAGGAAGGAATACAAAGCGGTTGTGGGTTGTCCTGTTTTTATCCTTTCATGTGGGCATTTAGCTCTTACTCTTTATCTAACCACTCTCATTAAGACCTGAGATAAAGAGCCCAGAAGAAACTCTAAACTGCATGTGGGTTTCAGTGATTCAAGAAGTAAAAACATTACTGATGTATAAATAAACAAATATAAGCAGCTACTGGCAGCAAGTCTCCCAGGGACTGACATTGGCTAATAGGGATTCAGACCAAAGAAAAATCTAGTGTCCAGACATTGTTTTATTTAAAGCATTTATCCATTGTTGTTTTTTCTCATTTGTCAGCAAAAGCAAACTTCCTTTTCTGGAACAGGCCTGTGAAAGCTGAAAAGTCTTCAAAGCAATTAAAATTGAAATTCTGAATCATCCAGTCTGAATTAGTTAGCAGGTAAGTAGGATCTGCCTCTCCCAGGCTCATATTTTCACTGCAAATACTGATTTTTAAGGCTCTGAGAATAACCTATTAGAACAACTTAATAATATATTAACATTCTTGCACACTTTTAAATGACTGGGTTCCTGCTCAGAATTTAAAAGAGAAATTGATGTGAAAAGCAATGCAGGGTTACAGCAGTCTCAGAGAAAGCTAAATTCAGTGCTACAGTACAGATGATATGTGCAGTTTTTACTAGCTGTGTAATAAAATTCTGCAATGACAATAACAGTTAAAACAATAGTTAGAAATTTAGTTTGAAATACTCAGAGTTGGTATGTAAGCAACTGGCTAAATATGTGAGGACTTCAGATTCTGGATGTCTAGAATTTCCTCAACCAGGGTGTTGCTGTATCTTGCAGGTTACCATACGAGAGCCTTACTTTCACTCGTATACTCTCTTTAACAACTCAAATGTTTGTATAAAAGTGGAAGCTGCAGTAGGAGGAGAGGCAAGGGTCCCCAACACGATATCAAAAGTTTCCATTGGAGGTGTAGGATAAAAGGTTGAATTGTCATCAGCCAAGGAAGGAAGCTGAGTTCAGACCTCTTACATCTCAAATAAAAAACGTTCTACCTATTAAGTTAGGTGGGAATGAAGCTATGTCAAGTGAGGAAAACTGAGACCTCTTCTCTTATTTCAAAAGTAGATGACTACCTTTAAAAAATAAAAATGTTCATAGCGCTTTCCTGAAGGTGTCTGTAGCTGTTAGTTACCTGAGGACTGGGACTATAATGTTGCCCTTTTTCTCCTATTGACTAGAACACTGCAATTCCCGAGTTTGTTTCTGACTTTAAATAGTATATTTGGCAGAGTGATGGTTGTTTTCAGTCTACTGAGGTGCATAACTGACACATGTAAAAGGTGACTGTGCACTAACATAGGACCTTAGTCTTCGTTGCAGAGGACAAGAGTCTCAATTAAGTACTGGAGCACCTGAATTTTTACTGAACCAGCCAGTATCTTGAGATGTCGTCTTTTTTTTTTTTTCCTGGTTCATTCTTTCATATCTCACATTGGGGAGATAGCAGCATACATAACTTATTTCAGTTATGTCAATTTAGATTATAACAGAGAAGCAGGATTCAACTTCTCTGTTGTTCCCATATTGTCTCATATTTGTCTAAATACCTTCTAAAATCAAGCTTCTAGTGGTTGCTGGCCCTAATGAGGCATTTGCTCATGAAAGAAAGGATAGATAGAACAAAAGAAAATTCATCCTGTATTTATTTAATGGTAGTGCTCCTTACTGTAGAATATTTCCACTTTATTAATTTCTGGACAGTTGCTTTCAAAGTTGATGCCCATTACGATAAAATTTTCCACAGTTCATCTCTCCTCAACAGTAAATTCTTTCTGATTATTATGCAAACTTGATGAGGAGATAAGCTAAATAACTAAACAAAAAAATCAACAAATGGAATATAACTATCCCAAATATTTTCCATATCCATTTTTGTGTAAAATTGCTGATGAAACAACTTGTAAAGAAAAGATTATGCACTTTTTTAATAACTTTGTGACTTAAAAATCAAATTAAATCTGAAAGCCATCAACTGAATAGTTTTAAAATTATAGCTCTTGGAACTGGGCAGAGACACCATAAAATGTCTCTCTCTGATATTTTTAATGCATTTCTTAAAGATGTCTTCATTGGCAAAGCCTGTATACTTTGCAAACTGGAAATGGCTCTGTTTCAATGAATTTATATCCTCTACTAGAAAATATTTCTATAATAAGAAACATACAAGCTTAACTAAGTATGCCTGAGAGTTACTGGAGCTTGAAGAGCTCCATGGGGTGGGGGCAATGTGGGGGGAAAATTTGTTGGACAGTAAAAGTGGTTTATCTAGAAAGGGAAGGGGGAAGGGGAATGAGATACAAGATTCTCAAGTTGTTGTGACTTGCCTCTATAAATTAGACGAGTGGCTAGTAATAATTTTTCAGATGTGGCACTAACATGGGTAGCTTAAACTGACTGACTTTTCACAGTTGCCATGTACAAGCATGTTGCTGTTTTGACCTCTGTCTTGAAGAGGGCACCAAAAATTATATAAATGCAGAAGACACATGTTGGCTTTCCAAATGAGTAAACCAGGCAGATGGCTGATTAAATGAGCACCATATATTTAGTGAGTGTTGTACATCTTTTGAAGTGCTCTGAGATCTCCAACAGAAAAATAACATCAAAATACAAATAGCTGTGATACAGAAATTAATAGCTATAATAGCTAAGTATAACTTAAATCAATTAAATTTTCACTACCGCTCAAATAATGTCTACAGTGTAGTGCTATGAAACGCTAGATTTTAGTTTCACCCGTAAGCACCTCTGCCATTCTGACATCAAATTTTTAATTTTTTCTCTTGCTTGATAAGACTACTTATGCATAATTCTAAACTTTCATTTTGTATCTTCACTTTCCATGCCAACTGTATTTCCATTCCAACTAGCTTTTAACCACAGCAAATAATAGTCTAAATCCCTTCAGTTTTTTAAATCTTTTACTCTCATGTTGCTTTTTAATAGGCTGTGTTTCTTTCAGAGATGTGCAATTGAACTTGAGATACTTTCCAATTAGTAGACAAGCCTTATTCCCTTCTGTTTTCCATGTTCCTACCTAAATAGTGCTACAAAGTCTTGTGAAACCAATATTTAAAATAACCCTCCCCTAAATAAAAATAAATAAATAAATAAAGAGCCTGATTTAGTTTTGAAAAGTTTTTCCTACTTAAAGTTAATTTATATACGAGAGATTCAAGATACTACCTGAATGTGGTGAATTAGCATACCTATTTCACTGAGGAGAGTAACTCACATGAGAGTTCAGTAGATTACACGGTAAGTATCCAGGTAATGTCTTAACGGCTAAAAGTCTGGATTCTTCTAAATTCTTGTCTTTTTTTTTTTTCCTCATCTTTTCTGATCATTGTGCATCTTTAACCTGGCTTCTTATATTCATCTCAATGATTCTAGCTTTACCACCTGGAGCTTTGTGAATATTTAGCAATGACGTCACCTGGTGAAGTACTTCTCAGTAGTTAATGGCCAGGTACTGAAGTTAAAGGCTCAAAGTAAAGTTAAAGACAGACTCAAGAGCAAGAAAAGACCCAAGTCAGAGCTCACAGCAATATAAAAATAAGTTGGGAAAAAGTAATGGAAGTGATCTGTCTGTGTATGAAAAGCTGAAAAACTTCAGCAGAGTATATGTACAGTGCAGTGAATAGAGTACTGGTTTTCCTTAGAAGAACACCAAACAGTAATGAATACATAACAACTGCACTCCCAGTTATTTACTAATGATAACACTTTCAAGAGCAGGCACCTTTAACAGCAAGTGTGAAGATGAAAACTATTCTATTGTGGCTGCTCCCAAAATGGAACCTTCTAGTTCTAAGGAATACAAAGATCTCCAAAACCAAATGGGGTTAGTAGCTAAAACGCTTCAACAAGTAGAGAGAAGACCAATAAAAGAGAAATTAGAAGTTGGTGATGTTTCCAATGTTGAATGCTGGTAACCTTTTCCAATGTGTTTATTGATTAGATGACTAGTTCTCTAAATGAATATTTTAAAAGTGTTGATGACAAGGAGAACTCCTAAGTCCAAGACCTTGCATGGAACCATTTGACTCCAGGGCTAAGCTTAAATGTCATTATTCAGGGATCTGACTGAAAACAGTGCTTACCACAGGCATAAAGTTAGTATATTAAAAAAATAGGTATCAAAATGTTGACAAGAATTCCTTCACTAGTATGAATAACTCACCGCACTCATTAACATGTTGCAAAGAGTTTCTGACAGTGCAAAACCAAACCCTCAGGTAAAACTTAGGCCTCAGATAAGATGAAGATTGAATTTTCTAGCAAAACTATACACATATTCCCATTTTCATAAATCATAGTGTTCTGACTGTATTAAAAGATCGAGAGAAAAATAATAAATAGTGGGTAGACAGACCCTTTTCTCACCTCTGGAAAATGTTTTTCTTTCTTTTTTCAAATTTGCAGGTATATGTATCTTTTGCTTTACAAGACAACACAAAAATATGAAGGGAACTGAAGGCTAAAATGTAATACAGAGTTATCAGATCAATATACAGACTGATGCTAAAAACATAACTTTCTAGTGTCCCTGCCAATCCATGATTCTGTCAGTGAAATAAAATTAAAACATGAGATTCTTATTGACAAAAAGGGGCGTTATATTTGAGAACCAAGCAAGAATATGACAACTTCTCTTAGAAATGTTATAATTAGCTGTGTTCAGACTGAGTGAATAACCTGCTAGCTTTGCTTCCATATCATTCTGGTTTCCATAGAAATCAAGCTCAGTTCAGTTAAATACTAACAAACACTGTATGATTTTGACCACCCAACAATAACACCATGATTAGGGGTTTCTAAAATCAGATTATGAACTGCTTCCAAAATTAGATTGTGTTTCTTGGTAGCAAGAAAAGTTTTAAGAGTCAATTAGTTGCTGGCTGAATGTGGTGTCCCCATGCTTTTTTTCAGTCAAACAGAAAAAGTGACTTTACAGATCTGATTACGAAGGTAAAGAGAAAACATGATATAAATTGTTAAAAATGAATGGCTCAAAAGTAAATGTTGATGTCAAATGGCTGTCTCCAAGAAATTACAGACAATCATACGTGTGATTGTGTCTGGCCTTCTGTACTGTATAATTATAAATTAATCAGATAGATTTTGATCCTGTATTGGGTTTTCATGGCAAGATTTTGGTAGCGGGAGGGGGTGGCAGAGGTGGCTTCTGTGAGAAGCTGCCAGAAGCTTCCCCCATGTTTGACAGAGTCAATGCCAGCCGGCTCCAAGATGGACCCGCCACTGGCCAAGGCCGAGACCATCAACGACAGCGGTAGCGCCTCTGGGATCACAGATTTAAGAAGGGGGATTAGTTACTGCACAAGACAGCAATTGCAGCTGGAGAGAGGGACAAGAACATGTGAGAGGAACAGCCCCGCAGACCCCCAGGTCAGAGCAGAAGGAGGGGCAGGAGGGGCTCCAGGCGCCGGAGCAGAGATTCCCCCGCGGCCCGTGGGGAAGACCCCGGTGAGGCCGGCTGTGCCCCTGCAGCCCGGGGAGGCCCACGCTGGAGCAGATCTCC
>JAVKLA010000005.1:10225483-10253937 GCA_034782735.1 Sagittarius serpentarius | reverse complement strand
CGTGGAGAGAGGAGCCCAGGCCGGAGCAGGTTTGCTGGCAGGAGTTGTGACCCCGCAGGGGACCCGCGCTGGAGCAGCCTGTGCCTGAAGGACTGCAGCCCGTGGGAGGGACCCAGGCTGGAGCAGTTCATGAAGAACTGGAGCCTGTGGGAAGGACCCACGCTGGAGAAGTTCAAGGAGAACTGTGTCCCATGGGAGGGACCCCAGGCTGCAGCAGGGCAGGAGTGTGAAAATTTCTGTCCCTGAGGAGGAAGGAGTGGCAGCGACAATGTGTGATGAACTGACCCCAACCCCCATTTCCCGTCCCCCTGCGTCACTGCAGGGGAGGAGGGAGAGAAAATCGGGAGTGGAGTTGAGTCTGGGAAGAAGGGAGGGGTCAGGGGAAGGTGTTTTTAAGATTTGGTTTTATTTCTTATTACCCTACTCTGATTTCATTGGTAATAAATTAATTTTTCCCCATGTCGAGTCTGTTTTGCCTGTGATGGTAATTGATGAGTGATCTCTCCCTGTCCTTATCTCAACCCACGAGCCTTTCATTATATTTTCTCTCCCCTGTCCAGCTGAGGAGGGGAGTGACAGAGCGGCTTTGGTGGGCATCTGGTGTCCAGCCAGGGTCAACCCACCACAGATCCTTATTTTGCCTGTGTCAATCACATACAGTATCATTCATTTCTGTGCAGTAGTATACACTGCAGACAACTCCATTTTTTTTCAGTATGGTTAAACCAATATAAATAAGGAATTTGACCTATGCATATAAAAACTGAATTAAATGCTCAGAAAAATAACAATTTTACAGTTAGATTTTACTAGATTACAAGATTACAAAAATGGGAGCCACCTCATAAAATCCTATGGATGTTGCCAGAATAGAAGTAAATTGCTCTAATACTTATTTTTCTAGCAAAATCAGGCAGTATATGGATAATCCCTCTGCTTCCTTGTCAGACTCCATCGTCATGGAGGAAACACAAAACTGTTTCAAAATGGGATACGTTTTTGCTTCTGAGAAAATCAGTGCATTATTACAGAGATTTGGAAGGAATAGTTATGGAAACCAAAGTGAATTAGAGTTAACCACCCAGGAAGCAATATCAATTATAAAAACCAAGTTTTCTAGTTTCTTTCAGGACTTTACAAACTTGCAGCTCTGATTTGGCGGAAGATGCGCAAAGGCAGAGAATTAAAATTCCCAAAGCACAATTCAAAGTACCGTATCTTCTTACGATCTGTATGAAAGTATCAGCTATTTTACTTTAAGGCTTGTCATTAAAACTGTTAGAGCTAAAAGTTGACCCAAAATATGTCCATATCATAGCATCATAAAATAATTGAGACTAGAAGGGAAATGCAACCAAAACTGCTTCTAATACTCCAGATATTTTCAAACGAAAGCCAAACTGTGCTCCCTGTGAAGAGCAGAATCTTGCTACAGATTTGTACGTCACCCTTAACTCACTTACATCCATAATAAAATGTAATAATATAAAAAATGTTAATAATTGAAGACATATAGATATGCCAGACTATTGTAATTCAACTAATCTTAGAAAAGCAATTGTTGTTCTTTAAATTTGTATCTTTTGAATATTTGATACAAAACTTATATATAATTTAAAATATAAAAAAAGCATGTTAGGAAGCATGATAAATAGAAGTTGTGCTAGATTATATTGCCAGATATAAGCACAGTCTTTTTTATAACTCTTTTAATAATTCATACTTTCCTAAAATAATTTTTTTTACTTCTCTCACAAGAAGGTAATTAATTAAATATGTTGTTAAACTGCTACATGAGAAGTACATGGGTACTTTCAGAAATTATTCATTAGGAGAATTCAATAGTTAATGGTAGGGTTTTCAAGAGGATTTAAGTGGATCAGAAAAGGACTTGGTCACTGAAATCCCACAGCCTTCATTGAAAATGTCAGCTAACATGAATGTTTCAGTAATAAAGTCACACATGCACAGTCATTGATTTATGGTTATTGTATTTAATTACAATGCTCTTGAGCCAAACAAGGATCTGAGCATTTGAACAGAAACTTGTTTAAAAATGGAAGTCACCTATAGGAGAAATAGTCTAGTGTTTAACTCAAAATAAAATGGCTAAGTCAAAGAAAAGTATATTTTGTTTTCAGGTTGGATTTGCCTGAAAAGAAGCATGCCAATTCAGTTTCTTTGTGGAAAATACATTTTTGGTTTTTTATGTAGCAAAAAATTTCTATGATGAATTCCACTTCTCAGGTACTTCAATCAAAAAATCCTTTCCACAAATAATTGCAAAACTCATTCACATTAGTATTTACTTTTTATGAAGCAGTAAATCAGCAGGAATGACTCTGCTAACACAATTATCAGTAGTGCAAATGGATTGAGTGGAATCTCTTGTTAACGTTCTATGATATTCCAGACATTGCATCTTAAACATTGTACTTGCAGTTACGTATCTATACATGTAAGACTTTATAACATAATTGGGAATGGTGGTAGAAATGTTAAAGCATAGCTGGATGGATCTCAGAAAGTTCTTCAGTTGTATATCAAATATCAAGTCACATTAATGCTTTATGAAAACTGAATGCATGCCGAGTCCCTAGATTTATCCAAACTATTAAAGTGACAGCTGCTTCTCTCAGTTTAAAACTGCTCATTATTAAATATCTCTGTTTGAGTATGTTACTTAAGCATACTTACATATTTCTAAAGAAAATACATCCTGGAAGTCTCTTTATTTTCAAAGAAAGGAGCAATGCTGAATCTATACTTCTCTCTGTCCTCTTTTTCTAAGGGTTTTTTGCTTTTAATGAAAGCAATGTGATGTGATTTTAGTTGTTATTGTCTGAAGTTTTCCATTTCCAGTGCTTTCTAAAACAGTGAAATCCATTAAAGTCAGAGAAAACATTATGCTATACATAACAGAGTATCCTTTTCAACCAGAATTATTTTTTTTCCCTGAGGATGGAAAAAATACGCTGTGGTTAAACAGGATAAAACTTCCTACATTTCTTTCTTTCTTTTTAAATTCAGGCATACAGTAGCAGCCAAAATGATGTATTTCATATGTTTGCTCAAAGTCCAATGAAAAAAAAAAGTGCATTAGACGAAAACTGAATATTAATGATGAAAGGGTTATCAGAACTGCCTTTATAAATTAGGAGTCTATTGACAGCTAAATTGGACTAAGCCTGTACCTGCCTATGCATTCAACAGAGCTGGACTGAATTATGCCATATAAGAAATGTCTCAGGAACGTGAAGGATATAAGGGAACATTATAACAATCTATCCCGATCCTGTGTACACAGGCTGTACTATTTCGATAGTCAAAGATATGAAAAAACTCTTTCTTGTACCAGAGATATTCTCATAGGAAATACCATATTATACGCAGTATTAGATAAATATTTGTATTTAGACATATACATTTATTGAGAAAACTTTGTTATTTAAGCAACATATATTACACGTATATAACATTATTTAACCAATATATATAATGAGAACCCAAAGACAGTGATGTCCTCATATCAGCTAAGAAAGACTAACTAACAGTATGCAGCTGAATAGACATATAATATTTCCACATATATGAATTAGTGAGGTCAGTTTTCAACATCTATCTAGACACAGCCAGCCATGTAAAATTATTCATCAATATCCATCGCGACAACTGGAAAGTCTAGCTTATGAGGCTTTTAAATTTTGTGCCTCTAATTTGGCTCCAGTAGCTGTGAAAACAATCTTCCAGGTAGGTGGTAGGATTTCCATAATTGCTGTTTAGCACTTCCATCTTTCTAACTGGGAGACAGGTGAGTTTACAACCCTCTCTTTTCTCTCTCTTTTTTTTTTTTTTTTAACTACATGTTTGTACAATACGAAACATAATGGAGAGTTTATCTTTACTGACTCACAAGTTATTAGTAAAACTAGTGAATAAATCATTCCCTGTTGGATTCATGAGAAAGGCCAAAGATTTAGTGGAAATGATAAGCATAACACTGCACGTGGTAGCCAGGTGTGATGATTGCCTTGGTACAAAAGAGTTTGAAAATGTCAATCAGATGTCAGCCTTTAGGAGAGGTTGTTCCTGGTGATACACCAGGTCCCAGACAGAGCAAAGGCCTCCACTGGCCCTTGCAAAACCTTATTCAAGCCTATTTAGCTAATCCAGAGTTGCAGTAGTGTATGACTACCACCCTATTCCCTTCCAACTGGCTGGCTGGCGTCAAGAAAAATATATATGCTTTGCCGGGGTCAAGAAAAAAATTATTAATCCATACCGGCACATGCAGGATTACTTGCTTTATTGCAGCCCCTTCTTTTTACACCTGTTTTGTAGTTAAAGAGGGAGTGTCTAGAAGTTTCTCTAGGAATTGAATCTGAAGAAGAATTAATGGGACTGAGAGCATGCCTGAGGGTTTTTCTTCCAAATGGTCTTGTAAAAGCCTTATCTTTGCCAGGATGATACGTGTTTTTTATAAGAACTGTGTTCACTTTGATACAGAAAAAATATCTGCTATACTCTAATTCAATTGATTATGATTTGAGTATCTTCTTTTTAAAACAAAATACTGCAATGGTTTTGTTTATATTTGGGAAACAGTCTTCCACTTAATTGTCATCCACCACTACACATGTGGGCTGGCCAAGCACATCTCTGCAAGTCTAAGGAAGCAATAGGTATACTGAACCTGCACTGAAGTAAAACAGTGAAATCAATGTAGATCCACTGAAGCCATGGATGATACATCAGTTTACATTGAATGGTAATGTAAATTGCAATGGATTCGCAATTTGGATGCAATTTAATCTGCACTGAGCAACAATGGTAGTTAGTCTTATTGTATTAAAATTGAGTACTGGGAAAGCCCAGTACCTGGCATAAGCAGAGAAAGTGTAAGGAGAAACATATGCACGTGTAGCATAACAAGAAAAAATTTAATTCCTGGATTACTCAGTATCTCAAATTGGAAAACTATTCTTTCAGAGAGAAGAAAAGTGTGGTGCTGTTGAAATATCTGCTTCATGAATAATTGTGTAGTCACTCCAGGAAAAAAGGTGTTTGAAGCATGATGATTGAAATGCCAGGTGTAGACTAGACTCATTTTACATAATAACATTCATTAAAGAATAAAATTATCATCATTGTCATCATCAGCCCTGACTCCTGCTTTACTGCTACAGACTTCACACTGATTTATCACACAGAAGTTGTGAAACTGTTTGTACCAATACTTAAAACAAATAGTTAAGCTATCACACAATTTGTCTCAGACTCTTCAGGTTTCTTTTATGTAGAAAGGTTATAGAAACAGCCAGGTGTGGACAAAATTTTCTCAGGGGTTATTATTGCACACTTGCCCAAACATCTTTTTAACAATCAATCACTTCAAGATGTACAGGTTGAGACGAGACATACTCTTATTAAAACAATTGCTGCTGCAAACCAGGTTGTGCAATCTCCTAAGGAAACTCTTCCAATACTGACAGTGGCTTTCTGCTCTGGAGGCCCCACTTTTGGATGACTATGTTGGAGACTGCAGGCATTACAATTCCTTTTGTTGTAACAGAATTCGCCTAGTCAACTGAATACACTGAGTAGGATAAAAGAAAACTGGACAGCCTTTTTTAACTGTGAACATCACATTCTCTCTAAATAAGAGCAGCTACTTATCACTGCAGGCGAACAACAGGACATCCTGCTGGTGGAAGACATATGTTATTTCAATATATAGGGTGAAAAAAAGTATTGCTCCATGAGATGCGGACAGATGTGGGTTTTAGTATCTGTAGGAATGATAAACTGTCTAAATGATCCATAGTGAAGTAGAAAACTCTATCCTTGACTTAATTAATAGTCCAGGAAACTGGCTATACTCCATGGATCTACTCCCTAGTAAGCTGAAACACCAGGGCTCTCTGCTTCTCAATTACATGTGGTGAACAGCAATTGTTACACTGTGCAACATTTCAGTGTCCCGCAGGCTACTCAAAATTGAAGTCTTGAAGAGAAAATTGAAAACATGAGATTTGTTGCTTAAGTCACAGAGTGGTCTACAGCATCTTTTGAAAGTCTGGATTTACTGATGGGAGAAGGACAAAGTGGTTAATGGCTCTTCCTGCCAGGGCAAACTACAAAGGTTACCCAGCTAAGATATGCTAAAGTTCATATTATAATACTTCATCTGTTTTCCAGACAGTCCCACAGGATTAAGCAACCTGGCTTTAGAACTTCAAGTGGTATTAAAATGACAAGGAAGCCTTCTTTAAACACCAAGGCATGGTATTGAAATACTGTATTTAGCTACACAAGGATTACACAGTCGAGTCTCACATCTCTTTATAGTCTCAAAATCAATAAGAAATTTATATAGCTACTTACTTGGCAGAACACGAAAACAGCTATCATACTTTATAAGTATCAAAATAACACATTGCAAAATACAATATTTAATGAAGACAGCAAATATTATATTTAATTAATTATGAAACCCAAACCACTACAAGAATCAAATAATAAGTGATGAGGTATTCAAATCAGGACATATGCCATATATGGACTTTGTCTCTAAAGACCATTGACATAATCTGAAAAGTGATAATAGTTTTTATGAGATTATTTTATATTTGTACTTATTATTGTTGCAGCTTTCAAAAAGAAGCAGTATTAACTTATACCAAAATTTATGTTTTCATTTGATCAAGGGTATAGCTTTTGCAAGATTATGTGTAAAAAATACAATATCTACCTCATTGTTGCTCATGGTTATTTTCCATAGGCCAAGCTGTGTATTGGTAAGGAAAAAAATGTACAGATACATAAACATACACTCAGTTTGCTTCATCTATATTGCATCTATCTGGGACCAGACTGAAAATTTTCTGCAGCCATTGCTGTTGTTATTGTTCTACTTATTATTTTAAATATCACAATATTTCAAGTAAAGAGAAACTCACATCTCCTTATCAAATGTGAGGCAGTAAAAAAACCCAACTATTCTGAAAAATTGTATTTATCATGCCAAGTGAGAACTTGGCTTTTAAGGTTGTGTCAGATTCTGTCAAAGCATAATGCCGTATAATGCAACATAGTTCTTCAGTTCAAATCTGTTTTCAATGTGCTTATGCATGCTAGCCTGAGATGACCAACTGTAGATGCGGAAAGGCAACACTGGTTTCCATTCGGGCAGTTACAAACAGCCTATTTGTCTTAAAGTTGCTTACCTCAAACTGTATTCCCAAGTGCACAACTAACAATGTAAGAAATTCAGAGTTACTGGCCTGATTTCAGATGGGATGAATATACAGAGGAAATCATATCTGAGGGATTTTTTTGTAATTCTATATCTTCCACTAGAATATTGTCACACTTCCATTTCTGATCCTAGTTATAACTACAAGTGTAAAAACAAGGCACAAGGGAAATAACAGAGATATTTAGATAAATTATCTAAATATTTAATATCCCACAACATTGCTGTTCTTTGTTTTGGTTTTCATTTCAACAAAGTAATTGTTTTGGAGAGTTCCATTATATGAATCTTTGTTAACGACTAGTTTTAAAATAAGTCAGTCACTTCCTACGTTTTAGTTGTAGAGTGTGTTTATGATTTTCCTAGAATGCAGGTAAGGAAAACAAAGAGGCTACAGCTTCTAACACCAAAACAGTTGGAAAAAACAACACACTTTCAGCCACAAGATCTTTTCCACAGGTCTCTCAAATGATACATTTCTACCTCAAAGGTAGGATTGTGATCTCACAGAATGACAATTAGCATTTCAGTTAGATTAAGAGTGTCCTACTGAGGAAGATAACCCATCTGTCCCACTGATAACAGATCTGAAAGATTAGAAAGACTTCCCATTTCTTCAGTGGATATGTGACTAACTGTACATGGGACAGCATGTAAAAATACAGCTAATATAGGTCAAGATTAGACTGATATTGGTCTAGCAATGTAGATGAAACTCTTCAGTTGCTCCTCTCTGTCTGCTGTGATGACCTGGACCCTATAAATAAATAATGAGAAAGCTGTGGATTCTCACAACAAAATGTGAATAATATATCATGATTCTGGTTGTAGCATGCGAGTGATGGGAGTATGTATAGACACAAAGCCTGCTGAGTTAATTTTAAGAAACCATGCCAGAGGAAATGTGTCACAGTGGCAGAGCCTTACCCAATTTCGACACATTCATCTGTACTATCCTGTATCAAACTCCAGTGTTTTTGTTTTGTTGGGGTTTTTTTTGTGTGTGTTTTGGTTTTGTTTTTTTTGGGGGGGGGTTAGGGGGCAGGTAATTACTTTCTCCCTTTCCTTTCCTCCTGGCCCCCTGAAATTGTTTCAGAGAATGCTCACAGACTATTTTTTTTCTAGTATAGGTGCAACCACAGATCCTAAGTGCATGTAATTATAGGGATATAGGGATAGCTAATATGGAAATGACTGTAGAATCATAAACAACCAGAAACTGGGTGTGGATTCACAAAAACCCAGAAAAATTACTTAGTCATACTATTTCATGAATCAGAAGGGAGTACTCTGTCTGAATATGATTAGTAACCACCAGGGCCTAAACTCAGCTTTACTTCCCAAACAGTACAAATTCATCAGCATACTTCTAATACCTTGAGGAGATTTAGTTAGCTATGAACAGAAAGAAAGAAGTAACGTTTGAAAGCATCACACATCTTCACTACACTGTTAATCACTGCTTTTACTCGGTTCTCATTCATACAAGAAACCTGAGGCCAAGTTTAGGAGTACTTCAAACAAAATGGAAAGCCCAGCTTGGGCTGTGGTATGTGAGCTAGTTCTGTCCTGGCTTTGCAGTGAGGATGCAGTGCAAACAAAACTAATTAAGCTTCCAAAAACACAAGTTCCCTCAAAATTTGGAAAAAATCAGAAAAGCCTCAGCCAACTGAAGCACTGAAAAGTCAGAGGATATGTTCACAGAAGTCCCAAACACATGTTCAGATGATATGCTGAACTTGAACTTCAGCATGTGATACATAGCTCAAATCTTGTTCAAATGACCTTAATGCATACAAAAATTAATACAAGTATGACGTATATGCAAGTAGGGAGGCCTTGTCCTTTCTCTTCCCCTTTTCCTATAGAGTATTTTTCTAGAACTATGTGGTCATCAGCTGAAAGACAAGTTAATCTTGAAATCACATAGGATACAATGCATTATTCATCAGATATTTTTGAATTCATTATGCACTGATTTTTACAACTCAGAACAAATCCCACAAATTCTTATAAGTCATCATTACAAAATCCTTATCGGAAGGTATGTATGCTTTTAATACTGAAACAAACACAAAAGGGTATTCAATTTAGAAATGAAATGCTCAGCTTAGGAAAACAAAAACGTGCCACTTATTCAGTAGTCATGAATGATCCATTGTTCTGTTCAATTATGTCACTCTCTTTCCAGATTATCTAAAGACAGAGAAAAGTTTTCATCTGCTGTAAAGCTCTGGATAACCTGAGCAGTACATCAGAAATACAATCTATTAATTTAGCCATATAAATTTTACTGAGGAATTTAATGCAGATTGAGAGCTTACATTTGTCTTAGATCAAAAGTTTAATCATTTTAACTTAAGAATTCAGTCGGTGTTTGTCCGTGTCTCAGAGTTAACACACAACTTACTGCTACTGGAATTCTTTAGACTTTTTTCAGATTGCAGTGTAAGTTTAAAGGAGCAAATAAAAAATAAGCATTTCTGAAAAAAGTCAACAGCTTTGGGAGACAAAAGTTAGGCAATTCCACTACAAACAAACGTTCTATTCTCAGATTAAATGTTTTAAACAATAGATTATTTGTCAGAAAATTTTTAGGGGTTTCTCCGTATCTAGCTTATATAACTAGCGTTGTAAATACTGCTGGTCTTAAATGAGCACCAGTTAGAGTTACTGATATCTTCTGCAATTGACCGACAATTTGATGTCTCTGATCTCATTGCCATTGACAAATCTTAAAAATTAATGTCATGAACATTTGGAAAGAGATATGTGGGTTATGAAGTCCAGCTCCACCCTACTAAGAGTAACCCTAAAACAACTGTGTGCTTTAGGACAACTCCCAGGAGTTACTAATATTCCAGACATTAGTACAGGCTACAGAACACAACACAGTTTCCAACTTCCTATAACAATCTGAACACCACTGAAAAAACTGTAAATAAAAAGTGCCAAAGGAAGGCAGTTCAAGCATATTGCCAATGATCCTCTTAGCAGGACTTTGTTAAGTTAAAGTTATAGCTGAAGAAGTGCCAGCATCACAAAAGAGGAGGAGAAAATAGGGGAAGAGAGGAATATTTATTTTGATACCAAATCTGGTTATCAGTTTAATCCTGATTATGTCAGAAGGACATAACAAACAGGTACCTGACAATTTCATGCCAAGAGGAGCATGAAGCCTGCCTCTAGTTGTTGCCATTTTCCAGTGCTTCTTCGAAGCAAAAGAAAAATCAACCAAGGAAAAAAAAGCCTTTAAAACTTGAATCCAAATTATCAATCGAGAAAAAAAAAATATATTTTCTTACCTGCAGAAAGCAGTCTAGGGCCCGAAGCATGGGATTAGGGCCATATAGACAGGGTTGAAACAAAGGGAGGCCCTGTGACTTTTCAAACATCACAAAATACATAATCATAGAATCGTTTACGTTGGAAAAGACCTTTAAGAATGACCCCAACTCCTAACCTAACAGTACCTGTCTCCCACTAAACCATGTCCTTAAGCGACACACCTACACATCTTCTAAATACCTCCAGGGATGGTGACTCAACCAGTTCCCTGGGCAGCCTGTTCCAATGCTTGACAATCCTTTCAGTGAAGAAATTTTTCCTAATATCCAATCTAAACCTCCCCTGGTGCAACTCGGAACCCCCTGGCTCAGCGGGAGGGCTCTCCTCACGGTCTGCCAAATCGATCCCCAAATAAGCAAGGCTGGCAGGACGTGTGTGGTGACCACGTGTGATTGTGCCAGTTCTTGTTGTGAGAAACCATGGCACCTCATCTTACGCTTTCTAAATTCAGGTTGTTTCTGCCATGAATAAAATGTTCAACTGATCGTTTGGTGTCGCTTCACCTTAATTTAGTCTGAGGGAATTCTGAACTCTCCTCAACCCCTCCCTGGTCTGTCCAGCATGGGTCGTGACATCTTTAACAATCTCTACAGGGAAACAAAAGGTTAATACTGTACAGAATGAAAAGGTCTTCTAAAGCTGATAGATTTTGTGAATCAGGCTACCAGGAATACTGATAGTTACCGCTTCAGTCACTGTATTGTCAACATCGAGTATGTTCCAATAACAAAACAACTCGTTTTTGTAAACCTGCTCCTTATCTAGACATTAAATAAAAATCACCCTAAATAAAAAGTAATAGTTTCTAGAAGTTTTAAGCATGTGTAATTAAAATGATAAACTCACTTTTGCACTAAATTGGTTTAGTAAGTCAAAGTAAATCCTCTATCTTGAGTTGAAAATTTAACGGTTGCTTTCTGTATTCTCAAATTCATATTCAATATGGTAAAAAGAAGGTCCACTCAAGAAAATAAGACAGGACAGAAACTCCTGTTCATAAAAGGTTACGTTTTTCTTCATCCAGACCTCCCCAAAATTGCGCAAGAGACATACCACAAAAGAATGGGTAGAAACACTACTATAGTCTACAAAGAAGAACCTGTACATAATAAATACAACCACTGAAACAGTAAATATATTCTAAAATATGAGAAATGTATTTGTTTCTTAAAGTGGTGTCTGTACAGAACAGGGAGAGTACCATAAACATATGGTACTACTTCTACTGGAGAGAATGTTGATGGCACTGTCTTGCCTGAGATCAATGAGGCCACACAAAAGAATAATATTACATTAGAAAATGTCTTGGACATCTCTTTCCTAAAATGGTTATCTGGCATAATAAAGAAAACATTTCAGGAAGTTCTATTTGCATGTTAAATGATCCCTTCTTGGAACGGCCTGTTTTGGAACATATCAAAGGAAATGCTAGTCAAAAATCAAAAAAGCAGTTATACTTGAGATATTAAGTAATAGTGACCACATCAGAATTAAATTTGGCTCTCTTAGAGGAGGAAAAATATTCAAAAAGGAAAAAAAAATGGGAAAAAAACCTTATGATATGAAGCTTCAGAAGAGATTCAAAACCAAAAGCAAAACATACACAAAAATAAAATTAAAAGACCAAAATTATTTAAAGTTAATTTTAATCCTTGTATTACTAGCTGGAAGTTACATAAATACATGTTACCAATCATACATATTTTTTGACCTTGAAGAATCAGGAAAATGAATTAAAAAAACCCCACAAGGCAAAGCAGCAGGAGTCTTAAATGTGGGGGTTTTTTTTGCATCAAGCAGAAACCATTGTAAAAAACAGAAACAACCCACTGAGGCCAGCAGAAGAGAAACAACTATGACACATGAACTGATGGGGATTTGATGCACGACCAAGTTATGATGACATGACAAGTTAACATACATCAACTGACTTGTGATAACTGGATGCCTCAGAATCAAAATGATTTTGGCCCCCAAATTACTATGATTCTGTGAAGTTGCTTTAATTTATAGTTGCTGCAGGCCATGAATGTGCACCCAGATGCCACATGACTTGCTAAACCTTTGCAAACTGAGCGTGTTCCTGAGTCCTGTGTTTGTGATTGGCAAAGCTGCAGTAAAATCTGAAGAATGAGTAGTCAAACTCAAAACCAGAAAAACGGTCTGCAGAAGGGTGCATGTGTCCCCTGGGCTACCGTGCAATTAATGAGTAACTGAACATTTCTTTGCAGTTGTTCTTCACCACAGTAATTTAAGTGAATACCTGTTGATGACATACTTGTTTCAAGTAATAATGATAAGCCTCTGTCCTAGAGAAAAAGTATCACTTAAATTCACTGATAATGTATTAAGGATTTGTTAGTACCTATTGACTTGCATCAAAAATCAATTTTGCCAAAATTGAGCACGCTTAAAATGGGGGAATCAAACTTTCAAAAAAACCATGTAATATTTCAAGAAATAAATCCAAAGCTCTTTCAATTTACTGTCCTTTTTTCCCAATATTTGGCATTTGTTTGCTAGATTTTTTTGCAATGTTGAACATTATCATTTTAAAAACCTAATGCTTATATTCTTAAAAATGTTTGGATTTCAGAACCTAGGACTTCAAATTAAAATACTGTAGCTCTATTTATTAATATGGAAGTCTCAGCATTGCTAAGACAGTTCATATGGATTTTTTGAATTAAATATTTTTCTGCTAGCAAAAATAAGCATTCTTGTGGAGACCAGAATTGAAAGACAACACCTGTCATTTTCTCTTTAAAAGTGTTGCTACTGTTTCTGGAAATTGAGACAACAAGGCTTGTTTTAACATTCTTAAACTATCTGCAAAATTGAAGTTAATTAACAGTATCTAGATAGACATTACAAAAGAATAAATGGCAACAGCTTAAGGAGAAATTTGGTTTCATCAGCACGGTACAATCTTTGGAATGCATTTACAGTACAATCAATAAAAGGAAAAAGGTTAATTTATCTGACTTAGTATCTCAATGGACTTTAAATAAAGTGCTGCTTTGCTTAAGTACTTCGGAGGTTACTGACAAATCAAACTGCTTGTTAGCGCCATAAACCAATTTATTAATAGTTTATCACTCAAAGTTGAGTGACACCTTCTAAGATAATACAAAGTAAACAGAGAATGCTTTTTTTATTATTACTTCTAAATTAGAATATGCTCAGATACCCATAGTTTTTATTTTTAATCTTGCTTGTCGACATAATTGTCAGCTACTAGCCTGACAAGCTTTTTTTTTTAACAGTTAATATTACCAAGTCTTTTGGTGAAAACTAGCTGATACTGATATAGTGGGATTGAGTTAGGTTAGATAAAGCCATGCCTCACTAGGCTAGCTATCTGGTCTTCTCTAAAATTCCCAGTCCATACGTTTTTCTAGTAAGGACTCTTTCATCTTCCACAGTCATACAGACTTTATGTGGTCTTTTTTTCCAGATGTTCTTTTTCTTTAACACTATATTCACTTGGGCAGTCTTCTTCATTCCTTGGCTTCTTGCTTTAATATTCTCTCTTTAGAAAGCTCCACATGTGTGTACATCTCCAAGACTCCCCCGGGAATAATATCATGTCAAAATCCTACAGGGAAGAGCTGGGATATTAATCCTAATCCATCTGAAAGCAGGGAGTATCACAGAAAATCTCTTCCAAATACTCACTTAGTGCACTGTCCCCAATTATTGGTGAAGGAGAAAAAATTAAGAACCAAATCCTACATACTTACTACTTTTAATCCTTTTAAACCTTAGGAACGCAGGCCTAGTGCCTTTAACTCATGTAATAATAAAATATCTTCAGCCTAAATTGTGCTTGGTGAGCAGCTGGACTTCTAGGCACAGCTACCTGCAACACAGGAGAAGACTGAAATTTCCATAGGAACTATTGGAAAAGATAATTGCATTGCCACCGAATTGACAGTAAGTTACCTGACTTCGCTACAGAAATACCAGTTTGGAAGGTCTAAAAGAGAGGATGATGATCTATCATAATAAAGATTATTTGATTCTCTTGTAATGAAAAAAACAGTCGTTTCCTAAGAAAATGAGGCTTTCTTGATCACTCTGCTCATTGGTGACACAATCCATTTATGAGTTTATTCTGAATGACACCTGAGAACCCTCTAACCAATTTTACATTTCTTGGGAAAAGGGTGGAGAGTAAGGGCAGTCTAAAAAAGCATTAAGTTTTTCCAAGTTTCATGAAAATCAGTAGTTAAGAAATGGAAATACTCCATTAGTTCCTTAACCAAAAGGGAGAACAGAGTCATTATCCAATAATCCAATTAGCAGGCAACTGGTTAATTAGCACATGCAAACTGACTGCTCAACAAGCACATGCAGAACAGAATCATACCTCTGTAATTTTTGTGCACCTAGGGAGCCAAAAACATGGCTAATGTCTATAAAGGGTTCCAGGAATATTGTTGAAGGTTACATGAGAGGCAGATAGTTGCTATAAGGGAGAACGTAGTGCCTGGGATACCATCATGTGTGCTGCAGTAGGAAAACATTAGGGATGAGGAAAGGTGAGTATGACTTTGGAAGGATTAAGTGATTTGTTAAGAAGTGGAGATACTAAAAAATCTACTTATAAAGACAAGAAGATCTCAGACTATTTCAGTAGGAGAAAGAACAGAGAAAGCCCAAGGGACGTGAGATATATCCATACAGGAGACTAGAAGATACTTCTTTCACCTTTCATGTTTATTTTCTGCTTTAATGGTTGCCTCCTATTGAGGCGTGTCCTTGTTAATATTTCTTATTGCCAGTGTCATGCTGCTTAAAGATATTTCAGTCTCACTAGGCAAAACAATAGGTAGTTGGAAGGAAGTTTTATTGTCACGTTTAGGTTAGATAATTCTACTGGGAAAAAATTTATGAGATTTAGCAAGACTTGAATACTTGAGGATCCCAGGAGCTTGTTGAAAGTTTTTCATAAAACTTCAAAGTGAATCCAGATTTCTCAAATCTAATAGATTATTAACACATTGGTGATCCAATCAGCCCAACAGAAAGACTCCCAATGAAAGAAAAGGACTGTAACTCTTCTTTCCCAAAAGATATATTTTAATTATAAAAGGATGTCGTTTAAAATTGCACACAGACATGTTTTACAAGTACTATAGCTTCTATTAGCATCACATCAGATCTCTGGAGTTCACCATCTAAGACAGCTACCAGCAGCTGTGAGGTCTTTGTTGAGGTTCACAATCTGTTTTCAGCAGGTGTGAGGTCTTTACAAGGGTAAAAATCAGTAACTGGTTAGGTTAGGTTAAAAACAAATCTTGTCCAATCAACAACTTTAAGGTCAGCCTGAAGGCTTTCTAATCCAATTATGCAGGCTGCTCTCAGGATCTACCTCCCCCCTTTAGTGCTCTCAGATGCATTTTTTTAAAGTCTGTAAACAATCCTGTAGTGACTAAGTAGTATCAGTATTATTACAATCCCTGTGAAAGCAACTGCAGAACTCCAAGATGCCAACAGAAACACGCTATTACCCTGTGCTACTGTAATGCAGTTGTAACCATAATTATGGGACTCAGGTGGATGTGGTAATAGCTAAACTCTGCCATCAAAATTACAATGTCTGGCAAGAGCAGACCTTATAGACTGAAGGACCAAACGCTTATAAAGGAAAACCACTGAGAGAGTTTGCACAGGAATCGACATCTGTAGGAACTTACCATCATGTTGTGAACAGTTAAACACAGAAGCCAAACTACACCATCGAGGTTGTAGTGGGACTACAGACATGGATATAATGTATGACTAACTCAGAAAAACTCTGAAGCACCTTTTCATCATAGATTAGAAATCTACTTTCTTCGTGTTAACTTATAGTTTACATCATTTAAAATATAAAACATGCTAAGACATGACAACTTTAACTCTCAGATATTCCCCATGGGTCCTGCAACACTCCTAGGCAATAGTATCAGATATCAGTACGTGTCAGTATGTCTGTTACCTTTCAACAATCCCAAGGTACAGCATTTCCATGCTGCTATCAAATTCACAGCACACTTCAGGAGCTGTTTCACAAGAATGTATAAACATCAGTTATTATAAATCTCCATGCTGTAAGTTTTTTGTTTTGTTTTCCTTTTAAATTAAGAGTACAAGGAGTTTCAACAGCAGAGAGATCTAATTTTACAGCTGAAGGATTTTAGTGCTATTACACATTAAAGCAGTAAATGTGAAAACACAAAAAAAATCCAATCCATTAACCTGATATTATGAAGTAATTTGTTGCATTTTCTAACAAAGTAAGCGGTTGTTCCATGTAAAGAAAATTACAGAAATCATATATAGCACTTGTAACATCTATTTCACAATTCTAAGTCACAAGTACCCACACATATTATAGTGCACTACAAAATCCTCAAAGCAGCATTTTCTGAAAATACCATTTTCCTTACAACAAAGAAGCATGGCAAGTTGTAAGTCTCAAGCCTTTTCTTAAGTGTTTTAACCAAAGAATAAAATGGAAAGAGAAATTACACACATAAATCAAAATTGTCAGGGTTTCATGTTGTTTTGTAATGCCTGGGGTATGGGCAAAACAGAACAACTTTTGTCATGATTGGTTTTAATCCATCACGCTACAGGGATGGCCACAAAGAATCTGTGCCTTAGGCTTTGGTCTTGCCAACAACCCCCAACTTAACTTTTAATCAATGGGAGTCATTTGTATGATTAAAGGTACACACAATCAAGTATTTATAGAATCAAAGTTTTAGGATATGGTCTATAAGGCCACTTTGTGTGTAGTGGAAAAAACTTAAACAGCTTGTATATAACCTCTCTTTATTACTGCTTCTTGGCCAGAGAGGAGCTGGGCTCAGGCAGGCAGCTGTGAGATGCTCACCTATTTCAATATGATAGTGCATCAGTTTCATTTAAACTGTTCTGAAAGCTGCTTAACCTAAGTCAGCATATCACACTTAACCTAAATCAGCATATTGTGCTTAAACACAGTCAGCATATTGTGCACTGAAGCAGCTGCAGAACACATCTGAGTCATTGCTGTGGTCCAGAGACAGCTGTCCAGCAGCTCTGGTAGCCACTTACATTGCTCAAGTCATTGCTTAAGTGACTATACCTTTGGCCTCACCTTCCAGACCACCATTAGATCAAAGACACACTACTTAGTAATAATTTCTTCACTTATACTTTATCAAGGCAATATTGCTGCAGCTTGTAAACTCTGCAGTAAGTCATTCTCAGTTAAAGGGTTTTATCTTTGTGTGTGTAACATCCTAGACCTATTATCAGACATTCATCCTAAACCCATCTCACCTACTTTTATTTGAGTGTAAGCTAGGCCTGTGGTTTAAGATGGCCATTATTCTCCTTCTATACTCAGGAGAGACAGAAATACACTTCCAGGCTAAGTGCAACAACCAAATGGATCACCTCTTTCAGAAAGTAAAGTCAGGAACCGGGAATATCTTGTCAACTCTTTAGTCAGAGAAGTTTGCGGGAGGTGTGCTGTTGTCCTTAGTGAAATAAGGCCTCTGTTCTGTTTTGGTATTAAAGGTTTCATATATTTAGTGGCAGAATTTAAGCACAGTGTGCTGCATTCAAAGCTGTTGTTGGAGAGCCACTCTTTACTGTGACTGTTTACTTTATCTTCTAAATGTGAAGCATTTACAAGAATTCAGTATTTTAGAAATTAAATAACCCACCGCAGTGTTTGAGTGTTGACCCACAGAAGCTGCAGTCACTCAACAAGGAATACTATGGAATCAATAAAGAGCTTGGGACTGTTTGCAGCCTGGTTCTGAGCTATAATAAATGCTCAACCTGCTGAATACTTTAGCACCTCCTCAATAGTGTGTTTAGAAATGACTGCTATCCCAGATGCTTGTGTAACCTGAAAATATGCAGAAGGACATGGCCATGCCTAAGATAAGCAGAGAAGAGAAAATAATGACTTACTGCATGTAAACACAGGCACTTAAAGACAAGACAGTTTTTCAGCAACACCATTAATAAGAACAAGATCTCTAAGACAGCTTACATCTTTCTGGGCTCGCAGACAGCACATATTTTCAAGCTTTGCATCATACCATTCTCAATCAACTGAGATGAAAAATTTAATACATAAAGGAATGGGTTTATTTTCCTTAACTCTTGCCTTTTGCCTCACACCCACGGGAAAGCACTTAGCTTAATCATAAATAAAGAGTTGCAGAAGCTCATGGAATTGAGCAACACTTGCTAACCTTTAGCTTTCTGGCTGAAAAATGACCTTCAGTGATGACCCCAGTGAATAGTGCTATCTGGAGTAATTCCCTCACATCAAGCAACCTATTATTTTACTATTATTAAGTTTTAGTAACACTGCTGGGAGAAACCATCCCTTAAAAGAGAAACAAGGTACTGACCCTTAGGTATTTGGGGACTGTTGTTTTCTGCAATCAGTTTAAGGCACTTTTCATTCATTTTGTACAATTTCCTTTCACCAATGTCAGGAAGATCAGAATAAGAAAAGACCAACATCCCTGTGATGTTTATTGCACATCAACAAATAAAAGATATATTTACAGCTGCATTCACTGTTTTACTAGGCCTATTAAACAAATGTGTTGTAAGAAAAAGCCTATAAAGCAAACTTAGCAACAGTAAAAAGACCATTGTTTGAATCCCCACAGAAGCTTCAATTGCTTCACAGTATGAAGTCAGGAATCCTTTAGATAAAAATAAACAGAGAAGAAGCAGAGAATAGATACATTAAGGATGTTAAGAGGAGTGAAGTCTTCTTTCACTGAATGCCTGTCTTCTAAGTACTGGTTCCTTGGTTTAAAGAATTGTTTTGCAAATAGTTTGAAAAAAAACCCCATCATCATACTAGAGGAATCCAGTCGAGAACCTTTTAAATTTGTATGTAAATATATTTTTGAGGATTTAAAGAAATAGAAACAGAGGATAAACTTCATATGCTGCATTGAACAAGCTAATTTCCTAAAACCTGAAATTCCTCTGTACTGATGAAGTAGAAATGTAAGTAACATGATTTCACAAGAATCATAAACAACTTTTTTTCCTTAGCTGCTGCTGCTGCCAAATCTCAGTCGGAAGACTATGTATTGCCTGTCGTCAAATTCATATAAATAATGAACATCATCTGCTCAGGCCAAAGGGATATGAGAAGTCATCGGTGATATTTTTTTTCTTTCTCCTCTTTTTAGCTAACAGGCTTTGTCTGGTTGAGTTTCATTTTTTTGGTGGTTTTTTTTCATGAATGAAATTTTTGGCCTTTTATTTCATCTGTATTTTGACATTTAATATTCATGGGAGTCCTTTGAACTATATTGTAATAGATCACACTAAGTACAAAAATCTCTGTCATACGACCTTCCTTGACTGGAAAAATATCCTTCACAACTAGGTTTCTGATATGAAAGCTCATAGCAAGCAAATTCAACTAAGAAGGGTAATACATTTTTAGAAGCTAGATGTTGCATGTCTATGGCAAATTAGTCTTTGCCATTAAACTATTACAGGGTTTCCCTTGTGTTGACTTTTTAACCTGCAGAAGCACTGAAAATTTCAGGTTTTAATCTGTTCCTTGACACTGGAACTCTAAGTACCAGGAGTCAACCAGTAACAGGCAGGTGAGTTACAGAAAGTGCTATGGCACCAAGTTTCTCCATGGAAGGCAGAGAGACAACATGGCAGAGAGTACTGCTGTTTCCTGGTAAATTTCATTTTGATTCTGTACCTTGAAATGTATGATGTAAATGGATGGCACTTCCACCAGGCAAATGAAGTTTCCGCCTGAAACACTGCGCTGCATTCAAGGACAAATCTTAGGTCATCATTACATGTATCTAGAAGACTCTTGTTGACTTTTAATAAGAGATGAGCAGATTCTGATTGACAGAAAAGGTAATAAAGCATACCAAGTACTATACTGAGACAGGGTGACATAAACAACTATCAATTATCTGCTTTCACCTGAGACTAATAAAAAGTAATTTAAAGATGAGATTCAACTTTTATTCCATCAAAAATTATTTTTCAGCTACATGAGTGATCCAAGTTTTGCAGCTATTGGCTACACACACAGTCTGTGTGTCATGCCAGGGCCAAGACGTTTGGCAGGCATCACTTTGTTGACATCTTTGTGGTTACAGACCTCCTGTACATACTTGCACAGAAACTGTAAAAGGAACCTCTGACATGCCATTATATTCCGGAGGTCCTGCAAATCATACATAAAGTAAGAACGAGAGTAGACTAGAAGAGAAACAAAGATTCATCACTAAGGTGATATGTTGCACTAGAGCAGTGCGACTAAACAGTGTATCCAGATGCCTAATTGTAATGTGCTGCAATTCACAAATCCTCTGAAAAGGTCTAACATCGAGAAACGTCACAGAGAAACACTTCCTTGTGTTTGTAGTGTTGATTCTTAACAAAAAAAAAAAATTATCTCGGAAAACTTCTGCTTGGGTGATTTTTATAGGCATGAAAATCATCACAGGGTAAGAAAAAACAGAATACATAATAATACATTCCTGTTTTACATTGTTTTGAAAGGAAAAAAACAAGTCTTTCGACTGCTATAAAACAGTTTGCCAAAGGGATACAGCGTGAGTGAAAGCATATCAATTTATAGCTTCATCAAAACTAACAGAAGATGCTTAGAGGAGAAGTCAGCCTTCAACTGAATTCATTAACAAGGTGAAATCTCTCTTCCAAAATAAGAATTTGTAGCCTTGAGGATGATCAGAAGAACCAAGATGAAGTGAAAAAGGAGTTTGTCAATATGAGATGATAAAAGTGAGGAAACAATAGGTTGGTAACATTTAGAAAATATGCTCTGAGAGAATCATGATGGTTTTATTTGTTTTAATGTATCTAGTAAACTCATTCAGTTCCTCAAACTGAATCTCAGTGATGGCAATTTACATTTTTCATCATTTTAAAGATGGAGTTTATTTTAAAAACTTCTCAAATATTGTTTCTTCAAAGTTATTTATGTCCTTTCTTTATAAGACTTTGGAATTATAATTAGAATAGACTACAGATTTTTTATAATGCAATATTTTCATTCTTTTTCTCTTTTAGCATTTTCTTTCATGTTTAATCATGAATCCTTAACTGATTATTTAAATGCCAAACATTAACTAAGCAACACAAAACATTTTAAATAGTATACTCAAGTTAAGAGGGCTTTTTTTCTGTACAATAAAGATTATTATCTTTATCCCTGCAGGCTATGAATTTCTTTAAGAAATGAAGATTTTTCTAATTAATGCTTGCTGCATGCTATAACTTCATCATAGTTGGCTGGCTACATGAAGAAAACCAGTTTTAATAATATTTAGTATTTCCATTGCACACTTTTAGAATATTTATTGACCAAAATTTTCTTAAAAGGCCTGACACAGATGCTCACCCTTGCACGGCACCCTGTAAGTCATACAAACTGCATTAATCCTATTTTAATTTAAGTAAAATATAACACTTGCTTTCAGTGAAATAATGATGAGTACAATATCTGATGAAGAGTTCGAAATAGCAGATGGTGTTACCACTTTGAAAGCAGGGAGGTAGCTGCATAGAAGCAGCAGCATGCAGGATATTCTGGTCTTGCACCTTCAGATGGTACTTAGTTCTTTAAAGCAAAAGCAGGGAAGTGATTGATGTTACGCAGCAAACAATCTGCTTCTTGCATCTCTGGTGGTGGTGCTTATCACTTCAGAGTTCTGCTACAGCAATACTTAACGGAAGCCTTTGTCAACAAAATGCAGTTATGAAAGGAACTAGCAGGGATTCTCTGCCAAAAAAATTCCTGTCTTGGTGAGCAAGTCCTTCTAGGTTTACTTGGAAAACACTCCTGAACTTGCTGCCAGGCACCTCTCGTGATATGGATGAATAATAAACCTGAAGCGTGTCCTAGTTGTTGGTAAAGAATCAGTTGTCTCTCCAGTGGGAAAACGGGTGCAAAAGCTCTCCTCTCTACCTCAGAAGTGGCCCAGAGATACTTGTATATCTTTCCCTAAGACATTTCTGAGCTGACTTTGAGTTCTACGTGGCCTCAAGTATCTGGGTAAGAAGAAGAGACTGCTTGTCACGTGGGTTTTCCAAACACTCCTAATTCTGGTTATCAGCCCTTATACCCAAACACAATTACACGTGGGACCATAATACAGGATAATACAGGTCTTTAGTTCCTAAACCCTCAGAATTATACTGCTTTTTAATTCACTGTAAGAAAAATCCAAACTTCAATCTGTTATATATACACACATATTTTATAGTTTCATATATATATATGTGTATATACATACACATAACCATCTATTTTTCTTTATACAAACTTCTCTGGACTACATGTAAGCATAGACCACAAGCTAAATCCTTATTCTAGTACAAATTCAAGGTGATTTATATCTAGCATGAATTAACATCTTTCTCAAATTTGAATTTGCCTTGGTAGGAAAACTAGTCTTTCCCAGTCATTCAAAACCAAAATTCTATTACAGTGAAAGCTGTTAAAACATTTTTGTGCACGAAATTGAATCAGTCATGATTCAGTTATGGGTTATAGGGCTAGTCATTAATTAGTCATGATTTATGTGGCCAGGTGATTACTCATTGAAAATGCTATACTTGCACTAATTATATTTACCTACTTCAGAATTCAGAAATGCCTGTTTAAAAATTCCTTACATTTTTTTTACTCAATATAGTCATTAGTCCCTGAGTAAATTTTGCTGCCACCTAGCTAGAGAACAGACACAGTAAGATATCATGGATAAGCATGATGAAACTCTTAGTGTTAATTAAAATGAATTCTAAAATACAATTATCAAGGAAGTTCAAGTAGGTGTGCTGAAAGTCTGGCTCCTGCAAATGGCAATGAAACATTTTCTCTGCTGTAACAGATCTCATCAGCCCTCAAAGATGATTAGCCAGCCCTAACAATCATAAATTCTTACACATTAAATGCTTTATATTACACATTCTACATATTAAAATCTGTATATGAACACAGACAGTATCACTTTTCTTCTGCAACATTTCAGCACTCCCTTCCTTGTCTGCTGCTATTGTTTGAAATATTTATGCTTGGAGAGTAAATTTTCTAATCCAGGTTATTTCCTTCTAAATTCAGTCTGCTCCTTCTGCCTGCTGCGCCTTGACTACTATAGAAAGTAGCAAGCAGTTCCCACAGCAGGTAAAAGGGAGATATTTGGATGGATAAGGGAGGCACAACTGCTGCTTAAGCACACCTTTTCAGACAAGTAGTGTCCAGTGCATAGCTACACAACCTGAGATCAGGTGATGCCAAAATCCCTCAAATCACTCAAGAGCAATGTAAATGGGTAAAACAGAAAACAGATCCCTCAAGATCTGCAAATCTCTGCACATAACTGACTATACCAGATCCCATTGCAGCAACAAAGTTGTACAGACTGCTGGAAGGGCTCAACATTTCATTTTCATGCTGTGTTACCTTTGCTCTTTACCATATTCACAAACTAGGGGGAAAAAACCCAGCTAGAAATACACTGCAAACTATGCGTAATGCTTGAATTATACAATTACAGCCTTCATGGGCTCTACAGGCCTACATGCTTCTAGTGTAGCTCTGTTAGGCTTATATAAATATATCCGTCCTGTCCTCTGGAAACCCAATCCATTTCAATCTGTAATGTAAACAGTTTCTTTTTAACATGCAGTGTGTGCTGATTTCACCTTAATTATATATTTCCCATTGCGAGAACTCAGACTGTGGGATACTGGGAAAGAATTTAACCAGCAGCCTATAAAGAATAGGGGCTGAAGCTTGGCTTCTATTAACACCTCATTAGGCAGAGCCTGTACTGTACATAAAATGAGCTAATGATTTTTAAATGTAGTTGTCAAACCTATAACTTAATAATGTAGAAACTTTATTTCTCTGTAGTACTGAGTGAGTGATAATACATTTTTATCTCTACAAACCAATGTAAAGCTATTGGAGTCCGTTATTATCCCAAGCCAGGTCTTCATTGGTCATTTTCAAAAACGGACCGTTAGCGCAACCATGCCACAAATACCACAAGTGGTACTAATTGCAGTGTAAATTTTCTGCGGGACACAAGCTGATAGTTTGAGGAAAACACTTTCAAGTCCTGGATAAAAATATAGTTCAGCTTACTAAAATAGAAGTTAGAAGCATAAAATGAATGTTAGGTTGTTATAGGTTTAATTCTAATCCCATATAAAGGAATGACGAAATTCTTAAATTTGAGTTTACTGTGAATAAAGACCATCCTCTGCATTACCAAAAATCACCATTACAGTTTGCATTAACTTGACAGGTCTAACAGTAGTTCAAGAATGCAGGACTTCCATTAACTCCCACTGAAGCTGAGTAAATGGCCATAGAGTCAAACAGGGGTTGCACAATATATCCCTTAATTGGCAAGGGGATTGTGGTATTCCTATCCATCAGGTGACCCCTCTGCGCAAGGGTTAGGACCTGATCTTGTTGCAGTGGGTTTGGAGGCATGTGTGTGCCGCAGGTGAAGCCTGGTTTGCTGAGAGAGCAAGAAGTTCTCATTCACTGTCAGCTCACTGTACTTTCACTGAGCGTCACTTTTAAAGAAAAGAGAGAGAATTTTTGAATTTATAAAAATCAAAAAGTCTCTCTAATTTGTGGAAGCCTTCTCTTGGCTCTTTAAAGTAACAAGATTTTAAAACAGAATGGTTGTAAATACTTCTTCCATAACAAAAAAACCTCATGTCCATAAACCTCATCATACTTGTCACCGAAGCTTTTAAGTCACCAGCCAGCGCTAGCCTATCTTGCAATGGCCTGAGTCCCAATTAACCACGAACATCCACAGTTACAAAGGCAGGCAGCGAGAGGCATCCTTACTTTCATGTTTCAGGGGTTTTGCAGTGAAATTTTTTAACTGAATTTACAGCTACTCCACACTGAAAATTTACACATATGGGCTTCATCGTCTGTACCACATGGCAACTCACAGGACAGGCTGGAGCAGGTTTGTGAAGAGGGTGCATACTGCCTCGTCGTAACTACCCTGAGAGTAACTGGTACCCACAGCAGCCTTTCTCTGGAGTAAATGCAATTAAGATGAGGGACCCTTCTGCTGTTGCTGTTTGATTAGTGAATACAGCAACCACATTTACTCATTGTCTTCGTGCTTGGTTGCTACATTCTTTTGGCTGGGAGGGTTGCTGTAGCTGTTCCCAGGGTGCAGACAGGTATGCCATTTCTAACCTTTGGCTGGGGATACGTGGTCAGGCACTCACTGGCTGCAACACAGCTTGTAAAATCAGTCACATTTCGTTGAGTGTGAAAAATGTGACAGGGTACTGTACAAGGCAAAATATAAGATGGTGATGTGTGTGTTCGTGGTAGAGGTTTTACTTGGGACAGATCTTTCTGTGTCATTGGATCTGAGTGAACTGACATCAGGCAGGGGAGGTTTGGCCCTCTGTCAGAAATGGATGTTTTAAAATCTCCTTGAAAATATCAGAGTTCTGATGTGTTATGGCCAAATTACTGGCTGCCTGCTGAAAACGGAAGTAGTATGCAGGGAAATGTACACTGATTCCAACCAGCGGAAAAACAATTACTTCTACAAGTGAGCACAGAAGCAGTTAATAGTCGCAGCACCATAGTGGGGAGCTTGCCAAAACTGGCAGCTAAGCCAGAATCCTGAACCAACGTAACAGTAGGTCTATTTGTCTCATTTACTGTGCTTTGCTCATCTCCCTTATCCCATCACAAGCAAACAAATATCAATAATAATGATAGCCATAGTAATTACACCTAGAAATAAATCAATGTTCGAATGCACATTTTCAACAGTAGAGAGATGTGAAAGGATTACATAATCAGCATTTGTCACTCATTCCTGCTGTACTCTGAAACTGTAAGCTAAAAAAGAAATGGTTTATATATTTAAAGGGGTCATATAATTTATTTCATTGAGAGTAATTAATTGTTTACTTACAAGAGAGCTTTCCATGACAAATCTTTCTTTCTTTAAAACATGTTTCACAGCCCTATAAAAGCAAACCCCATTTCGTATAGCTTCCTAGCAAGACATTGACCAATTATCCTATTCAATTTCTCCTTACTTTATAATTGGTAATTTAGCTTGCTATATAAAACACAATTAAACCTTGTTTAGACTAAAGCTGTCTACACGTAGAGCTGTATAGCTGATGCTAATTCTTAAATCTTAGCCATACTTAAAATAGGTACTCTATTGTACTTCACACTGATGCAGCTTAGTTATCACTTTCATAACCACAGAAGTATTCTTGAGTAAATTAGCATTTGCTCATTCCCATGTCAGCAAAAAGGCATCTTTGCATAAGAGGTAATATCAGAACATTACTGATTGGCCAATCATCAATTTATCTTGCACACTTACATTTTTTCACTCCTACTGCAATAACTGCTTGCCATATTTTTCTAAGTACATCATCTACAAATATATGTACTGCTGCTGAGAACTGAAATGTCATGGTTGTGCACAGGTATTTTTATATATACACAGGATTAAAAGCAAATCACAGGGAAGAGTTTAAATCACATGCAATCCAGACCTGAACAAGGAGATACTCTGAGGAAGCTAAGGAAGAATGGTTCAGGCTTCAGGTAAACTGAAACTTAAATAATTTAAAAACAAAAAAATGTTATAAGTACTCTGCATACATATGCCAGAAAAAAATGACATTTTTTTTCTTTGGGTAACTCAGTTAAACTGCAAGCAGACTTACATTGGCAGTTAGTCATTTTAATTATAGTGTGATGACACTTGCTAGTTTAGAAAATGAATCATATGGTTGCACAGGAATTCAGTCTTCTTGCCTTAGCTATATTTGTATATAGATAGAATTCTAAAAGTGAAACAGACATTTAATTGTTTAAGGGTTACTTAATGCATAAGTGTATATTTATTCAGACATAATTTCAGGTTATCATCTCCATTTCTTTCCCTCTTCTTAGAGACCAGATATCCTTCTTATAGTATGGAGGATAAGACAGAATGACAAGCAAGTCTAATACACATTCAGGTAGAAGAATATTTCAGTAGCCTAAAATCATCACTGTAAGTGCCTTAAATCTTCCTGAATTCAGTAAACTTAGTTATGGATGCAGTTTAGTACAAGGAAACAATTAACAAGATTTCTGAACAGGAATATTTTACTCTTTCAAAGGAGCATAATTTAACCCCAATGCAATACATTCAGTGAAGTCAATGAACTTGCATTAGCATAAAGTCTTTAAAAAACTGGCACACTGACCTACCTTTATGTGACAGACGTAACCTTGGCTGCCTCGTATCTGCTGCATGACATCCAGCCGGTAACTCTAGTAACAAGCCATATAGTGCCAGGATTAAAAGGTCCTGGGCAGACGCCATCCTGCCCAAGATCAAATTCTTGCGCTCTTCACTTAACTGCTGCTGTTTGTTTGTTGTTTTGGTGGGGTTTTTTTAAGGCTCCAAGTTCCACTTCTACTCTCCCGGTGCAGTTAGATCTCTCTCTTTGGTCAGTTTGTGGGGTATCTCTATGGGAAATTCAACGTTCATCAGAGACGCACACAGCCTCAGCTAGCCATTTGTCAAGCTGTGCAAATGTCATGTAAAATTATTCCCTCCCTAGGACAATTGTTTATAAAGTGCGAGGACATTCCAAGGCGTTACTCTGCAGTGTTGTGTCTTGAGCTCTCTTTAGTAACTCTGCCAGTGGATTCAGGAAGAAGCTGTATTTTCAGTCCCTCCTGCAAGGCAATTCATTCAGAGAAGGAGGGAGAGGGGGGGGGGGGGGGGGGAAAGAACAAACC
>JAVKLA010000005.1:10139896-10225383 GCA_034782735.1 Sagittarius serpentarius | reverse complement strand
GGGGGAAAGAAGAAAGCACCCTCCTCCTTGGTGCTCTTCAGAACTCAGCCCCTTGCTCTGACTTGCCAAACAGCTAGTTTTAATTCACCTTTCACCTTTGCTAATTAAAAACAAGAAGTGCCATTCCCTCCTGGAGTTGCAGGATCCACCCAGCGGGGAAGCCAGGCTGTCAGGCTGCTGTATTTACGGAGAAAGTTCAGGGAGGGTTGAGGTAATGTACAGTACTAGCTGCTTCTAGGAAGCATTTTAATCCACGTGCCGTGCACCGTTTTCTCAATTGCTTCGTGGTTTCACGTTGTAAATTATCAGGAGAAGGGTCAGAATTCCTCCCGTCCCTCCCTTTCAAAAAGTCATTTCAGCTTTTGTTCCCAGCTCAGTTTTAGAGGAGGATTAGCCCTTGAATTAACTATTTAAGTACATTATCACTTAGAGTCATTAAACAGCATGCTACTAAGTGGATCAGAATTAAAAGATTCCAGTTGCATATCCTTTCTTTCTTACTTTAAAGGAAAAGGTTTAGCTTTTGTGGTTGTTTTTTTTTTCTCTTTAATGTGGCTTTTCCCCATTACATTTTAAATGTCTGTAAGTCTGGAATCTTAGGTCATCTATACATGTCAGTAAAATCAGTTATCTGACTAAATGCTTGTAGGATTGGGCAGTAGTAATAAAAAAAAAGACTGAGCAGAGAGCTGTGATAGCATGATTTACAAGTGTCAAGCAGTTACTTCTTGCACTGCAACTAACAAATACCAGAAAACTTCATCTCTTTTTCACGTCATTTGTAACTTAAAAACATACCTGTGGCAAGAACTAAATTTTTGTAAATCAAGACTGTAGATCTATATCTGGAATACATTAATTAAGGAATAAAGTTCTCTATAATTAAGATCTCATGCATAGAACCATTTAGAATTTTGTGAGATGCCTTTTAGGTATTAACAATCACACTTCTTTTAATGAAATGGAGCATTAAAATCATGTTAAGCCCTTATACTTCTCATTGTTTTACATGGAAAAAGAATCACGAAAAAGGAAAATGAAAACTAATATATGCACTCAAATTTGGTAGCCAACAAAAGACAATGATATCTGGAGAGAAAGATTTAGTAAGAAATTTCTGTATGCCAGCAATCTGAAAAGGACCCAGTACAATAATGTAGTGAAATGCTAATAATTATAATAGCAAGATACATGGATAGGATAAGACAGATCTGTTCAAGAAGAATAAAAAGTATGAACTACTAGGACAGAACCCCCCCCCCCCCCCCAACTTTGGTGAAAAGACAGAAGTAAATCATGACAGTGCCCAAGGACTCCTGGAGGCTGTATAATCAGGAGCAGGGAGGAGGTCATGTCTACCTGTTAGTTCTCCAACAGCAGGTCACATACACATACCTGGGCTTGCTTTAAGTCAGCTGGAAACTGTGCCAACAGCAGTTAAACCACAGGAGCAAGAGCTAAATCACACAGCTATTTGCTCCATTTCTTGCACACAACTGCAGGTTGCACTGAATTTTATGCTGATGTGCCAGCTGTCTGGCTGTAGCTCAGCATGTGTACTTGAGACACTGTCAGTGGAGAAGGCAATCTAGGATCTGCCTCCAGGCACTGACCTCAGCATGGATGAGTTTAACACCTACCCGATAGGATTATTATTACTGGCACCTTTCTGTAGCACTGAGGCATACAAGTGTTCTGCAGCTGACCATTAAAATCTGCTGTAAATGGGCATGATCCGATGCCTGTTGAGGTTAGCGAAGACTTTCTGAAAATTTTCCTTTGTCTTTGGATATGATTCTGTGAGTTGTTATTGAAACATTTGCATTTTTCCTCAAAAAACCCCCCCTCGATTAACAGAATTCTCAAACACTCATTCTTTCTCAACACAAGTCTGAAAAATTTAAACATTTCCAATTCTGAGATAGTCCAAATGGAATTTTTTCTTTGAAGGATCCTGATATGGAAAACTTAACACTCCTTCTGATTTAATGTATGTATTTTCAAAAAGGACACAAAAATACAAATGTGAGCTCACAATATGAAAACTAAAATGATATTCAGTGAATAAAGCAAATATTTGTGCAACCCCCCAAATCCTCTCTCTCTCTTTCTCTAGAACTCCTCTCCAAGCTGTAGTAGGGTGCTATGTATTAATTTTCCCAGGCTGCAGCTAAGATTGTAGATGCTCAACAGACTGAATAGTTAGACTTCAGGTATCCTGAGATGGTACCAAGAAGTTAGTGTGACAAGTCCAACACAGTTTCCCCAACTTTAAAGTTCTGTTCTCATTTTTCAGTTGGGGAAAGGGAACTGGGGGGATGGGGAGGGACAAGGGAGCTGCTGGAAACTATGGGCCTTATTTTGTATTTCTGTAAGAGGTAGGTTGCAGCAGGTCTATTCAAACAAGACATACATACAAATAAGGGCAATTCCCCACCAACATGAGCTTACATGCACTCACACTCATTTCTAACCCCATACATCCCCAGCCATGACACAGCTCCTTGGCTCCCTACAAACACAACATGACCCAAGGCTGGAGCTCCAGTAGAGTCAGAAATACCCCAACAAACTGATTTTCATATTTGTGCCCAAGGACAAAGCTTTTTTTGTCTGAAATCTGATTCTCACGCAGGGTGGGCCGTGCGGGTGCCTCAGGCTCCTTCCCCTGCCTGCCGAGGGAAGGGCCGTGGAGCAAGAGCGCAGAAGCAGAAGCTGGAGCTGCTGCTCGACATTAAGGCTTTGGCTGTCAGCAAGAGGTGCTGGCATGGGAAAGCTGGGAACGGCTGCTGAGCATGGGGAAAGATGCCTGCACTGGAAAGAGACCTCAGAGAATAGAGGAGAAAGGGAAAATTCACGTATCGGTATATGCAGAAGACTGTTTTTTTTCCTAAGAAAAGTGAATGTTCGCACAGGGTGAATCCTCGCTTTATTTTCCTCAAACTGCTATGTAAGGATCGCAAACCTTACACCACCCTCCATCCTTACACAACAAGTTTTAATGCAAAGCAAGTAGAGGAAAGGTACACACAATTTCAAGTCAAGAGAAACGTGTGGCCTCAGGCAAGGCAGTCAAGCTCTTTGCCTCAGCATCTTTTCAATTAAATAGGCATACAGTCTTGCCTCAAGGGGTGTTTTGAGACTTCTTCCTAAGGGATTTTAAACAGTAGGTAGAAGGATGGCAAGAAAGATGTTCAAATATTAGGAGTCAGTCTTAGATGAGTACAAACACAGATGTCCCAGGGCTGTGGAGCCCGCATGTAGTACAGTGCTGAGTCTCTGAAGAGTAAACAAGGTGGATTTACTGCTTATTTTCTGTTAATAAGGCAAATACAACAGATCTCTGTTAAACCTGAGTTTCTTTCAGTAGTAAAATCTCCAGTTAAGTAAATGCTGACAGATAAGTAAAAAAATCAGGCCTAGAAACCTGTAAGTAAAGAGTGTTTGAAAATTCAAATGAAAACCCTGTATTTGATTGCTGGGGTAGAATTCCTCTAATTACACTGTCCTAAAGAGGAAGACAACAGGTTTTCTTAATAGGAAAGTTAAAAATAAGGTTGTGTACATTTGCATTCTTTATGTAAAGAAGTCCATTAAAAGAACTACAAATTAATTGTGAATTGCTATGTAAAGTCTGTGAAGCATAGTTCGATTTGCTACAGCCACTGCAGATCCAGAGCAATTCTGATGAAGTCATTGAGCCTGTAAATCTAAACACTCTAACACAAAATACTTCTGACATACTGTGTGAACCAATTTAACTGATAGAGTGAAATGTAAACGTAGGAGCACCATATAAATAAGTAGATCTGCAGCTACTAGCACCAGTAACAAAATTTAAACATTATAACTATAAAGCAAAATGAAGTGTTTAGAAAATTTAAAGCTAGGGTGGTCCAAGAATTGCTATAACCATAACGTAAACCCAGGTTTAAAAGTTACAAGACTGCCTTCTTCTGATGACGATACACTGAGCTACAGCAGGAATTCTCTTTCTCTGTTGGACTATGCTTGCAGACCAAAAGAAGGTGTGCAACCCCAAGGGAAGCTGAGTGGCCTTCACTGAAGTTAATGATGCCTGCATTTGCATTAGTACTGTAATCTGTGGTAGCTGTATGGCACAGGTAATCATATCTTCATTTATTTAATAGACAAAACTTTAAAAGACACGTAGAGAACTTCTTCTCTTGCAGTACTTAATCTGCAAAAATTTTTTATGTCACTACTTATCCACTGGGCATTGCAGTTCTTATTGACATGTCAGCTTTCAAACTCTATCATGCAGATATCCTTACAACAGATGTAGGAGATGAAAGAAAGATCTATATATCATGTAATTGTTACATCTCTCTTATCTCTGCCTTTAAGACGGGAATTCACGTCTGCTCCAGTCTCCATTACAAACTGGTAACTGGCTCTTTTGCGTCAGCAGTAGTGGATAAAACAGTAACACAAAACTGCTTGTCATCGGCAGGGTGCAGGTACTGCAGCCTCGTAACTCCCAACCAACCCATAAAAAATTCTGTGGACACATTAAGTACGAGTGCTGACGAGACACAACAAGAACATGAAAAAGCTGATCCAACAGGTGAGTAATCACTCAATAATATCTTCTGGGATCTCTCCCAACGAAAGGAGCAGAAGCACCACTTGGATGACCCCACTGACCCTTGGGAGGATATGCTAACTGATAGCAGAAGAACGTTGCCAGATCTTGTTTGATACAAAAAAACCCAGGAAATAATAACAAAATTTAGTCCTCATATGGAATTTTCAGATTGGAAATGTTTTAGGTCTTTGCTTTTTCCTGCAGGAGTTGGATCCTAACCCTGCGTGAAAGTAGATGTGTTTATACGTAGTGTCTCCAGGATGGGGAAGTGTTATTTCTCTTACGTTTTACACAGTGCATTCTCTCTTTGATCCAAGATCTAATTTAGACAATATTCATTAAGCAAAAGAGTTTGACTGAACATGAACCTGTACTTCAAACTAGCCACAAAATTACATGGTAAATTAATGCTCTGGAGGAAGAAAAAGAATTCTTGATTAAATTACATTCCTCTTAATTCCAGAAAGACTGGGTTTTGACAGGTAAATATTGAAACATACTGTCATTGGAACATTGTTGTTTGCAGTAACGTCATTTCTATGACTAATTACAGGGGAATGTCAATACTACTTGGGGCATAGATCGCATACTTTTGTTACCCTATAAAAACCAGGTGGGATAAAAGTTTCTTTCTTCAAATGCAGACTTCTTCAAGGATTTCTTTAAAGGTTGCACTAAAAAAAATGGCATATCAGCGTATCTTATTCCTGAAATCAACTCCATGTGCCTGACTTATGATTAGTACATGGGTCACAGCAATCTGTACGGTTAGTTATGGATGAAAATCAAATTACTGATTTCTCTAGGGGAATGTGTTTTTGATGATATTTTTACTACTAAATAATTACTGATGTCTCTCAAAAGAAAAAAACAATTAAAAAAAGTTAGTTATTTGTTGAAGATCAAGATGAATTATGGCTTATCATATTTTCCACTGATCACTGAGCAGGAAATAAAAATGTAATGGTCAAAAGTCTCATATTAAGTAATTATGGCTATTAGGTATTTCCTGTTAACTCAGAATGAGGTATATATTTTATTTAAAGTCAATGATGACCTTTTTTATCCCAAATCAAAAACATGAATACTGTGTAGTTCTCCCTTTAAAAGATTTTGCTTCCAGTTGATTGCTTCTTGATTCTTCGCTATTTAAAAAAGAAAAAAAAAAACAAACAAAACAGTAGTTATATAAGAATGATTTTTTTATGCCTTAAAGGTGCCATTTAGTCACTTCAGTTCTTAGCGATTAATTTCTCTACGCAAGAATGAAGTGGTTTGGCCATCGTCAGAGACCGCCGTGAAGATGAGTTTACTTTCCTTGATCAGACACACGAAGATATAACCTACAAATTTTCTGTCTGAAGACTTTGGCCATCTTTTAATGTAATTATCATCTCAAAGGTGAAATGGAAAGCATTTGTAAAAAATAAATTATTTTGTCCACAAATCAGTTGCAGGTTTTAAAGCTGTGAATACATTTTGATGCAAAATATTTGAATAATCAGGTCCAGTGTTATTGCCCACTAATGGATACCACATTCCTGCTTGAGCAAGGTGATGACATCATCAGTCTGGACACAGGTCCTGGGCTACACTTTGTGTTTTTACTTAGACCTGTTAGTGAAGGACATACACCATGACAGATCCCAAAAGCAAAGAGCAAGAACTGGTATATGCTGTGATTTGCGTCAGTGGGATGTAATCTGCTTTCAGGAATGAATTAGATTTCTTGTGACAGCAATGTGGGTCTAAAATATGAAGGAAAGGCAAAATCTAAAGACACGCTTTTGGGCATTTCATATGGAGCATGCTTGGAAGTGAGCTGTCTGGATTCAACTGCAATACAGAAAGAAGCTTAGCTGATATGCTTCTGTGTCACAGTGGTTAAAGCATTAATTCTTTCCTTGGTTTAAAGACGTTCATAGGTATATATCCTGCTTTGAATCCCTTTACAGTTGTCAGGCAGCTAACATTTAGATACTGTGACGCTGAGTACTGAAGCACACAAATCCCCAGTATTTTGTAGCAATTCCTGGTGAGCAGTGGCTGATCTCACTGTAGCCATAGACAGCTTTGGGAAGCACGGGAGGTCTCGAACCTCTCAAATTCTGTACAAAACCTCTCAAAGGAATGAGGTGCCCAGTGTGGTGGGAACTGAACAAATTATTTCCCTTGAGGTCTTTAGAAATCCCAGCATTAATCAGATCATCACTTTCAAAGGAGAAAACCAAAAAAATCCACTACTACGTTTCTAAGTGCTTTACCACACGCGCTCGCACGCACCCGCACCCGCACCCGCACCCGCACCCGCACCCGCACCCGTGCTGCCTCATAGCCAATAATCTCTCTATGGAAGAGCACTTCCTCTCCGACTGACTTACTGCCCTTTGCTGTGCGGTAGTTGAATCAAAAAGGTCTGGCTTTGCATTCAGAACTCGGGTGTTCCTTACACCATAAACACTTTTTTTTTTTTGCCGTCTGCTTTATTATTATCATGAAGAAAGTCATTATCATTGGATTTCACTTTTGACATCCGTCTAGACAGATATTTATTTGAACCACCAACACATTCACTTAAAGGGAAAAAAAAAAAAAGAAAAAAGCACAAAAACCAAACCAGAGGCATTAATACATTTTCTTTATTGAAGAGCCAACAACTTCAGCTTTCAAGAAGTGTCTGGACTTCTTGGTTATCAAACCACATTAAGTTAATCCTTTAAATTACAACCTTGAGGAAATGAGAGAGGACTGTCAGTCTATTTTACAACTAGATAAGTGAATACTTTATCTCAGGGAAATTTGTTGTCTGCCTGTTAAGATAATTTATATTGTTATTAAGAATGGACAAGTATTGCCTTCATCTGCTAAGATACTGCCATCTTCATAGTCATTTGACATTGTTCCAGTAACAAAATCAAGGATTACAGTTATTAGAATAACTACTCAGAAATCCATTTTTACAGCTGTGTAGCAAAAGTGCAGTAGTATTGCCAGATGTGAGAAAACCACCAAAAAATCGAATCTTAAGGCTGTGTTGGCTGATATAGAAATTTCATATGCACAAATTCCCCCAATTCAAAAGAACAGCAACGGGACAGAAGCATAAACAGGAGGCGAGCAATTGTCTGTGTGAGTGTGAAAAGCTGTCCTCAGGCAAGAGAGGTTCACTCCCTCGCCATAGCTGAGCTGAATTCAAAGTGAGAGGCGGGAGCTATGAAGCAGGGTATCAAGAAAAATCAAGGAAAGCATCACAGCAGCAGGATGAATTAGCGGACTAGCTGGCTCGGGATGTGGTCAAAGCCATGTTATTTGGGGTAATTTTAACTAGGCTACCCTGCCCTGCTGGGGATGTGTACCGGATGATGTATCAGTTGTTTTCCATCCCTAGATGCCATGATCTTATAAATGTTGTGGCTCAGGACCATGTCTATTTTGAATATACAAAACCACTTTTTATGTAATGGGCAAGGCAAGGATTAGAGAGCTGATTAATTAGACCAGTACAAGACTATTTATATAGGGACTTTGTACACTTGGTGAGAGCACAGTGGAAACCACACTTCTCTGGTTAATCTCTCTGTAGGGATTCTCTGAATCATAATTTGTTTTTATGTAAGTGACCATCTTCCTCCAACACCAAAGGAGGGCATGACCCAAAAGGCAAAGTCATCATAGACTGTAGTTTAGTCTGCTGTAACTTCCCAGCTCTAACACAAAGCACATGTGTATTCCCTAAAATAGAAAAGTTAAAGTAGGCAAAACCAGAAGGACATACAAATTATGGCTGCCTGGGGGAAGCCCTGATTTACAATACAGCAAGTTATGCAGTCTGGTGTTGCTGGGCTAGTTGATGTTCAGTGTAATTACTATAGCAGTTACTATGCTAAAATTTTAAAAATAACAATAATTAAAATATTACGTAGTTGTTACATCATCTGGAATACAAAAGTGGTCTGTAAAATGCAGAACCCTCTCATTTTGGTTCCTGTGTATCACTTCTGCAGTCTGTGTAGCTCTTATTCCTTCAGTTATAATTTCCTAAGTTTTCAGAGCCAAATTATTGAATCACCAAAAAGGCCAGAAACAGCATGGCCTCATTTTCTGGTTGTGTAAAATGACTTGATTCAATTTCTATTAATAGGGACAGCTAGGAACACCAAATATCCTGAAATTATAACTCTATTGGTGAGAAATGTGAATATGCTAAAAACATTCATTTAAAAAAAACCCCTATTTTATGCATTAAATTCCTGAAACTGAATTTTTGGGTGACATCAAGTTAGTTGCAGCACTATTTGTGAGAACTGAAAATGCAATAAATAAAATACACTACTTCTGTTCCAGTAATCCAAGGCAATACTTCAGACTATAAACAGTCCCACTGATTTCAACAGTGGCATTCATGTGCTTTAAGTTAAGCACACAGTTAAGTGATTTGCTCGGTCAGGGTTCAGAATCCTGAATTTTTTAGTAATAGAAAAATAGGAAATAAAACAAAAAAATTTTGTTCCCAGTAACAGTGTTAGAAAAGAACAAACTATTCCTTAGGTTTAGAATTGTTTTCCCCATTTCAGGAACTCGCCCAAAACAGATGATAATTTCTGTGAAACTGATTCCACATAGAGATCCCATTTTTTGCATCTGCACAGTAAAAAATCAGTTCCGAGGTAGTGGAAAACTGAGGTTTTATGGGGTAAGTTGGGCAGAGACAGTTCCAGAGAAGTGAGGGCAGGCAAAGGGGTCCAAGGGTGGAAATGGGATTGGAAGGCACCTCTCCAGTGCTAAGAGGGTCGGGGATGCTTTGTGGCTACAAGAGTGAGTGGCACAAACGGACTGCCAGGGTTTAACCCCAGCCAGCAACTCAGCACCATGCAGCTGCTCACCCTTATGTTGCCACTCCAGCCCCGGGGCGCCCAACGCCTGGGATTAAGAGAGACACACCTGTGTCTATACTGCTTAGGGTTAATGTAGTATAGTGCAGACTGGCCACATCCACTTACATAAAGCGTGGACCAAAGGTTTCCCTGTGATCCTGAGTTCCCGAGCTGTGATTATCACCCTGTGTGTTTTATCAGTTTCAAACTGTCTAATAATACCTTGGGGGTTGTGTTGCAGTTCACTAGTTTGGCATTTTTGTGAAACAAAATTAAGGTCCTGTGATTGCATGCCATGAGGTGAGCTTTTCTGAGGATGCAAAGCCTACAGAGATAATATTGAAGGAGTGTAGGATGAAGGCTGGTGCAGCCTTTTTGTGCTGCCTGCCAAGAGGCATCCCTGGAGTGAATTGTCTCCTGGACTGGAAAGAGCTGGTTGGAACAGTCTGAAAAAGAGTCAGAGAGCAAATGAAATATTAATTAGTCCTGAGCTGGCTCAATGAAAAGAGACTGAGATGGACACCAAGAGGTTTTAGAAGGACAGGAGTGAGGGCAGGGATCTTTCTCCTTGTTCTCCCTTTTCTTCTGCGGGACAGGAGCCATTCGCTCCTCCCCGTACTTGCAGACCCCTCTGCCTTCCCCGCTGCAGCAGCCTTCAGCTGCACTCAGTGCTCCCACTGCAGAGTAAGCACTGTCCTTTTTTCCCTGCCGCTGACACCTCTCCAATACAACTTTCCTAGTATCTTAGGCTGACATGAAGGCTGAGCTGCTTCTAAGTGGAATAAGGGTGGATTGGCTTCCTCCTTTTTATAAGGTCAGGGTCAGCATGGGATCCAGAAACTTATGGTGCAGAAAAACTGATCCTGCTTCCCCCGGCCTGTGCACAAATAGATAGATACGAAACATTCAGGCTCAAAGACTCCTTCCCATCCCAGCTGCAGGTGAAGGGGATTGTATATTGCCTCTTGCAGGACACACTTGCAAGCAATTGCCTGTCTGTTTATTCTGTGCAAGCTTTTAACACTTAGATACTATTTTTTGAGAACAAATTCTAATCAGCACCTATCAGTTATTTCACTTTGCTGGAAATAAATATTATTTAGGAGGCTAGGTTAGCCGCTTCTGTCATTGCACAGCTCTAGCTATTCTTCAGTTTCTGACCTAATCTTTGTAATCTGTACAGTTTCTCTGTACCACTTAAGAACTTTCTTGAATATGCCTTATTCAAGGGACTTCTCTGTCCTTTTTTTGGACTGTGTCAATGGAAGAAAAACAACCTATTTGTAACTGAAATTACTACTTTTCTCTCTGAAATATTTGGGATTTCATTTGGCCCCATTCTTATTTCGTACTTAGTGCCAAAATCAACAATCATCATAGATCATTTCTGGTCTCAAGGTCAAAGGATGCTTGAGTTTGAGAAGATTCACCTGAAGCCTGCATTAAAGTGCTTGTCATGAATCAAAAGAAAAGAGTGTCAGGAATTATTTGTTATAGAAGAAAAGGAAGTAAACAGTATAACCTGCAGAACTTATACCCTGTTTTGGCTGCACTAAGACTTTGCCTGGGGAGAAACAGGGTAGTAGACTAAGGGGTAATCTGTCTACATGAACGCTTTTGTTCTGATCGGGACTATGACTTTGGAGTGAATTTTCTGATTCACATACCACGCCTCGGTTATTGCACAGCAGTGGGAGAAGATGCAAACTGAATTCCTTTCTGATGAAACTAAACTGGAAGATACATTCCAGGATCGCACCCAACATGCTTCTACTGTTACTGGGCACCAGTCCAGGGAATCGGACTAGAACTAATCCAAAATAAAACTCCTGGAGCTCTTATAGCATAGATGTCAAGTCTTGCTAATGGTATACGCACTGATCAAAGTGACTGTTGTCTCCTGGCTGCTGACATATTCACATTGAATTGACTGAATAATTTCAGATACAACTACTTTTCATGGAAATAGCAAGGAAATGGTTAGGCTTATAAAACTGTTAAAGCGAGTGTGCAACTTACCTGTGTTGATCCAATAGACCGGTAATTAGATGTCCAGATATGAGAGATCCAACTTTAAGCTATGTGACAATTTGATTTAAACCCATAAATCTAAAGGCTTTTTTTTTTTTTTGAATGATGCAGTACATAAAGCTGACCTGTGGTCTAGTATTTTTGCGTGCCTACCTCAAGAAGATTATCTGACATAGATCTACTTGGACCTTTCCTCTGAGGTTCACTATAAATGTAATCTTTCATTCTGCAAAAACTTTTTTTTTGGTTTTGAGAAAAAGAATTTCACATTATATTCAACTTGAAAGTTCATTTTCACTTTTAAAGTACTGAAATACAATTATTCACATAGCACTGTTCACAGGACCTCAGCAGCTCTGGCACTCAGTTCCCATGTTCAGATCATCAGACTGAAACACTCAGCAGAGTGGAAGCCTGTCTGAGAAAGATTACTATTACTTGTCACTTTCATGGAAATGTGCCATTTTTTTCTAAAAAAGGGGTGTACTTGATCAAGAAAGCCTGCCAACTAGAAGTATATATTTATAAATACATAAATCTTGATCAGCCATAGCTGGGAGCTTATTTCTCTGTGGGCTGAACACCCAACAAATGACCAATTGACTTCACTGCTTGAATAGCTGTATGATGGGAGGAATTATTTTGTACTGACGGTCATATTTTATTTATTTCAGTTCAAGGGCCAGTAATTTTCCACAGTGAATATCCTGTTTTTAAAATATCTTTAAATTATCTCCCTAAAAATAAAATCATATACTCACACATGTCTTTCACTGGCACTTAGCTTTTGGAAAGACCTAATTCTAAGCTTGTGTCATTGAACTAGCTCTTTCCACAGATATTCTCAGGAGTTTGTCTTAAGATAAAGATTTCTTTGAATATTTTCCTCCAGATTTTAATGCTCTCAGGATCTTATGATTATTCTCTTATAATTTCTATAGAAGATCCACAACCTTGACCCCAAAACCCCATGATCTGAGAAATATATTAACAACATTTTCTGTGTTCAGTAATTTTAGACTTTCGCTGGGCAATTATTCACCCGCACCACTTTTCTCAGTCATTTTTGTGGGAAATTAATACTTAGGAAGAGTGCTGCCCTGTTTGAAATAAACAAGAAATACAAATAGAATTCACCAGAAATGAATCTACATTCCTTTAGACAAAGGAGGGAAAGAGAGAGCCTTGGTACCGAAAACTGTTTGCAAGGTATATGTCAAAGAGGAGCCAATGCAAAGAGGGGAAGACAGATGCATAGTGAAACTGAGAAATGTCAAAGATGGTCCTTGTCTATAGACCACTTCAACTTTGTCTCCACAGCTACAGCAGCGGGAGAAGCCATCAGTTCAAAAAGGAGTTGCTTTGACAGCTTTTAGGTCTCAGTATCTCCATTTAATTTTAGCAGTAACACCACAGAGAGAGAGACAATGTACAATTCGGTGCTGAAGTATACCTCAGTGTTGATGATGGGAAAAACACGCCATCAGTCTTCTTCATAAAACCCACATGATTTTATACAATCAAATTGATCTTTGTCCTTTTTTGCCAAGGCCACCATGAGATGTCACATGTCATTTTAGGGTATTAAACCTAGTTGAAAATGGGACTCAGCCCAAATATTTCACACTGACCACTGGACAATAAAACTAGGAATTAGCTTGTTGTAGCTGCTAATGTTCTGGACTGGATTTGGCCTGGAACAAATCCCTAAAATGCTTGGTACTTTGCAAGCTGTGAAATTGAATCAGAAGTTTTATTCTGTAGACTGTATTAATTTTGGAACTGCATTCTTCATAAATTTGTAATTTTACTTTGTGTTGGTTGGAACACAGAGAATACAAAGCATTTAGGAAGAATAAAAAATAATAATCAGTAACCGTTTTGAGAACTGGTTTTAATTTGGATCTTCTCTTTAACTCAGGCTGCCTTTCATCCCTGTGGGGTTTCTACAGCCATCTACATTTAATTGACCCCTTGGTAGCAAAAAGCTCATTTAAATTTCCCCGTCTTTAGTCTACTGTAAAGGCTTATAGCAGCATTTGTGATGCTGCATTGACCAAAATGCCTGAAAATGCAACTCTTTCAGGTTGAAATTCCTCTCTTCTTTCCACCTTATAAATAACATACAACATTTATGTCTGAGTTGCTTCTATTAAAGATAACTTTTTTTTTACCACCAGATAGTGAAATGTGACTCCAACCCTCACTGGATATTTTGGATTAAATTCCCTCATAATAAAAACATAATAAAAATAAATTGTGAAGTGTTCAGACTAATTAATAATTATTTCCCTTTTATTGCAGATAACTTATTTTTAGGCATGCATTTCAGTCTCTCTCAGACCTCCTCCACCATTTTCTTTCCTTTCTGTTGTGTTTCTTCATATGGATAATTTCTACAGTTAGAGAGCATCAAATTTTATTTAAAAAAATATGGAAAGGGATTTTATTTGTGAAATTTTTTTCTTTTTTGGAGAACAGGCGTATGATTTTGAATCTTTGGTGTGAAGATCATGAGATATTTGTATGTTTCCTTCTGCCAAAATTTGACTGGCAGCAACAAGAGCTGAGTTTAAATTTTGTAGAGGCCACTACAAAAACACTGGCTCCATCCAGAAACCTGGGAAAATTATACACAAACTTCTACTGCTCAATGAGATAATTTTCTACCCCAACAAAAAAAGGTTTAACACACCTTTTTTAACAATCAAAATTTTCATCCAAGGAAGAAAAGAGCACACTTAAACAGGTAAATAAACAGAGCAACAACAACATAATTCCTGGAGGCTAAATGTAACTGCTTAGCAGTCTTTCTCTCCTAGGATGCAATTCTTTTTAAAATAACTACCTCTTAAATGTAACACATACAAAACCAGGTAAGTCTTAGGTCTCTCTCTTTGTCCTTTTAATTTTTTACCTTTTTGCTCCACCCAGTGACAAGACATCTCTTTCTCCTGTGGCTTCCTCTGCCCTCTGGAGTTCTTGGGATATAACTGATGTCTTGGTCATGGAGCTTAAATAGGCCTTGCATGAACACTAAGCACAGAGGTCTTTTCAGCTTAATATTAGTCAACTACTAGTGTTAAGCGTCAGAAACCTATCTTAGGCTATATTGCAGGTACATCTCTTTATTCACTGTAGAGGACGTTTAGATGTCTATGCTCTAGAGAGTAGTTTAGATGTCTATACATATTTAAGCAGCTAAATTCAGCTGAGCTAAGATCTACCTGAATTGCTTAGGTTTATCAAGGATGCAATCAGTCTCCCTAAAATACTGACTATATATTGCATTTTTCAACAGAAAACATGATTCCTCATTACAAGCCCGCTTCTTCCAGTTGGCAGCCATTACATAGCACCATGAATCATGAACATCTTTTTTCTTATTTCATCAGCTGGCTATAAAAGTTAGTTTCAAAGTCCAGAAAAATTGAATTTACTTGAATAACAACTAGCCACCTGCTTCCTTTTGCAATTGCTGAAATGAATATGCAGCTTTTTGCTGCTTTCTAAACCACATGACTGTTTTATTGGGAGCCAAAAAAACAACTGCAGGAATGTCAAATGAAAGATTCTGAACAGCAACACATCATTTCTTTCTTAAAGGGTTAATTCAGCAAACAAAACCACAGAATTAGCATTCAGGAGATCCAGATTCAATTCCTGACTCTGCTTTTATGATATTTGTTCAGATAACTTAATTTCTTCATGTCTGATGTTTCCCATAATTAAAAACAGAGATACTACTTTTCATGTGAAAATTATTCAGCAAAGGTTTTTCTTTGAATGTTTATGGAGTCTGAAGATATCAAGTCTGGAATACAAGCACCTTTTGGATAGACAATCATCTTATAAAAGTATATAAATTTTTAACCTCAAAACACACATCACGCTGTAAGACTAATTATTCTTATTCATATATTCCCTACTTAAGCAGCTAAAACAGAAACAAGTTTAATTTTAAATAAACTATGTTCTTTCAGATTCAAAGGCTAAGATCATCTGCTTTCCCAGAAGCTTGAAGCCTTTTAGAAAGTTGCACAAACCTGAACTTTTTAAGATTTTTTTCCTAGAAGCCTCATGCAAAACTTGTGGAAATGAAACAACTTAGGTTTAAGAAACATCATTTGTCATGTAAGGGAGGCAGATGTCATTATCAAAGTAGAGATCATGCTCATACTGCACAAAAGCATAAAAAGTGTAGTAGCACTGTAAGTGAACCATAAAATTACAATGTGTTATTTTTGCTAGAGGTGGTAAAACTAACATCATATTCAGTAAGAAGGAATGCTGATTTTCCTTTAAAAGAAAATGTTACAGAAGAAATCTCTGTATAACTACAGCTGTCAGTACTGTTCATCCAAAAGACTTTTTCTTTTTCATTGATTTCTGCTTTTATAATAGTACAAACCCAATGAAGTTTGCACCAGAATGGAGTGATCAATTGTGGCACAGTCCAACAAGTCAATGTGGTGTGGTTCTGCTTCACTGGCTTCCTATGCAAATCTGAATGACCTGAAAAAGTAATTTTTTTCTCCTTCCTTCCTCTCTTTTCTCAAGTGTTTGACAGAACATTTTTTATGACACACCTGAGTCTGGACTAGTACTATAGGCCCCAACCTCAAATGCTGGCATACAAGTAGAGAGAAGCTATTTTTTCTTATTTTCTTTTGCTCTCAATTGTCTCCAGAATGCCTAAGATAGCAAATGTATTGAAATAAAATGGTGTTACTCCTTCTTCTCCCAGCATCTGTTATAAGCCAAGGAAGATAAATTTCTGAGATCAACCTATACTCCTTTACACGTGCAGTACTTTACACATCATGTGATAAATTTAACTTTGACACTTACTTTTGTATTAAAGTTTGACCAATAGTCCAAGTATGCTACAAGGTTTTAAATTCTGTAGCTATACTAGAATAATAATTGTAATAATAATCTATTTAACACAGCACAGAACTTGTGTGGTTTTCTTTTATTAATTTCCAAACCGCAAAACATTTTCTGATAAATACAGAGAAAAAAATGAAAACAGCTAAATACTAGAGTTAAACTAATACAACTTTTTTACTGCTGACATTGCTTTTGATTTGCCACAGAATTCACTTTCCAAAATTGGAGACTGTCATTCTTTAGCTGAGAGTTACTCATATTTGGAATAAATTGTATCACCATATGTTTTATTTTTTCTTAATGATTCCCTCGTATTGCTATTTTATTTTTTTTCTGCAAGACCATTTAGTTCAAAGCTGATCTTCAGCACCCATCATTGAGGATTCAAATCAAAAATTATCACATGAGAAATTATAAGCCAGATGAGTAGATTCATTAATCTCTTTAATATTGCACACATTTTAACATTGCTCACATGAAACTTTACTCATGTAATCACTTGTGTCTAGGCTTTACACAAGTCTTCTAGTTGCAAACTCCATGGAATATTAATTCTGCTTGTCATTAGGTACACAGGTAAGAAGCTAATTTTTTTTTGTAATTTAAAAAAAAATTGTTTTCACAATCTATTTTTCCCTCTGCAGATGTGAAACCTGCTTTTCCAGGTTACATAGATAGACCATAGTGCTCTCTAATTACATCTAAAAATAAGAAACACATAAAAAATATATATCTGAAGTAAAATTACATTTAGATTTTTCCTAAGATATTTCATACACTCTTTGTACAGGAAACTGCAACATGGGAAGAAGATCTTTTATGTAAAGAGAGTAATCAATCAGTTGGGGACTAATTTCTCCAAATTATCTTGTGCTGGGCTCTTTTCTAAGGACACCTGCCTGCCAGACCTGGCAGCTGACTTGGTCGGGGTTTTGAGAGCTCCTTTACTGTGGAGATAGTGCGATATCACAGTGCCTTGCGAGCTTCAGCTAGCAAGAGCTCTGCTTGGCAAAGTTGCTGTCTCCTTTACACACAAACTGGAGCGGGCAGCCAATGTGGTGTGTGTGGCAAATGTGGTTCAGTAATAGTCCGGTACATTCTCTTTTCTTATACCATGCCAAAGTAGATACCCTTCTACCTTGGACTGAAACATGAAGTTAATGACAAGAAAAGTCTGAAAAAAAAAATATGAACCAAGTTCAAAAATAGGTTCTTCTTGGTTATGGACCACGGCTGCTTACAATAAAAAATATATAGCTTGCTTTTATTTCTGATCATTTCAATGCTTAGAAAGTTGAAAACCCAAGCTTCCAACCAGGCAGAAAATTTCCACATGGTCATTCAATATTTCTCAACTTTCATGTTGAAGGCCCTTAAATGCAGAATGCTTATTTTCATTTCTAACTTTCTGGACCATGTCTTTCAACTCAGATGGACTCCAGAGTTTTGGTCCACATGTGTTAACTCCTGACATCTATGTGAAATTATAGTCTAATATTTTATTAGGCTATTGGAATAAATTTTTTAAAATGTATTTAGAGTTATATGGAATATTTTATCCTTGTTTTTATGTAAATGGCACTGTGCTGTTTATTCAGTGACATAACTTTTCCTGTTTCTCAGTTCTGCTTCATCAGCATCATTTAATACTACTTTGACTGTTTCTTTGCTTTTTATGCTGTATAAAATACTAACAGCAATGCCCTGTTGACTCCCCTCTCTCTGCTTGGGCTGGCAATTTAATCAACAACACAAAAGAAGGGTTGTTACATGCAGTTCTTGCCAATAGAGAGGGCGTTTCTTCTGTAATGTAGATTCCCCCCCACTTTCTCAACCAGCCCGCCCAGGAACTTTGCAGAGTTGACAAAAAGGTGAGAGAAGGAAGCAGGGGGAAGAACGTCTATTTGCAGCTGGTAGCTACTGGGCATTTAGAGGCAGTGGAGTCTTGATTTGTCAAGATCTTTCTCCCTACTTCTTGACTTAGAAGCAGCAGCCTAACCTAATGGTCTGATTTCTATGCATAGATATTATAGGTGGTTGCTCAGGAAAAGAAAAAAAAAGTTTGTGCAGAGTTAGCATAGTGAATAGTATAGTGGAAGAAACTGATAGGTAATAGGACCTGTGTACTCTATAATGACACTCGTTAGACTTTTAGAAAAGAAAAATTCAGAGTGAAATAAAATATGTTCAGAGTATGGCTAGATTACTTGGGTCTTCAGGACAGCCCAATCATTTGTTTCAGGTACAGAAGTGAGAACTGAACTTTTCAGGAAAGCGTTAGACAAAGACAGAATCACATTGGTGCCCCTTGAGGATACAGTGATGTGATTCTGGTCCATCTAGTTATAGAAAGTTGCTGATAAAATGATTGAGTAGCATCCTCAGCTTATGTAGGAATAAATACTTTCTAGAGAATGCAAAAGCGTGGCTGTGCAAGATCATGAGCATTTTTATTTTCTGTCAATGACTAATATGCTTCCTAAAATACAACAACTATTATAGAGTATCACACTTGTCAAGTCTAGAATTTTTTCCTCTACAGTGGTGGGAACCAGATAATTCAGAGAAAGACGCAAGAAAACTAATGGGAAGCATGGAGTAGCTTTTCACAAGATAATATTCCTGGCTCCTTGTTTGATGAGAATTACCAGCCAGAATACAAAGATGCTTAAAATCTATATGCTCATATCAAGGAGGAAAAGTCAGTCAGAAACTGATAGCCCTGTCTATGTTACTTACATTCAAAAGATTAAAATTGCTTTTGCTTTGTAGTGCATTCTCTGATAGCTCAAATGCACTGATATTTCATTATTCTGTCAAGACCGAAAGAGACATTTCAGAGAGCAGAAGAAGATAAAAGGTGAATTAATTGCTGAGAAGAAAGATCTTTGCATTTGTTTTGATTATATTAGAGATTTAACTTGACTGTGAGTTCACATACTTGGGCAGTTTTGGTCTGTTGATCAGTCTTAAAAATACTGCACAATATTTGGGTGAAGACAGAGAGAAATTTTTAAACTTTCCAAAAAACAATCCAAAAATATATTACCTGCTAAAACTGGCAGAGTAAGTATAAAGCTATGTCACTCAGCCTGACCTAAATTAGATCACAAGTAGTCCCATTTATTTCCCTGAGACTATTCCTGGACACAGGTGATACTCAGTCTAATTAAAGTCATTCATCTGTTTTTAAGAAAGTCCAAATAAAGAGGGCCTGAAATGGTATTCAGCAATTGCACACATCTTATGTTAGAAAACACAGATCCTGAAAAGAATCCTACTGGCTTCATGGTTCCTTCAGTTCTTCGACTTATACTATGAAAGTTGAATCAAGTGCTACTAATGCAAGGAGAGAGACTTCCAGCATTTTCTCTGATACTTCCAAAGTTAAAAGTCAGTAAGGGTTGTGTATTTCTTTAATACCATCGTAAGCAATGAGTGAAAACAAGACAAAAAGATTCATGTAAATCGTGGCTGTTTATCAATAGGATTTCCACTGCTATTATTAAGCCTTTGCAAAATGAGAATCAAAAATATCAAGGATACTTTAATCCTGTGGTGAAAGGCATAATAAGAATCCATGACAAGAAATTTGACAGAAAAATTTAAATAAAACTAAGGTTCCTATTCTTTATTTACACAATCATGTTACAGATTAGGAGGACATGTTGGATTTCCCACTTCTAAATCCTCAAAATAATACTAAGTGCATTTCGGAAGCTGTGCTTTAGTCACATGGAGTTATTAGCTTCCATATAGGAAAAATTTGATTATGTTTTATATTGAATTACATCTGAATTATATATACTCTGAATTATGCAGGAGGCCAGACTACATCAGTTAATGATACTTAAGGTATTTATGAAGGACATTCTCATCAGAGACCTGTAGCAGGGTCTGACATAGCATGTTTGTTCTCTTCTAGGAACATGTCAACACTTACCAGGCTGGAGGCAGAGTTTTATGCATAGAGGTTGATCTCAGGCCTTCTATTCTCCAGGTGTTTTCCAGAACGTTAAATCCTTTTGGTGATGCCCATGAGATATAAATCAATATTTAAACCTACTTCTATTTTTTTTTTTCCTTAATCACCACAGAGGATTTCAGCTAAGTCTCTGCTGTGTCTAACAGTGACCATTATCCACGGCAACATTCCTGATGTTTGCAACGACAGTTGACTTGGCTTATCTGACATATTCTTTCATCGCTATAGCTACTTTCCAGGAGACCTGGGTGCACTTGGCAAGCCTCATGCATTGTAACTATCAGATCCCCTAGAAACAGTTGTGGAAGCACTGAGGACAGGCTGGCACTTCCTTACATGTGGCTGGAAAAAGCTGTTTGTTTCCTAATGGATAGCATACCCCCAAACACAGTACAGTTATAATGGTTCTTTTATTAAGACTGATTTATGTAAAATCTGATTTATGTAACAGTCAGCCATCCTTCTGAGGAGCTTAACTTCCAAAGGGATTGTGGAATACAAAGCCATTCTTTGGCTTTAAGGTTGCTACCAGCAACATGTAATAATAGACTGTAAATCAGAGGTAAAATAGAAAAAAATGATTACAGACTCAAAGCACATCTCTACTACAGACAAAACTTTTTAAAAAAACTTTTATTTTATTCAGAATATGGATATTAACTGGTTTTACTGATATTAATCCTAATGACTTTAAAGCTATGAATCACATTATAATTGTAAAATCAAAATACGGGATTCACTATCAGGACTTAAAAAGATAAAAATGTACAATGATGTGTATCCAAACAGACAGCATTTAAAATGTGCATTGATTTATTTTTAGGGCTATGCATACTGAATATCAATCACAAAGTTACCAGTGTTGTGGCAGTTGAAAGCTGGAAGATTTTTTCACCTTGTACATACACTGGTATTTCAGATTTTTCTTATTTCCTTTCTCAAGCAGCTGTAGTACTCTTTGTTTCTCTAAAAACTCCCCCAAAATCTAGGAATAAAAATCATTTGTGACACTTACAATTTGCTCTAAGTCCCATCAAACTAGTGTACAACCACTCTCTGTGGAAGGCTCCCCAATGTCCCTGTTTGGCATCAGTTAGATTGCTTTCGACATGTAAAAAGGTTTCAGCAGGAAAGCATTACAGCAACACTCTATAGAGTGCTGTGTAGCTGCTGCCTTCTTTTATTTAGATGACTTGGTTGTGTGCCGTTTAAGTTCTATACTAAAAGCATTAAGTAAAATCTTTGTATGCTACCGTTAACCCAAATACTAGGGCTAAATAAGTTAGTAAAGCATTGACATATGAGTGTGATAATCATAGCCAAGGTTACTTTTGCTATTAGACAACTGAAAACATTTTACTCAGTGTTTAAGAAACTAAATGTTTGTTCTAAGAGTACCAGCTTAGCACCAAGATTGTGATTTACTGACTGGGTTAACTAAGTAGTTCTTGACTGATGAAATTAGCTAGCAACCAGCTGAAGTTCTTGGCATGTGAAGTGATTAACTGTGTCCCAGTATAATCTTTCAATGAAAAAAAAAAGAATGAAAGTAGAGAGCCAAGTTCCATAAATATTATATAATAAGGCCTGTCCATTTATTCTTTGTAAAACTACTACAAAAAAAATTAAGCTCTGGATCTGGGAAGGAAATGCTGCATTGCATCAGACAAAAAAATGTGCCCTTTGTTCCTACTTAATCTGGACTCTTCTTGGTTTCAGGCACTGATTCCTGCTCGTCAGTGTTAATCCCCAATTGTTCCTACCTTAAAAGCTGTCTGATTGAACTTCTTCCTCAGTCACCCTCTAACAATTGGATTGATTCAATACATTCAGTCAAAGAAGATGAGAGAAGACATGAGGAAAAATAGCAAGTGTGGTTTTTTCTTGTATTTCAGAAAGGCACAGCTAGTAATTTCAGATATTAAATGCAAGACCTTTGGGGCAAAACAAGTAACACCAACATTTCCATGCTGGAATAAGTGGACTTGCAAAACATTTCCTACCTAAAATGTACAGCCATCATTTTCATTTGACAGCTTTAGATATGATCCCATTTCTGAAGGGAATATGGAACAGGTGAGGAGGTTGAGAGAAGTTGCTACACTGAGATGGAAAGCAGCACTTTTGACAGAGACAGTCTGAGCGCCCTGTTTCCATGAATTCAATGGAAAGCTTTATACCATATTTTGGTAGTGCATAATACGTATTTCGCATTACCATAAGATATTCCTATTGATCTGTGCGAGAGGGAAAGAAAATGCGCTAAAGCTCCTCCAATAACCCTGCTTGTTCTTGGTAAGCTAATATTACTAAAAAAGTTGTCCTGGAGTATTTTTGGTAACAGGGCAATATAAAGTAGGCTACTGGGAACTGGGTGGTAAGGATCCTGATTTTTTGCCCATTCCACAGAAGACAAGAGGGTATTATGGACTGAACAGTGGAGGCTGATTTTCACACTTTAATTTGGAGAATTGGAGAAGTCCATACACTCAGCTATAGAGGTCTTCAAATTTTATGTGGCAGCCATGGTGGTAACCATCCAAATAATTACTTAGTGCTCTTCCCAACTGCCAGAAACGAGCCTTTTTTGTAGGAAGAGTTCAATAGGAATTGCAAAAAACATGCTCATTTTTAGTCTAAAACTAAGGCCAGACATAATTTTAAGTTTTTCATGTATTGATAAACAAGGTCATCACTAGGAAAATACGCCTATGTCTGTCTGTTGTGGGAATGTTTAAAATGCAGTGTGTTATTGCTTTAAAGGGGGTGGAAGAGGAAGGACAGACAAGCAAGAGGGAAGGAGTAAGCAGAACAGAATAAAGTAATTTCTCTTTAAGAGTTATGGCATCTTTTTTATCTCCTCATGTAGGTGATTGTGACTGTACTGCAAAAGCTCAATTAGACATGAACTGTGATCCTTTGGGGTACTGTACTGATGTTAGACTGAGATTAAGTTCTCTCCCACATAAATCTATTTCACTTTAGAATTTAATATGGATGAGGTAGCTTTTATAAACCTTCCAACAGAAGAAACATAATAAGATTCTAACAACTTTACTAGGAAGTGTCACTTTGCAAATATATAAATCTAGAAACTATTTTCTTTCTCTCACCTTCTAGAACCAAGATGTAGCTGAGAATTCTAGGTGTTTGCGATCAGATCCATAATGGCATAAGAAATGAATGATACAGGCTCTTTTCTTGATATCGGTAGCAACTGGAGTTACCAGACAAGATGTAGTCCTTCTTATGTTACGTGTTCTACAGATATTTAGTGAAGTACTGTCCCTGTAATGATAAAATTTGAAAAAGAACTGAAAGAAGGAAAATAGTGTCATAAAATTCAAATTCATATCTATTAATTTATTTATGACTTGAACTTGCATGGAGAAATATAAGCATAAGGCAGGAATGGATTTAGCCGCTGTAGAGGAGTAGTAGCATTGCTGCAAACAGAAACTAGAGATTAATTTTGTCTCACCTGTTTTTCCATGTAAAACTTAGACTTCTAATTTGAAATCCCGTGGTGTCTGTTGAACACTCGTAAGTTCAACAAGGATGACTTAAAAATCACAATCAACACTCGAGTCAATATTTCTTTTTTTGTTAAGTTCTAAAATATTTGTATTGGCTTTAGTATTTAGCAGTACTAAATATTGCTGCAATATAGTTCTTCTGTTACCTAACAGGATCATCCTATGATTTTTCAGCACAGTCTATTACTGATACTGAAGAGACTTGTTTGGAGGATTTTAAAATTTATTTTGTAGAACTCATACCTGAAAAGGCTCAGATTAGCTTTCAAGTCAGGCAAAATGAAAATATTTAAAGATACACGTGTGTTCTTGAATAAAACTGGTGAAATAGTTGCAGAAAGGCAAACAAATAATAATATTTAAACTTTGCCCCCTTGAAAATTAGAACCTTTCCTTCAAACTATCTTATATTTTAACATTTTTTGAGAAAACCAAAAAAATATATCGAAGTCAGAACCATGTCAGATGGATCTGATTCATCCAGTTGCTCCTTGCCCTGAGCTTATTGAATCTAGTGATACTAATTTCAAATCTGGGGAAAAAAAGGTGCTGTTGAGCACATCCATTGCGTATGACTGCCATGTTGTGCAGTTCATATACAAAACACATATACAGAGTGACATTGTGATTTTCATTTTCCATTTTCACCTTTCAACCTTAGTCTTAAACCTTATGACTTTTGTGAAACTTCCAGTGAAATCAGGACATTGTACGAAGGTAGAGGGTACACCGAAGCCTCTGTTCCCTAAAGCATAATTCTGCTTGTAGGCTACAAGCACCAGAACTGTTCCTTTGGGGCAGCAAGTTTTAAAACAAAAGCTATGTTAACAGCTGAAAATGAAAATTCTTTTTCCTTTTCTATAAAACCAATCACGGAGTCAGGCCTGTATGTTTTTCCATATTCCCTATAGACACAACTACTGTGTTCCTAACGTTGGTAAAAATCTAAGCATTTGTAACCCTAAAAAGCTCTATTTGTTGAAGACCCAGTAACGTTCAATTTTCTTTTTCAGTCAAACAGGGCTGGCTACACTGGGCTAAGTGTTTATTACCACCTCTTTTCACCCGTGCCAATTAGCACCTACCAGTGAACACAAAGACAGATGGTCATTGCCAGTGAGGGCTTTCTGTCAAGAATTTCCTTTTCCTAAGTAGGGGGGTGGGTGGGTGTGGTGTGTAGGGAAGAGAAGTTGTATAAAACCTGCTTTGTGTTTTTACAGAAAGGGACCCAGCAAGAAGTTTTATGATGTTATCACAGCTAGTTCTAAAATAAGAATTCTGTTTAAACAGAATAAGAGTTCCATTCTTCATCTTATTCATGAAACTTTGCATAATGTGACCCCAACCGGATTTAGCTCAGGTACCCTGGAAAACAAAGAGATTTACAGCATTGTTTCTGACTGCTTTCCGAGTATAAGCAGTTCACAAAAAATCCTGTATTTTAGATTTAGAAATGAAACTATTAATCCTGCAAAAAACTTCACAAATCATTGCACCGCAAGTAAAACTCTGAGCCACTCATATCAGGGAATTTATCTGCAGTAATTAGTTACTATTAACAATAATGAGGTATAGGAACACAAAGTATACTGTACTAAATAGAAGTACAATATCATATTGTTACAGAAATTCTGAGAGATATTATCCTTTGAGTAAGATGTAAGTGTAATAAAGCTAGAATTAAGTGACACAGAGCAATAATTCTTGGATCTTTACTAAATGTCACTTAACTAATTGCTCCTAGATCTATGTTTCTTACACTAGTATGAAGATTCCTCATTACTTTCCTACCCTCTATGTCATCTTGATGTATGTTCTCAAGGCTGTTCTATTCTTTCTCCAGCTGTAGCTGAATTTCAATAATGGATACAGCGATCTAACATATAGGCTGTAAAATTTGGGTGCTTTTGGGTCTTTGGATAAGAGCTGCTATATGCAAGACTGTCAGCTGAATAAAACACTTCTCACTGTGCTCTGCAGCTCAGCAGTTTTTCTTCTAAATATCATGTCTTACTACTTTTGCCTTATCTGCAGGCACAGATAGTTGGTCAGAACACAGTTGTATGGATTAGAAATTAATCCCTTGTCAGGTGATGCGGGTTAATGGGGTACAAAATAAAGATATGTGGATGGAGGGAATTAATATGTAGCATGTGTATTATTTTAATACATCCTTTTTTTATTACAGTTTAGAAACCACTCATTATAAGGGAGTAGATGTTGCAAAGAAGCTGAGCTCATCAAGATGGAGGACAAGGAATGTTCATTACTGTTTGTATTTGATAAGTCATCTATGAGAAATGCAAATATTTAGAGGAACCTAAATTATGTAGTGATTGTACTGTTTGCTGTTGAGTGGGTTTTTTTCAATGGTGCAACCAAATATCTATTTAGAGTTAAAATAGTAGAACATCATTTTTAGTGTATAATATCTTTATTAAAAAAGGCACAGTTAGAAATGGGATCTAAAAGGTGCCTCAAAAAGATGTACCCCTTCTTTTGAGAATGATCCTCACTGAGACTTCCTCTAAACACCGAAATCTCTACTGATGCTAGAGCATAACCTCCAAAAATGAAAATGTTGTTCTGTAGATATTTCACTCTCAGGGTGGTATGGGAGGGTGGATGCTAATACCAGGCCTGTGGTAATGTTGTTAGGTAGTTAGTAGCTATTTTGATCATGGTATTTCTCACTGCAACTCCTTAATTATGTTTATGTATTTACATGGGGCGACATGTACACATTCAGTTCACAAAATATTTTTCCCCCGAGTAAAGAATTTCAGGTTCTTGTTAGGTGAGAGATTATGCATAAACATCTCTTGCAAAACAGACTAGCTTGAGCTGTGTGCTGCAGTTGTTTTTAAACACTGCCACATAAGTACTTCTGGAAGTAGATGGCATGCTCTGATATTTAATATTTTATTCCCATTTGTAGGGTGAAAGATAGAAATTCCTTAGTTTAGTTTATTTTCTATTCCTTCTCTTGTCCTTATTTTATGTCTTCTTTACTCCCTTCATTATTTTAAAGACATCTTAGAGAGCTTCTGGTCCTTCAGTGAAATATTCCAGTCTTGGAAATTTGACCTTTTATGTGTACATTGTAGAAATGGAGTAATTCATAGCTTTTAAGGCCAGGAGGGACCATTCGATCATCAAACCTGACCTCCTGTATAACACAGGCAAAAGAATTTCCCCTCTATTGAGTCCAATAATTTGTCTGTAAACCATCTAATAACAGGATGTTATATTTTAAGAGTAGTTTAAAACTGCACAGGTCACATTTTAATTTTTCACCAATGGTTTCAGTTTATCATTCAAATAATATTTATAACAGAGTGTATCTGTATGAATATTACTAGTACTTTATATAGAACTTTGGCTAAGTCTTAGTTTAGTTTATTAAGCCATTGATGAAGCATATGTTGCTTTGCATTTCAGTGGTTACAAATCTGAGTCTTAAAATTCTCCAAATCAGAGACTGTGCTGCCATTAGACTAAATCATTTCATCTCACTCACAGGCATCCACTTGCACCCACATAAATTATCAAGTTTAAATTCAAGGCTCGCTTGTTAGTTGTGAACACTGCGTAGTTTCTGCCAGATTCAGCTTTCACAGTCGTATAGAGTATGGAAAAATGAAAGGGCAATATCAAACTGCCAGTTCACATCTGTTTACATCACACATAACAGCGTTTATCTCAGCTTTATTCAGCTCTGACTCCTCAGCTGCTTACAAATTGATGGGAAAAGTTACATTATGCAACAACTGAGAGGCATGCTGCGGAAACAGGCTCAGTATAAAAGACCAGCAATGAGAACCATGTTCAAATTATACAGTTTAAAAAAAAAAAGCATGAATGCACACCAAGTGCTCTACAGAGTTACAGTGCAAAATGGCTTCTCTGAGAAGAACAGGAATAATGGCTTTCATGGAGGTTTCAGGCTAAGTCAAACCCAACTCAAACCTCTTAACCAGTAAAAAAAAATGTGAAGGAAGAAGGCTTTTTCATTTTCACTGAAATGAGTAACACTCAGACTCACCTACTGGTAAATGACTACTATAGAGCACAGAATGTGGAGATATATAGAGCCACTAATTTTTAACACCTCACCACAGTTAGAAGAGAGATCAATAGCTACAACCACCTTGAATAAAATGTAAGAGATGTAATAGATGTTAAAGGAAAGACACAAATCAGACTCCCCAAAGCTGACATATAGTAAACTACTGCTAACACTGCGGTTGTCTGAATGTGATACAAACGAGGGAAAGTCATCTCTGGACACACTTGCAACCTTAAGTCAAAAAGCCACAATTTACTGTTTTGTCAGAGATGGCTAAGAGACTTACTATTTGTCAAGAAATAACAGATATGTGTGCATTCTAACTTCTGGAGAACAACTGGACATTGCCTGGAAGCTAATGAGCACGTTAGGGATATTCAAATGCATTGGAGTTAAAGTCTCCAAAGAAAGGGAAATATGAATATGTAATAGAGGGCAATATTAAGAGCTAATTTCCTGAGGCATTAGAGGGACCTCCACATTTTTAATGGGAATCACCATCATGCATTGCCAAGTTAACAATCAGTAATGTTAGCTTATTGCATCACAGGCTCGCTACTCTCTTGATCAGGGAGGCAGAACAAGGACCAGTTTCATAAAGAATCTGTTAATGTAGTCTTCTGTAAGCAGGCAAAGAGAGGCCTGCCCATACACACAAAGGGGAGCCGTAGGAGTGTAGTTAAATTCTCCCAAGCTTAAACTTAAGCTCAAGCTCATGTATCCTGCCTTTGGGTCTGCTGGGTTTCATATGGCTGTGGGCTGGCTTGGAGCACGGGGAGGGACAGCCCCACAGGCAGAGCTTACTTACCTCTGCCATTTAGAGGTAAATGCCGTCTGAACATGTATGGCAAATACCATCTAAATGTGCTCATTGTGGCCTTTGAAGGCACTGGAAAGATATATTAGAAGCCAAGCTGAATCCAACCATGAAAGGAGAACATTTTTGAAAACTGCATGATCAAAAGATCGGCTGAAAACTGTTCCACAGCTTCTGCAAATGCCACAAACCCCTGGGAGAAGAAGAAACTATTAATGAGAAAAAAGAAACAGAAGCTGGCAAAATCATCTCACTGCAGTTCAGTGATTAGATTGCAACTGGGAGAGAATTCTGCAATTTGCAGATTACAAACAAGGCAACAAGACAACATAGTTAAGGAACTCAGCACAGTAATACTGAAAGTTATAAAATAGAGACATAATATTAGACTAACTGTTCTGTACTTTTTCAGCTCACAAGGTGTCTTTTCAGATCATAATTAGAAGAAAGAGTTGAGTGGGGAGAAGAATCAGGATGGACGGCAAGAAATACATATTTGAGTGAATTTATTTTTCCTTGAACTTCATTAGTATTTGTGGTGCCAAAGGTTTACCAAGTATCCAATGTAAAAGATAGTCTATAGTGCTTGAAATTCGTTTCTGAACCACACAAAAAGTCTAGAGATGCAAGTAAGGAAAAAGATACTGAAAAGCTACTGAAATAGAGGGGAGATTCTTATGCATTATTTATGTTTTAAAATAAAAGAACAGACAAGCAAGATACGGAAAATTAGGGAGAAAGGATTCAAGAAGTCTTTGAAAAAAGAATAATTTTGGAAGAGTGTATGTAGAGACAGCACAAAGTATTTCTTCTAAAAATATATACAGAAGCAAAACACAAGTTTGAGTAATAGCCATACTATTAATATTTATTGAATAGTAAATATTCAATGTTTAGGAAAAATAAGCAGGAAGTGCATGCAGAAAATACTTTTCGGGATATAAGCATTTGTGATTTATATCTACTGCCTCTCACAGAGATACTGCCTCAACAACAGATATAAACTCCTGGCTCAGAGCTGAGAGCACCTGGGAGCCAGATCCTAGGGAACCGGGGTCTAGGAGTCATGGCCTTATGAAGAGGCAAGAGGTAGCAGAATACATGGTCGCCGGTGTTTTGCCTGTGTGAGAGACAATGATTCCCCATCTAGCCTTCTCAATAGTATTTATTGGAATACAAGGGGAACAAGAGCAGATGCCTCACGAGGGGCAGGTAATTGGCTGATATTTACTTGCACATGGGGCTCTGCTGGGTTCCTGAAGTTTCTAAATTTAGCCAGTTCTCCCAAACTACCAGCATAAAAGAAAAATATTAAAAACATGACTGCAAATCACCTCGTTGCATCTGCACACTACTGCTGGAGCTGGATCACAGAATGTCCCCCATCCTTAAAATCATCTCTGTGAGCTCTTTTGTTCTTGAGGTCTCTGGTACTCCAGACTTCAGTGAGAAATTTCCATGAACTGTTAAGTGTTGCTGACCTTGTTGCTTCAGTGCTGTCCTGCTGGGGTGCTACACTAGGTGGTCTCAAATCACTACATATATGTGGTTGACCGTAACCACTATCTTTTACTGAACTAGAAGTGACATGTGAAATGTAGGTGTGAGCCTTAAATTCAGAGGAGTATTATAATTTGAAGGGTCACTGCTGAGGCGCAAATGGCTAGGAAGAAATGCTCTATTAATCAGCTCGCCACACTCAAAAGAAATTTGCTTCAAAATCTGTGGGATATATGGTATGAATTTGGCCTCTGAATTTTAATATGCGGCTTCTTGTACCCAGGGAAAAGATAAGCGCATTTCCTTGCCTAAGCAGAGGAATGTAGAATAACAATTCTTACTGGGCGTTGTCAAGTAGCTCGAGCTATATAATCTGAAACCTGGGTTCTCATCTCCATCCATCTTAAGTTCATGTGCAGAGTCAGGCTTTAATACACAGAGTTCAGGGGTATAACCCCTTTTCATGCTTCTCTGTTCACTGTAAACGTTCAAGAGAAAAGAGACAAGATATATGATAAAGTTACTTAGAACTTTGGAAGTTTTAATGCTGACAGATACAAGGTCAAACAAGAGAAGATCAGGCACTATGACAATCAGCAGAATGCAAAGGGGTAATTAACATGGAGAATGGATCATCTGAGATGGCACCAGAAACCACAGCTGTGATCATTCAAAAAGTGTTAGACAAGCACTTTGAAGCAATGAAAACATTAGCGATGTGTTACTGGGAACGACTGCAGTGGACTACGTGGCCTCCTTCTGTCCTGAAGCATTACTGTGAAGACTTTTACTTTAATGCTGAAATAAAAAAGGGAAAAAAGGTTAGCAATGCCGTGATGTTAACACCATAGACTTTAAAGCTAGAAAATAAATACTAGGAAGACACATGAGCACTTTTATTTGTATTATTTGAAGGAATGGAAGTGAGAAAGTGGCCTGAGCACAGTCCAGGAAACCAGTTCTCTTCAAGGGTAATCCTGTCTCTCCCAGAAAATCTTGTTTTAGCTAGGAGAAAATTCCTAATTTCTTTGCCCCACTTTCTTCCTCCTGTAAAAAAACATAAAAAATAATATTTGTCTGGGCTGCAAGAGGAAGAAATTAACAGTGAATGCTGAATGCTTTGAAAATACGAAGTTGCTAATTGAGGGGACTACATGGGGCCACTAAGTTTAGCCACAACTTGATGTGACTGAATAGGCAGTTTTCAACAACAAAACTCTCAATTTCTGAGATAGGTGTGGTTTACTAGCTTATCATGTAGGCTACTGCAGTTTCCACTTCTGCTGCTGGACAATTTTTGGAGAAAAAAAAATCAATATTGAGTCTCAGTTTCCCTGACTAAAGAGGACATAATGACACTAACAACATCAAAAAGGTCTTTGAGACCTATTTATGCAAATCTGTGTATAAAAGGCTGGTTTGTCACCATAAACTTTGTAGACTAATCTCAAACTCTTACTGTTTTTTTAGGCTTTGGCAGGGATTCATTGTAGCTGTAGTACCAATTATAATCATATGTGACTATAACCTTCAACTTCAAAGGACTTAGGGTACTTTTTAGACACATTTACTTGCTGATTCTCTTGCTCAGTACATGTACAATGATTGTGTGCAACCCAACACCTGTGTTTCGCTAGTGTTTCCTTCAAGGAATAAAGAATTGCTATGAATGGTGTACGAATGCATGTTTATAATGCCGAAGGACACACAGAGGATAAATAGGATGGGGGATATTCACAACCATAATGAATTTACTGAGCAAAAGCAAGAATTTGTTCATTTGAAACGTGATGGAGATTATGTAAGTGCAAAATTTCTTCCTGGCATTATCATCTCATCCATGCTGCAACAGTAACTGCTTTAGTTCCTTGATCAAAGTAGCTGGTCATTCCTGGAAATGTAGGAGCTCTCTGAGGATTAACTAGGATGCCATAGTTGGTGTAGGCAAGATCTCACAGTGGCACATATAATTCCCTGAGGATGGCTTTCTTTTATCCTCCTGTCTCTGTACGATTTTGAGAGCCATATGCTGGGGTTTGTTGGAGGTGGGGGGTGTTGCATTCCCAATACTTGTTCTTCAAGATGTAAAGTTAGGATGCTGCCCCATTCATTAGGGCTTTCTTTGCAACTGCTCCAGCAAACTGAGTTTGTACCACACAGACACAGAAATATTGCAGTAGAATAAGGCTTTACCAAAAAAAATGAAAGGAGTTTGTTGAATAAAAGGTGCCTGAGGCCTCGTCTTCACAGGAACGTTTTTGTGTGTAAAGCTAATATTGAAATCATATCCTACCTTTCTGAACACTAACTTCCCTTTTTAGACAAGACTGGAAAGTTTGAGAGTTACTCGTAAAAAGGGTTTTGAAAATGCAGTTCCATCTGACATTCTTGTGAAAAGTAAATATAACCTGCTATACAATTAAAAGTGACTTGTTCTTGGCAATTCCTTTTAAAACAAATGAATTACTAACAAGACATTGAGTAATGGTATCTTGTCTGCAGAGATATTTCTATTTTTGTATTTTGCTAAGCATAGTTTGATTCTTGGCTTTGTAATTAAAAAGAAGGTGACATTTTGAGTTCAGTTTTCATGGAATCAGCAGGCATTGCAGGCAGCTGGTAAAGCAAGGGAAAAGTTATTTTACCTTTTCTTTGTAACTCTATATGACTTTGACCCCATATAAGCCAGATTTCTGCACCCAAGCACAACCTCAAAGTCAACAGAGCTCTGTACAGTCATAAAAAGCTCACTGCAAAAAGGTTGTCCATTTTCTATCACCATTATTACTCGCAAGTAACCTCAGGCCACGTTGTACAATATGCGTAACTAACCATCTGTGGGGCAGCTATACTCTGCAGTGGGCCACCAAGCTGTGCCCATTAGTGGATGTGTTGTAAGGAGTGTTGGCTTCTTCCCTTCCTTTCATTTGAAAGGAAATCCAGAAATGTAGATCCAGGCAACAGAGCCAGGCAACAACTGGGGGCACTCAATATGAGACCTGGGATCGAAGAGTGGAGCACTCCTACCTTTTAATGTAGGCTCAGAGGCTGCTAGTGGTAGTAGTATTTGTTTCATTTCTCTTCCTGCAGAGCAACTGTCACTGTGGGGATGGACATCCCAAAGTCTGTGCAATGCATTCTGCAAGCTGATGAGTGTTTTGTTGTACTTTCTACTACTGCTGTGATAGTACTTATGATGCACAACCCACGCGACTAGCTAGGGAAAATACCAAGGTGTGGAACAGTGATGTTTTCTCCAGAGAGTCAGTGCAATTATGTTGGGATAAGATCCAAATATAACCCATTTTTTAGATGAAGAGACATTTTTCTAAGACATGCTTTCAGCCGGGTTTTGCTTTGAAACTGGAAAGTTCCTGTACACCCACAAAAATTTTACTAGATCCATTTTATCACACAACAGGGCTCCTCTGGCCCACTAGATGTTGGTAAGGAAGTCTGTGTTCTGTTAAATAAGGACAATACCTTGTGTGTGTCTTGTAAGTGCATGCATTGATTTTAGCCAGGTCCTGGGGAATCAGCATAAAAGTGGTCAGTGGGCTGGAATACCTCTGCTGTAAAGAAAAGCTGAGAGAGCTGGGGTTGTTTAGCCCAGAGAAGAGAAGGGTCTGGGGAGGTCTTATTACAGCCTTTCAGTACTTAAAGGGAGTTTATAAGAATGACAAAGAGGCCTTTGCCAAGGCCTGTAGTGACAGGACAAGGGGCAATGGTTTTAAACTGAAAGAAAGTAGATTTAGATTGGACAGAAGGAAGAAATTTTTTACTATCAGGGCGGTGAGGCACCGGCACAGGCTGCCCAGCGAGGCCGTGGGTGCCCCCTCCCTGGCAGTGTCCAAGGCCAGGCTGGATGGGGCTTTGAGCAACCTGGTCTAGTGGAAGGTGTCCCTGCCCACGGCAGGGGGGTTGGACTAGATGATCTTAAAGGTCCCTTCCAACCCAAACCATTCTATGATTCCATGATTCCATGATTTTCCAAATTGTGCCTGATGAAATTCAGGCATGCAACAGTTTTCACTGTGACTAGAACATCTCATCTGTAACCCAAAATATCTATGTCAAATTTTGACACTGAGGATATTAAATAGGTTTTACATTGGATTTCTTTGTTCTAAAACATCTCTAGAAAAAAGGAAGAAAAAAGAAATAAACTAGGAATAAGCAACTTCCTTTTTTTTTTTATTGAAAGAAATAAAATCTCCCTTATAAAGCCTAAAGGCTTAAATATATTACAAGCATTTTTCATATATCTCACATAAAGCTGTATTAGGGTCAAGATGATTCATTCACAGGTTACAAGAATAAAAATAGGTAGGAAATAAAAATACCTGGATTAAATTAATACTCAAGCTTGGTGAATTACTTCATTGCTTTATACATACTGTTTTATTACCTTTTCCATAGCATATGACAGAAATATGAAATATTGCTTTTGTAACCTAAGACAATACCTTTAGAAAAAGCTACAGAAAACAATGTATTTGATCTTGCTTAGACAGATTCCCATACATGCAACAGGAAAGTAAAAGGCTACCAAATTAAACAAATAAGAAGCTAAAAACAAATCGGGGGTTAAAGAAATGCAAGACATAAGGCAATTGAGACCTTTGGTTTAAATCACCTGTGTTCAAATAAAATGAACAGTCTATTGACTTTACAGACTTTGCTTTCATCCCTTGTTCAGAGCAACTGGGAAATGCATCTGATTACATGTACTTTACCATAAATTTATTCAAAGGGTTTATTACAAATTAAGTTTGTTGTATGTAACCAGAATTTGGCTCCATGCATTTATTTTTCATTGTTACTAAGTACACTGTACTTAGTTTTAACAGATGAAGAAATCACACTTTTTTTATCTTTTTTGGCTTTGGAAGTCATTATTCAGCTGACGGTGATCAAAGACTGAAAATTGGCCTGTTCCTAAAATACAGCATGAGTCATTGGCCGATGCGGATGTAAGTGAAGGCATCTTAGCCTCTCTGTTTTCATTCAGAGAAATATATCATTTTGCTGACACTAAAAATGTGAACTACTATCAAGACATACATAATCTCTTACAGTGCAATAGGAACCATGTTTGCTTCTAAAAACAAATAGCAAATACTTTCTGTAGGATTTGTCACAGCATATGAAGTTTGGACACTTGTATAATGTACACTGAATATAGAATATGCTCCATGAATACTGAACTTGACAAATCATGTGCACTTGCCTGCCAATGCAGTGTGAAACACAGAGGCCCATTACTTTCTTCTTATTCACACAACCTCTCTTTAAATGGCATGACAGCATGCACAGTGTAATTAATGCTGTTCAGATTCGGTCATCTACAGCAGCAAAAACCACAGTAACAGTGCAGAAAGTTATGATAAATGAACCATTACCATACCTTCTACTGAAATTATTCACTGTACAGCTTATCCCAGATCCAGCTGGTTGTAATCCAGATCTAGCTATGGGATTTCTACCAAGTCACGGCTCTGAGCTCAAGCTCAAATTCCTGACACTGAACATCAGCTGCAGGTTGGGTTTCCCTCTGGCTGTGGTTTGAAAGGAGCCGACTAATTTTGTAGGATGGGAGGAAACTTGGGCTTACAGGACAACTATTCGTACTCAAACTCTGCCAGAAGCAGAATTAATAGTATTTTCCAATTTATTTTTTAACTATACAAGACAGAGATATCTTAAGAATTTTAAGACTTTCTCAACATTTAATTAGACGTACTGTATTCCTATAAAAGCCAATTGAAATGAAGACATTAATTCTAGGACAATTAAAAAATCAAAAGCCACTTCTCTAAAAACAGATCAGATGTGTAAAGCTTTGGTGGTTAATGAACTTCCAGTTTAAAAAAAAATTGAGAACTTTTTTGAATGGAACAAAAAAACATTCTTTTGACCTAAACCCAAAATTCCTATCCAGAATCAAGATGTTCAGTTTCACGTGTGAATGAAAATGAATTACAGTTAAGCCGTTTAGAATTTTTCAGAGTTTGAATGGGAAATGTATACTAAAAATGTTTTCATTTTGATAGTCATCTGGTGAAATACTAATATTAGCATTATTTTTTCCCCCAAAGCAATTTTAGCTTGAAGAAATACTATCTGCTTGCTCAGACACTGACATTTTTAGATACTGTTATGTACTATACTTTATATTAAAGACTATTCTAGAAATATCCAGCTGACACAGAGAAAAAGAAACTAGGGGTCATTTGAAAAAGGACCACTTCCCAGTAGGAGTTCTTATAAATCTCTTGTGAAATGAGATTTATATTGTCTTGCCTGATACTAATAAGACATAATGAGCAGAATTTCTGAAAGAACTATTGTAGTCTATCTGCCAAGTGGAAAACTGTACGTCCAAAGCACTAATTAGACTGTTATCATGACTTACACAAATTGTGAATCCAAACTGAAGGAATCCACTGGGACTAGTAGACTGCTGCTGGTCTCCTGTTCACATAAATTTAACCCTAATGAGTATGCTAACAGAACTCATTTGCTGAAATACAGTTCTATGCCACATGTGCAGTTTTAACTTCAGAAGGTACCTCCAAAAGCAAGACTGAAATGGTGGGAGAGAAATTCTGTTCATTGCAACTGGAATCAATTAACTGGCTTTGTTTTTGCCAAATCAGTTATGATACACATTTACATATGAAATGTTTTTTTCAATAACGTTTTGCAAATAACAAATTAATTAAAACGAGACTTCCTTAAGCAACTTTCTGTTGAATGAAGTAATAGATGTACTTAAGATTATATATATCTCTTCATATATGTTTACATATATATATGCATGTGTATATACATGCATACAAACATACAGCTGCACTTCTAGGAGATATGTATGTATGCATACAGACACATACACACAGAGAAAGACAGAGAAAAAGTGATAGTGCACAGACTTCAGATGAGAGACTTTTCTTTGAAAAGTATTGATAGGATTCCAACTTCACTGTTACTTTGAAGCAGACCCAACTAGCCCTTTCCCTTATAATGAGCTCCCTGAAGAAGACCACAAGGCTTTTAAAATCAATAAAAGTTACAATTTTATAAGAAAGAAAACCAGAATTTGTGAGTTCTTTTTATACAGAGGAATATTTTAGAGCTCTTTTTATCCAAGGAGTATAGAAAATAAATAAGAAATATTTATGCACCAACTTCCCCTTTCCCCATGCATCCTTGCAGGTGGAAATTTGCTTTCATACGATGTTGTAATTAACTCAGTGATCTTTGAAATATAGTAAACTTTGTACACACTCTAATCCCTGGGGAATTTCTTATTTTGTTTCATCTAAACCTTGGCTGATCTGTCCTTGTTTTTCACAGCACTTTCATCATCTCTGAGTCACATTTCCCCAGTCCCACATGTACAAGCTTTTGCCTGCCACCCCATGAAGTCTCTGATTTTTCTTTGCTTCCAGGTGATTCCATCTTACCTAATCTTCTTGAAAGAGGAAAATATATGACCAAGAACAAGTATGACACAAATCTCACCCATCCTAAAGACTAAAATGCATTAAAGACTATGGTTTGGAGGACAGAGTTTGGGGTAGAGAGGAAAGGGCCTTAAATAAGTCAAGAAAGTTCTGAAGCACAACCAAGCAAGTGCTGAAATAAATCATTGTATCCACCCAAAAAAAGATTATATGCTCTCTTGCACACTGTCAAATCTTGTTCCAAACAGTTTTTCTGAAGACAGTTAAATGGAGTTATTTCCAGGCACTGAGTTTAGCTTAGTTTCGATAATGTTGTGAATAGACTGCACAGTAAACCTTCAGTACTCACTGATCTCTCTGTTGGCTTCTCTTTATTCCTCATGAAGAACTGTTACTGCTGTTAAATATACTTCCAGAGCTTACTTCAGAAGAAAATGGGCCACAGATTGGTCCAGGAGTCATGGACGTTATGGACTTTAATACTCCTGTATTTTTTAAGCAACCAGAAGGACCAGACTGCAAGATTTTCACTGAGTAGCACTGAGCCATTTTTAAGGAAAGAATAAATGATGAACTTTCTTTCATCAAAATTGGCTTATTATATTTTTAAAAAAACACCCTTTTTTTGAAACACAAAGGCTATGTATATACTACCAGCAAAATGCTATAGATATTAACAGCTGACGACCTCTTTCTCCTGAGCCCAAACAATTGGAAGTGTGTTGGAAGAAGAAAAATTGTAATTGATTATGCTGGTGTTCTGACTGAGCATTAATGATCCCAGTTTCTCTTCCCAATTTATGAAAAAAAACCCAAAACAAACACAAACCAAAAACCTTTATTCCCCACAAATCAAAAAAGAAACACAAGGCATGTGGGAGTAACAATTTAAAAAAATCACAGTGACCATACTAAAAATGAGCAGCTGCTGCAGATGCATTGCTAGAATTTTTCTCTTGTCCTCAAGATACATTATTAGGTGCAATCATAATCTTGTCAACTAAAGGATTGTTGATTGGAGTAACACCATGTTAATAATAATGAATAGTGATGGAGAACTGGCTAGCCTCCAAAAGTTTCAACTTGACTTTCACTAAATAAATATTTTGAGTGTTAGTTGTTTATCTGAATATCCAAGCTTCTTCAGTCTACAAACGATGTCTGGAAATCTAGTTCTTTCAATACATTTCATATATCTTTTCCCCTGTCAGGCCAGCTATACCTTAGGGCTAGGCTTTCGTGAGTTACTCTTGTCATGGCTGGCACTGAAAAAGTATAAAAGTGGTACTGATTTTGCCTTTAGGTTAGACATGGGAGTAAGGCTCAAGAAGTGTAGATTCAGTGTTTAGCACAGAAAGTTAATCTAGGTCTCAAGTCACAGACACGTGGAAAGTCACGGTGCCATAATGAGTTACCCAATATAGCTGATCTGCAACAATGTTTATCTTCAATCTCTTAGCCTGTGACAAGTGTGAAGTGATTTACATTTCTCTGGTCCTCAACAAAATATGTGATGAAAGAGGATAAGGATTATTTGAATTACTTCACATTTGCTACAAACCAAGAGAACACAAAAGGACAGTTACAACACGTTGGTTGCTCTTCAGTAACATGTTATCTCCGTGGGAACTCGTCCATGTGTCTAAGTCCGTAACTCTCTACCCCTTGAAATGAGATAACAGTGCTTCTTCCTCTTCCCTTTTCATCTTAGATGACTGTAAATTCATCAGGCTTAAGAGGGTCTTATTTGTTGAAACTACTTCTCCTATATGAATAAAGGAAGTTCAATAAATAATACCTACTTTTCTTGGCTCACTCACACAGACAAAAATTACAGGACTGTTGCCAGCTAAAGATGTTTCCATTTGCAAATATTATCATGTGATAAATCACACACTGAACGTGGGATATACTGTCTGCAGCACTCGAATCTCGCAGCTTGACCAGTCAATATTATCAAATTTTGTTTAAACCTCTAACTTCTTCAGGGTGACGCTGAAGAAAAATTACAGCACAGAAATGGAAAATTTCTTCCCTAAAGTTATCTAGCAACCCAAAGGTAGAGTAGGAACTAGGTAAAACTTTCAGCCCAGTTCTCTGCATAGCAGATAACGCTGCCCTATTGGATGTTAGGTATGTGCAAACAAAGAGCTATAGCAATTTTTGTGAAAGCAATCTATTTGTTCTCTGAATACTTTTAAAAAAGTAACAATTTTGCAATTTACAATAACAAAGTTTCACAATGTTCTTATTGACTTATGAAGTGTATCAAGAGCACATTGGAAGCATAAGTGTATTTTTCTTGCATAAAATAGTCTCTTTGTGCTATTTTTGTAAGCCCCAGTTGGTAATAAACCATTCAGAACGGAACAAGTTTTTCAGATTGAAGTCAGTCAAAGGAAAATGGCAGCAGGACAAAAGACAACTCATGAGCAGAATCTTTCTGCAACCGCCTCTTACGCCAGACCAAAATGGCAAAGGCAGTGAGACCAGACAGGAAGCTTGCCACATACCCTGTGCTGTTCTTGGTGGAAAAATACATTCCTGGCCTTGGCATCAAAATCCCACAGCAGTAAATCTCAACTCATGTGTGGCCAGGGAGTCCTGGCTGCAAGATTAGTGTGGTTTGGGAAGTCAGGTGAAAGGGAAACAGGGATGCTGGAAACCTGTCAGAGCAATTTCAGCTCTGAAGGAAGCAGAGATGGGCGGGGTGACCTGAGAACAGATTTGTTTCACAGCTGCTTCAGGAAGTGTACTCGCAAGGCATAAATCCAGTTCACATACTTTCACAGTCAGGATTGGTATGTCCCTTCTTGTTATTAAGAGCACCCAGTAATTTCCGTCATGAAACCTTGCATTTAGTTGTTTACAGTTTTGACAAAACTTTTATTTTAGGGTGAACCTCCACAGGACTGCCGTAGGTTGCACCTTTTCTCTGAAGGTTTCAGTCATATCAAAATGTCCAAATTAATGAAATAAAAAGAAAATCTGTAGCAGGCTGAGAGTAAGTCTGAGAACAACGCTATGTGACTATGTTAAATTCATATCATCCCTTCCTTTGAGAAGGTCTTGACTTGGTAGGAAAAAAAATTGGAATATGATCTTTGTCTTTGGTGCATAGACAGCTGCAGGAACAAAGCCACCTCACCTACATGCAGGGGAAATCTGACTGAAACAGAAAGAGGCAAGAGGCTCTCTGGTGAGAAGAAAGATTGGGAGAAGATAAAATGGAATTAGCAGGGCCTGAAAGGTGCCACTTGAACCTTTAAGGAGATAAGAAGGTGGGAAAGGAAATGAGGAGCATGGTTTGAGCTCTGTAATTGTGCTTCATTATTTTCTGCAGTGAAACCCAGTGGCAAAATGTATGAGTATTCATTTATCTCACCCACATAAAGAATAACAACCTGTGATTATAGACAGTTAATAGGTGGTTACCTGTGCTGGTAGGCATGTCTGAACAATGATCTAATGTAATAGAGTTGTTATTTTAATCAGTCTGGTTTTTGAAATGTTGATACTACACATCCAAAAATCTCTGTAAATTATGGCCTCTCAAAATTAAGAAATGAGACCTTTTTTTCATTTGAAATATGATGTAGTCTTTAAATATATGACTAATTTCGCTTCTGCCAAAGGGCATATCAAATATATATATGCACGATGGTTATTTATCTTTACACAAGTAAACTTAACTTTGATATTCCCTTAATTGTCAGAGGCTGTGTTAATAATCTCATTTTACGTAGATTTATACATTCAGTAAACATACAATGCAGAAATGACCATTATCTTAATCCCTTGAACTATTAGGAATTTATTTACCTTTAATGGTTCTCACTGGATGACACTGCTAGGTGGAAGGTCTGGAAAGCCATAGTTAGAAAAGAGTGGCTGTGTGATCTCCGCGCAAGTACAAAGCAGTTGCTGTGTTTTTTCAGACGTGCTTCACACTCAACCTAGTAAGCTGTCGGCTCTGCTGCCACTAGCTCTGGCGGTGAACCGCCCTATCCTTACGCCTGGCAGAGTGCGGAAACCACAAGTTATCTTTTTACTTTTCCCAGAACGCCATGTTAAACATGATCCAAAAATTCAGTAAATGCTTGAGGGTAAGATAAATCTCACTGGACTTTCATTGTCTTTGGCCAGGGTCCCCCAGCACTGAGAGGTGAGGGAGAAGGTACCACCAGGCTAAAACGGGTGGTTCATTTCACCCATCTTAGACTCCTGTTTCAGAAGCGGACGAATCAGCCTTGGAATGGCTCAGTGATAGACTCCAATGAAATGGCTAACCTCGGAGAAGATGAGTCCCATGTTACACTGCTTTACAGATACAGGACTCAAACACAGTTCTGATGAAAAACAATGCAAATCCTTTCACAAATATGAGGTGAGGCACTTTAACTTAAATATTTTTAACATGCTTAGCCTCACGCTCACCATGACCATCCAGTACGTGAAGGGCCAGTAGCTCTAGTTTGTGATAGACACTAATTCATTAAACTTTAACATTTGACTGAGCTTAGATCCCATTCAAAGCCTGCTACATAGACATAGTCAAAGTACTAAAGGCTTATAAATCTTCTAAAAAGAGAAATTATGTACTTTTGAAAATTTGTTCTTGAGTTAAATTTCTCATTCAACAAAAATACTTCTCTGTAATAGTAATTCTCATATCTATGTTTTACCAAGCTTGTTCTTTGCTGTCTCTTTTTCATGAGGAAATGTTGGCTATCAAATATCGCCACAGGGATTTTTAATGCTTTTATTTAAATGTGTATTTCTGATACATAATTTCCCAGGTGAGAATTCTTCACCACTGATAATGAGAGAAAACACACAGAAACATTAAAAACCTTTCACCTCCAAAACTCTTCTTTTCTACAGGGAAAATAAAAAAAAAAACTTTCTAACTAATCTCACTATAGTGTGGATCCTAACCTTTTTTTTTCTTTCAAACCCTGCATAATTTTGGCTGTTGACTGAATTTTCACAACTTTTGCTGGAACTATTTGACTAAGAGTATTTTTAATTTATTCTATATTTCTACACACCTCTCTGCACCTCTCTGGTTAAGCCTGTGCAAGCCTGTCTCTTTCAACAGTTTGGCCAAAAAAGGTAATTAGGAATGCTGTTCTTGCCAGCTCTCCAGGGGAAATATTAAGGAAAATAAGCAAGAATAGAACAGTAAATATTTTCTCTAGCTGAAAAAATTCCACAAAAGGCACCTGCACAATAATTAATCTTTTTCCAAATTTCAGATCATTGTATTCAAGATTTTGACAATGCTCAGTGTCAACTGGAGGCAAGGGCATTTCTGTGCCATTCAGATAAAAACTAATCTCATTCTTCTCAAAAGCGAGAAATACTTTAAGCTCAGAAGAAGCATCTTGGTTCACTCCAAATCTGTCTGTCTACTGTTGTATATTGGAAAATCGTGTGGACTCAAATTTTATCTGCTTAATTAGTCTTCTCTCCAAGGTCATTTCTTGCTTAGCTATTAATTGTTCTTTGATACTGTGTCTTGGTATAGTTTAATTTCTGCATTTAATTAATTTTCTTTTCTACATTCACCTGCTCTTCTGAATTATCTGTAGCTTTCCAAGCCCTTTCCATTGGCAGCTGCTTTACTATCTTTCTTTTTTTTACACATTTCTTTGCTTCTCAAATCTCTTCATTTCTCATAACTTAAAAAAAATTGCTGATTCCTCTTTTGCTCTGAGGACATTCCTATTATCTCTGTATACTTAATTATCCAGTCTCTTCCTCAGAAATTATTACTGATATACTTCAGCTCATATTTTAGACCAACAGTTTATAAGTGCTAATGTTTTTTCAGCTTTTCCTCTGCCTCTGTTGCAGGTCTTTGTTAGGGCACACTGCAGTCATTACATCAATACAGAATCCCCTTGAGTAAGGGAAGCCTTAGCAAGCCTTACCAGATTTTGTCACTTTGATCTGTTTATTGCAAGAAAAAAGGGACATAATTACAAATGAGAACCACTATATCCTCTTCTTAAATATTTTTAAGGACAAAAGAGAATTTATGTAATGAAGTTCCTTCATATTCCCCAGAAAGCATCTGACTCCTGCAACATTTCTTTTTCTAACTTATGAGGTGCTGCTTAGTTTATAATTCTTGTTCTGCCATAAATTGCACTGAAACCAAATACATTTTAAATGAAACACATGTATAATATACAGTAGTACATAGACTGAATGCTACACAGTGAAAAATAAAGTAAGTTCCCAAAGCACAAATTCTTCATAAAACATTCAAAATAACATATAGTAATGCATTATTTCTATACCACATAGTGATGCACTATTTCTATACACTACAGTGTAATGACAATGTTAATGCTGTAGTCCATGTCAAAATGACCTATGTGGGAAAGTCTGCTGCTAATAATTGTGTAGCGGGTGCTGAAATACAAAGAGAAAACTAATGAACCAACGTTAGTGGATTGCACTGGACAGACTGGTGGCCCTGCCATTGTACCTACATCATAGGACAGTGAACTTACTTTCAAGCTTGAGGGAGAGTCCCATATTACCTACTTAATCAAAATTTTTTCCTTTCCAGAGTTTATTAAGACCAATATGGTCTCTAGAAACATCTCTATCACACGAAAATGTAATTTTCGTATGGAAAAAAAAAAAACCAAACCAAAAATTAGAAGCTATCTTATCCTCTAAAGATTGAATTATGTCCTTCATTCTCACATAAAGTAAAATCAAGCCCTCTCCCTTATATTATGGTCATAGTAGCTTCATAGCATTTTATAAAATTTAATTATATGGGGTGAAAGAGGAATATTTCTCTGTGGCAAGTTAACTCATTGCTGCAGACTGTATGGTTTGTGATTTGAAGATTTGGCTGCAGTTGAAAAGAAGACTTTGAGGTCAGTAAGTCCCTTGCGAGTTCCATTCACCTTGCTACCAAATTCCTTCTTATCTTGGACCAGAGAGATACTTCCAAATGAGACCAAACCTTGCATTTTATTCTAAAACTCAAGATTCAGAATTAATATTATCCTTTAAAAAAAAAATTCTGCATGAACTAAGAATGTAAAAACTTAACTCTGTGTTCAGTTTCAGATACTAACCTTCTGAACCACGGTCAATATAAAATAAATGTTCCCTTGCCTCTCTCGATGGATATGAATCTCCTAACAAAGGTATTTAAGATGACTGTCACAACATGATATAATTCATCATCCCAAAGGTCAGAAACAGATGCCATCATGTAACAGTGATACAGCAGAAAATCAGCAGGATATGACAGCTTCAGCATAACAAGGTTCAAAATACTTTAAAAAGTTGAAGCATATTTCCTGAGTGAGACTATCAGGACCATATTAAATCTGTTCACTTTTTAATCTGGCATCCTAACAGACTATCAAATAATATTTTTTGGCCCAGTCATTATTTATATATCATTCAACTCTGTCAGTCAAATTAGTCTAAAAGGTCTTGTAGTGGCAGTTGATTAATATGTTGGGAAAACTTTCATTACTCAAGCACAAATGTAAGGATTTCCTCCTCAGAACATCAGGGTTTATCAAAGCATAAAATAGAAATTATGGAGCAAATCCTACAGAACAGAAGTCACCATCATTCTCCTTACCTCTTATGTCAAGTCCAAAGAAAAAAATTTGTCTTTAACATAATGGTATTGCAGCATGACTATATGTAAATAAGATTAAATAAATCCTACTCTTCAGAAGTGGAGTATAGGAATGAAAAAAATAGAATAGACAAGAACAAGGTACGGTTGGATATAAAGGCTGTAGTCACACATGCTTGCAAGAGCTCATACACCCCTACAAAGTAAGCCTTTGAAATGTCTGTGATGAAATGTGTGTTTATATTCTGCTGTTGACCATGAAGGGTAATTATTACTTTGTAAATTCAATTAACTACGATATGAGGAAAAAATGCTTGTAAAATGCATGTTAGATTATATGATTAAAAGCTAATCACCATATACACAGGAGCCCAGCAGCATGCAGAGGACCAACGTCAGGCTGAGAAACCCCAGTAATTTAGTGTGAACGGGGCACCCGGAATCACTTCCTTGAGGCTATCCAAGGAGAATGGCAAGACCTTTGTCACTGGTGAGAAGCCCGCTGAGACTCAAGGACACTCATTCCTGCTAAGCCTTGGAATATGGAGTCAAAACAGCCTCGTGTTCATTGAACTAGTGGATTCAGCAGCCTCTAACTTTTTTAAAATAAAGTATTCCTAAATCCTTACAGATTGAAACGATGACCCACTAGCACAGTATTTTTCTAGCAGACACCCACATTCAGAATCATGTGCCCCATTTTATTTTAACAAGCCCCAACTCCCCCTCCACCCACATAATATAATTAGAAATTGGAAATCCTCTCAGCAATAATAAGACACATCTTCTATCAGAACAAGATAATTTTATTTTGCACAATTGTCCTAAAAACATGTAAAGCTGCTGTGTTTTATTATTAGAACAGAAATTTTGAAGAGGGATCCGGAGATAGTGTTTCTGCCATAAGAAAGCCAAAGGTGTGTTGTGTTGCCAGTGATTGACAAAGATTGTTGAAAGGAGAAGGGGTGCCTCAAAATGCAAAACGTAAGAGAAGAAAAAACACCTTACCATTTCTTTTACTTTTTTTTTTCTGTTATGTTGCTGTGATAGTGTGTTGATTGTTGGCCATTTCTACAAAACTGATACAAATGATCTGATGTTTTACTTTGCTCATGTCCTGGAGTATACTCTTTGGCTTCCTTAGAAAGCATTCCTACATAAACACTGAGTAACTCTGATTTCTTATTTTTATGAAATTCCTGAGACTTAAATAGGCAATGCAAAGTTTCACCTGAAGATGATGACACATTTACTGTCTTATAACACTTTCAGCAGAGAAGTGGGAAAATCCCTAGTCATAGACATTAGACAGCTCCACAGTTTCTTACCGAATTATGATTGATACAGTGCTAGCTGGATGCAAACTATGGGCCTCATTTCTTAAGTTTCTGTTGAACAGCATTCAGCCCCACATCTAGGCAAAGCAAATATCCAGTTATCCACAAAGGTTCCCTGAAACCTGTGCTCACTGACATCAGGGAACTCAACAGCTCAGAACTGTCAGAGGATGATAACCTATACCTCACCAAATGGCCTGGAGAGGGATGAGTCCACCAGCTTCTTCTGTCCATGGACTGGCCAAGACAGAGCATTCTCCAGCTCCTTAGGCAATGTAAAAGCTGTGATTTTGTTGCTAGAGCTTCATGATATGCTTAAATATTGTGGACCAAAATCTCCCTTCATATACTTGATAATCAGTAATCAACCAACTAACAAAACATTATCACTGAAGAAAAGAATCAAGCATATGTGGCAACCACATGCCTTAATCTGTTTATGTCTGAGAATAATGAGATATATGGCATGATTACCTGATTTAATATATTCTTTCAGCCCAACTGAAGTTTATGGTGCTGAAGCTAACCGATATAGAAGTCACCCCCAAATCTAAGGCTCTGGAAAGAAAAATGTGTAAGTATAGATTCTAGCATGAATTTGGAATATCTTTGTGAACACTGTCATATTCAATATCTTGAAAGTTACTGGAAAATAAATTGCAAAAATCGAACAACCTGTTGTGGTTTAACCGGGCAGGCAGCTAAACACCACACAGCTGTTCGCTCAATCCCCCCTCAGAGGGATGGGGGAGAGAATGAGAAAAAAAAGTAAAACTTGTGGGCTGAGGTAAAGACAGTTTAATAGGACAGAAAAGGAAGGGAAAAATAATAATAGTGATAAAAGAATATACAAAACAAGTGATGCACAATGCAATTGCTTACCACCTGCTGACCGGTGCCCAGCCAGTCCCCTAGCAGCGGGCCACCAACTCCTGGCCAGCTCCCCCCAGTTTTATTGTTCAGCATGACATCACATGGTATGGAATATCCTTGTGGCCAGTTTGGATCAGCTGTCCTGGCTGTGTCCCCTCTAAGCTTCTTGTGCACCCCCAGCCTCCTCACAGGCTGGGCAGTACGAGAAGCTGAAAAGTCCTTGACTTAGTGTAAGCACTGCTCAGAAATAACTACAACTTCAGGCTGTTATCAACATTATTCTCATCGTAAACCCAAAACACAGCATTATACCAGCTACTAGGAAGAAAATTAACTCTATCCCAGCCAAAACTAGGACACAATCTGACATTGTGACTGAAAATATTGAGCTTAAATTACAGGAAATTCTCTTTTTATATACAGCTTTTACTTTGTATGAGCACAGAAATTTAATAACATACCCAATAAAGTACTAAATATGTGTTTGAGGCCAAGCTACAGTTGTGGTGGGAACCATCATTATGAACTTCCTGACTTCGGTGAAAGTAAAACCTATTATCATCTCCATTTTTAAAGTTTCACGTTTGAGCTCAAAAAAATTGAAAGGCGAAAAGCAGTACTGATGATCTATTTATTAATTAAAGTCCCACAATCTTAAAGAGCTCCCCAAAAGATCTTTGAACATAACTTTTTAAAGCAATTATCTGTTTGATCAACATGAACATATGCATCACATTTAATGAGTGATATTTGAGTATATGTAGTTTAAAAATGTATATGAACATCAAAAAAGTGATGTAGAAAATAGGAGAAAGATAATCTTCAATTTAGTCCAACAGCAAAGATCCGAACCCAAGCGTATTTACCTACCACCAACATTTGAGATGTTTGGAAGAAGTTAACGAATTATAACGAAATCCAAAGTTTTTTTCTCTTCGAAGTTTCAACTTTTCACTTTGAACCAAAGTTACGGTAGTTGTTAAAAAAAAGATACATTCAGCAACCGGTGGAAAAATGTCAAAAAGGGAAAAACTGCCAAAGCAAACAATAATCTACATGAAAACACACTACAGTAATTCTGCATTGGCAAAGAATTATGTATAGTCTGTGTGTAAAGACATTTTTTTATTCTTACAGTAACAGTTCACAGCTGACTGAAAGCAGAAACTAATTTAGGAACAGATTCACAATAAAATATGTAAGGAAAATTCCACACTTAAGGTGTCAACCAATAGTGAAGCTTTATTTTCCTTCATATTTTGTTTAACTTTATGCAGTACTCTTTACATTAACTTCTCTGTTCTCACTATGTTCAAGAATAGCACCTAAAATATTGTTATTATTTTAAGTATAATACTCTGTTAAAACATTTATAGCAGTAAATATAGCAAGCCAAAATAGTTTATTAAAACCTCTCAGACAATAACAGGTCAAGTTGTAAACCTGGGAAATAGCGTAAGTGAAAGTATGAAAGTGGTGAAAGCCACCCTTACTGGCTCTTCTGAAAATAAAGCGCTAGGAGTGAGGTAGTTTAGTCTAGTAACTATGTGAGCTAAGCAAAACCTTCCTAGAGTAAAACAGTCCTGAGGTGTTTCACTCCCTTAGATTGTTTGGTCCAGACAACAAAAAAAGGAAGCAGAGAATACTGAGGTCATATGACGCTCAGTTTTCTAGTTCCCAGGCTAAGTGCTTCAGCTCAGATCCTCAGGATCAAGCAAAATCCAGAAGACGCCTGGGGCAAACCTCACTGATTTCAAGGATAAACTATTGCCAGCTTACAAAAAAATGGAAATATACAGGCGGCCTTTAATTTTGGAGTATAAATATTTTCTGCTTCTTTTAAGGCTTTTTATGGAGATAATCTTCCAAATGTATAATAGTCAGGTTAAAAAAATCATTTTATCACTATTGTATGCCCTCATCTGGTATTCTTTAATGAAATTATGACATTTACATTCATTTCTCCCCTCAGTCTTGAAATCTAGATAAGTGAACAGCAATATATGGCTACCTTGTCTTGTCTGTGACTGCAAAAAATGGTAAATGCTATCTGAGAGATACGTGTTCAAAAGGCATTCCTGGAGAGAACATTCCGATAGTCACCGGTGTGTAAATTATGTTTCAAGACTATTAGCATGGGACGCACATTATGATGTGCAGCCCATGTATATTAACAGATAAAGAAATCATCTATTTTCACAGCCAGCATTTCACAGAAAATCAGATCTGAATGAGACTTCAGCAGTATACACCTTTTGTTTCCAATCATACTTTGAAATTATACTGCTAAATATAACACGACTGAAAGGATCCAGGTGAGAGGAAAATGACACACGTATACCTGCTAGTGCTAGAAATTTGTACAGCATGCAGTTCAACTGCCGTAACGTGCTTAAAATAGCAACTTTGCACCTCTGGAAGACAAAGAAGTTGAAAAACAAACACAGATGACCAAAATTATGTACCAACATGTCAGAATATCTCAAGTTTTGCTAAATACAGTGTCTTTCATGAAAAATTTATCAAATGTAAAAATAGGTGGAAGCTCCAGCTGTAAATGTATTCATTGCAATTTTTGGCAATGACTTGAAACAGTCCAGGATTTAGACCCAATAATTTTATGAACAGGAATGTGAAAGGATTGGAAAGTTAAATAAAATGGCCCTTTTAGGAAAACTTTAGAAGTCTGAAGTATTCAGTAGATTTTGGGTATATATTACCAAAGAAAACTGAGACCATTAAAAGCATGAGGGAGCAGAAACCATTCTTCTTTAAAGGGTGGAAAATAAGGGGGACGTTCAAGGCCTGGAGAAATGGGATTACCCTACGTGTTATGCTTCCATCTTCATCTGTGACAGTCTGGATAGGACCTGTTCCCTGACATGCTGGTGGACACATACATGTATCTGTCTTGCTGGGGTTGAAATAGCACAAAGTTGTGCCTGGATTCACTGTTATGGAAGAATATGTGAAAGAATGTTGTGGGGCTTTTTAAACAAAGGACTTGTCGATTTTCAGTTTAGAAACAAGGATAAAGAAAACAAATATGAAAGTTTACCAAACGATGTAATTATTTTATAGAGTGAAAAAATGATGAATTTTATTATTTGAAGAAATACACAACATTCAAGTTTCCTACACTGGAGGTAAAAGTAACGCTAGCTTTCAAGCACTGTTTGCTTTTTTATTACTCCTTACATATTTTTAAAGAGTAATGACTATTATTGGAAGGAATTGACATGATCTTTCCATATTTGTAAAGGCAAGCTCTCCCACTGACTTTGGCACAGTCTATTTGTAGGGAAAAGATTGCTGGGTTGGGCCCACAACAGCTTGGTTTTATTTAAGCTATGATTTTCATTACTGCAGTTCATGTTTGTCATCTTCTAGGGAGCAGTTTGTTCCCTAATCCTTTTCAATACTATATACTTAGGGTATGTCTGTTCTGTGGCTTGGATGTGTACTGAAACATATGTAAAACTACCTCTAATTGATTTTATCATGCACCAAGGACGCGGAATATTTGCCCTTCGACCTGCAGCAATTTTTCAGCCACGCAATGCTTTTCCCATTTTGTGCTGCTTACAGGGTCGTGGCTATTAGTATACGGGGCAGCTGGTTTATACCAGTCCCAATATACCTGCATGTCCTGAAATTACGCCTTTGACTGCAGGGTAGGCAGGCCGAAAGGAAAGTGCTGAGAGTTGGCTCAACCTGGTGGGTGTTTTCATAGACTCATAGAATCATAGAACGGCTTGGGCTGGAAGGGACCATCAAAGGTCATCAAGTCCAACCCCCCTGCAGTGAGCAGGGACACCTTCGGTAGAGATCCCTTAGGTGAAAGGGGTGGAAGGAGGACCTTGGCTGAAGCAGAAAGTGTTAGTTGTCTCCCCGTCTATGGGCACTTTTGCCAGGTGATGCAGCTAGTGCAGGACTGTGTTGGACAGCGGTTTACCACCGCTACAGCAAAGGTACCACTGTCTCATACTGTGTGCCTTAACTGAAGGATCACGATATATCACACTGTGCTACCTGATAGTCTGCTTCAATTTAAGAAAACACAATGGCAAGCTGGCTTACTTTGAAACATCTGCTTAACGCTGCTATGCTTAGAGTTAGGGCTTTAATTAAGTGCTTTGATGAGTCAAAGTCTAACTAGAGAATAAAGACAAATGATGAAGTGTTAAAGTCAGAACAGTCTCATTAATCTTTTTTTTTTAATTTATTGGCAGATAAGAGCTTCTCAAGATTTCATGATATAAAGTTATACAATAGAAAGTCAAAGGTGTATTTTCCAGATCATGCATCACCCTTACATTGATTTTCATTAGCTTCATAATGTTGAATCAGCCATTAACTACTATGTCAACATGCATTAAGAGTTACCATTAAATGGCTTTTTATTTATTTAACTTCAGCTTAAGAGGTGGAGAGGCCTGCTTTATTGAAGGCTTTCTTACCAAGAATGTTAAAAAAAAATTTAAAACGTTACACCTGCTGCAGACAAAAATACCTGTCTAGGGCTGATACAGAGCTTAAAATTCTTTTGCTTTGGTTTGTTTATGCAAGGTAGCAGTATTTTTAGTCCATGTTGATCTGCATACTGAAACTGTATTTTCCCTTTTGTTCTGCAATCCTGACTGTAATACCTGAGATTGCTTTCTTTTTTTCAGGATGACATTAAATGTAATCAAACAATGTGAAAGAACTAAAGACAACAGGCCAGGTGGATACTAAGTGAAAAGAGATTAGAATACACAGAATCTTACAGAGTAAAAACACAGTCACTATGTCCTATTTATATCATCCTTTCATCCCCAGTTAGCTGCGAATGATTTTGCTTGGAATATCTTCCTGAAGAAGGAACACTTATGGGAAGATAGGAAGATAAGCACTGTAGCGTTTCTTCCTTTTAGTTAAATAAATAGCTGTAGGCTTAACTGACAAAAGGTATACTAAACACAAACAGTTTCCATTTCAGATTTTTTTTTCAACTGTCCACCCTTTTATTGTTTGAGAGATTGGGTAGGATTTTTGGAGGGAGGAGGGAAGAAGAATCTTGTGGGTGAGTGGATTAATTTATTGTTTACTTGCTTTCCATGGTGTTTTCAAGGTATTCAGGGGTAGCTCAACCTTTTAAAGGAACGCAGAGATAGTTACATGGCTGAGCTCAATGGTCTAGATCCTGAGAACTGTTTAAATTCTTCATCTTCAGTTTTGAAGATTTCAGATTCCCAGTCTGAAACAAGTGAAATCTGCTTGACGTAATGATAAAAATAAAGCTATCTTTTTTTAACACATGTTAGCTTGGCAAAAGAAACAGAAGAGTGAGATGAATTCAGTCCTGCCTTATAAGTCATCAAGAAAAGCACTCTTTTGTTTAGTGCATAGTTTTAATAAATAGTGGTGCATTGGTATATTTGGTACAATGGGATAAAAATCTTCATTTTGTCTCCAGGCCAAGCGATGACAAGAGAAGTTCTTTTGTTCAGAGCAAAATAATGGAAAATATTGAAGTCATTAAGTAGTAATAAACTCATGACAGTGATTTGGGATCTTTCAGTTATTTTAAGTATAACTGCATTTTTTGCTGAAGTATCCTTTGAGGATTTCATCACAGGAATATTGTAGAGAAATGCTACTACTTATTAGTTGTACAAAGATATCAAATTAATTAGTTGAATAATTGTGTACAGTACTTGGATTTGTAATGGGCTGCCCAGTCCAAATAATCATCCAAAGAGGAATAACAGTGAAGGAAACAAGCCAGATTAAAAATAGCTTAATTCTATTTTGAAGATTCAAAACTTACACGTGGGTATTCTTGCCTGGGACAGCAAAGTGGTAAAATGTGGGCTTCCTTTAAGGTATGGGAGAACTCCCTTGGAAGTCAGGGGGACTGCACTGTCTGCTTTAAGTTACAGAGATATTTAAGTGCTTTGCTGTAGTGCCTGCATCATACCAGATAGGGCTTGCATTCCTGAGTTCCTCCATCAAGCAACTGCATTTCAGGGAGTACTTGCTTTAATAACTTGGCCTGTTTGGAGATACTGGCATGTGACAGCTATAATCCACTGCAAGATCATGTGTTTCAGAATGAAGACTGACTTTCGTTGCACATGAATGTACCAAAGTCTCAGTTCTCCTCTGTGATACTCACATTAGTACGCACAAGTTATTTTGATAAGTATTATCCTCAGCCACATATACTTAGCATTGCAATCTTATTAGACTTCCATTGTTAACTAAATTAACTCATGAGTTTTGTTTAAGTTCAGCCAAAGTAAGTCGAACCACATATACAGCCAATGTAAACCCTACACGAAAGCTAGCTTGCTGAAATTGCAACAAATTATTGAAGAAAGTTTTACTAGCACATAAAATCTTTTCATCCATGTGTTCATAGAGATCTAGACAATTTATATCTTCTCAAAATCTCCACCAAATCCTTTCTGTGTATTTTTCACCCTCTGACTAAACTTTGGCATGACTAAAAGAAAAAAAATGTCAATTTCCACTTGACAATCCTTGGGAGAAACTTAATCTCTCTATCATGCACTGGCATGTGCATTGCACTGTGTACATCACGCCTGCTCTGAAGCAGTTCTCTCATTCCTTCAGGACAACTTCTTTATGAGCGACTGAGTACTGAACAGAACACATATAAACCAACTGGCAGATGTTCTTAGTAAATCATTGAGAGGCTCACATTAAAAATTAGCCACCTGTGTATTTATCTGATCTTTTCTAAGTATCAATAAATTATTTAGAACACTGAAATGTCTGTTTGAATGAATTCATCAGTATATTCTTGTTCATAGGTATTTCTGTTCTAGTTTCCCAGGAATCAAAAAGATAGGAGAATCCTTTAAATATAATTGTTAATTTATAACAAACAGCATAATATTTGGCTGCAGTAACACAATTTCTGGCCAAAAATAAAACCTTTAAAAGAAACAAGGTATTAAAGTTTCATCAGCTTTACTATTTGCTTGTTTCTTCAAAATAACAGAAGCCACCTGTCAAATATACAGGTCCAAAGCAACCCTTCTCTTTGGGGACAGCCAGAAATTTGCTACCTGCAAATTCTAATAGGTTCAGTTTTCCTTGTAAAAGTGGTTCACTGATAATAGCAACACAAAACCAAAACCTCCTCTTTATTTGTGCTAAGCTGCAGTGAGACAGTTATGCTACTGGTTCCTACTGCTGAGAATCTTGACAATTGAAATTCCTGAAATTCAGAAACGTTCAAATCTAGTGTCTGTTACATCTTTTGTCCTCCTGATTCTTGTCACCATGGCATAATCAAGTTAAGTGAAACTATATGGTGTTTTGGTCCCTGTCCAAGTTCAGGAAAGCTTTATGAGATAGTTAGAAATGACGAAATTAACAATTTCTCATTATGTGCACATCTGGACATCAAACAAATGATCAGAGCCCTGGCACTTAGTTGAAATCTGGCATTAGGTACTATAAATGGTGGTAGTTCTTAAAGTTCTTAAAGTTCTTAAAATTTAAACCAGCTCCATCTGCAACTAATCAGCTGCCTCCCAATTGTACATGTGAGATGGGGGATCAAATAATAGCTTGAAGATCACCTGGTCCTCATAAAAGCCCACTAGAAGCTTGGCTGAGAGGAAGTGGTGAATAGGCAGGCAGGCAGGCAGGCAAGCAAGCAAGCAGGCAAGCAAGCAAGCAGGCAGGCAGGCAAGCAGGCAAGCAAGCAAGCAATGTCCTTGAGCTTCTGTTGAATTACTTTGTTCTGAAAGAGTCAGACTTTGTGTCTGAGGGAAAAGGACTAAAATTTTATACTAGGAAATATGTTACCTGCAAATGGTTTGATAGAACACTTACAGTTAGTTGGGGTTTTTTTTGTCTTTCAGGAGCTTGATTGTTCACATAAGCAGATTCCAAAATTGCTATAAATAACTAGGTCAACATGTAACTAAGTTCTTGCCCTGATTTGTTCTGTCTCTCTTTCACAGTAAAAGCTGCTTAGGGATGTTAGTGAAGTTAGGTGATAAAAATAACATACATGGGAGCGTTTTCCCTTTTAATAAAGGATTTCAGCCTCAGCTTCACACTCAGTATAAGAAGAAAATCATATATTGTCAAGGATTTGATCTTCATTTTTTCCTCTTGGAAAAAGAAAGCTTTGAGAGGTTTCATGGATTTGATTTCTGAGCTGAGACAGGTACCTGCCAAATTGTCAGAAGGGTAAATGTTAAACCACCGTATGCTTCTTTATCGCGTCTGACTGTTCAGCTTCTTGAGCACAGAGCTACCTGCAAATTCCCCTCTGTAGTGAGCAGTAGCCTCATGCACTGGCTAACGAGACCCGATGCCTACCCTGAGTACATAAGTGTCCAGGGAGTGGGATATACAAAAATTTGGCTGAGACTTTGCTATTATCATGTTACATGTCTTAATGCTCATATATAACTTGGTAGCTCTGCTCCACTGCTAAGGTTAGGAGAGGACAATAAGGTATTGACGCAAAAAGGGAACCTGAGTGGAAGTATAATGCATCTCTCAAAATCAGCTTACTCTTGATTGATGTTACTGAAGAAAGTTACACAAGAGTGTTGTAAAGAGTGAAATGGAGATGTTGAGGCTCAGATGTAAAATAAACCAATTAAACCATGCTGCTTGACATCAGATGAAGTCATGTATGATGACCTGGTCAGACCAACAGCATTAGTGAATAAAAGCAGAAACTCCATCAAAACCAGATGCTACATCAGGGTTTAACTATCATAAGCATAATACAGTTGGAAGGGAGCACTGTGAACAAGGTATTGTGAACTCATCCCCTATTTTGAATATAAGAGCAATGCCCTGAAGGAAGCATACAACTTAAACCATAGTCTTAAAAAAGATGAGTAAGGCTATATAAATAGAGATAAAAAGAGGGGGGAAAAAACATCCAACCCTTGTTGCTATGTTACTAGTCTTTGGAGCAAGATCATGCACACATGGAAATCAATGTCAGTTCTGCTTTTTTAGTTTTCCTCCTGTGTCATAACTCTCATAGTTCCTGGCTGGGAAACAGATGATAACAGAGCCAAGACTTAATAAACTGAGTGGTGTACTCCAGCTGAACAGAGCATACTTTGAGCAGAGATATTCAGTAATTGCTCATAGCAGGAATTGTAGACTTTTATTAATTGTAATGCTGAGGCTGGGGAGTGAGTTAAGGTACTTGGAATGTGTGGCGTGGAAGCCAGGAGAGCTTCAGGAGACACCGTGGCTGAGAGGACACATTTCTGAGGCATTACTTATTCTACCTCTGCAACAAGGGACGAGGGGGAGGGAAAACAGTGGCACAGCATCAAGACTGGTATTGCAAGAGCATGGCACCGTTATACTAGAGGCTGCTGAGGCAGAATGAAACAGTCCTGACACCAAAGAGTTGCAGTCCAAGGGAAAATGTACAAGAAGTACCTCAGATCACAAAGAGGAACATGCAAGTAAACATGTTTTCCTTCAGAGTAGCAGGCAGGAATCTCACCCAAACTGGCATCTTAACTGCCTGTTTGCTTTGCTTCCCGTGTCATGGAAGCACTGAACTCTCCAAGGGAAAGAGAGCAAGTATATTGAAATTAAGATCTATGTAATGAAGAAATCTTCCCCAACCAGTTTACATCTAAAAACAGTGAAAGCAGTAAGTTATTATTTTGCCTATTTTCTTCTTGCTTTCACTTGAGCAAGTCTAGGGGAAGGCCACCAAGATGATTAGGGGGCTGGAGCATGTGGTCTGTAAGCAGAAGCTCAGAGAACTGCATTTGTTCATCTTTAGAAAGAGAAGGCAGAGAGGATGTCTTATGGCTACCTTGAGCTGTGTAGTTTAAAATTAGCCCTGCTTTCAGTGTTGGGCTGACCTGATGACCTCCAAACCTTTTTCAACCTTTGGTTATATAATTGTAGGAACAAGGGCTGGAAACTGTCATAAATGAGGATTCTTCAAAAAGTATTGTTCCCAATGAATTTAATATAAAGTATCATGATACTGAGAAAATCAGAACAATTACCAACACTGCTATGACACATTTCGGGACTGAAGATGAAAATAGATGAGGGATCAGAGTCCTTAGCTTATGTTTGACAATACAGTTCAAAGGCAACAAAAAAGCCAGCTGTATGGTTTCAAACAGCCACAAATATTAGTATAGTCAGAAAGTTAGCTGTTCAAAAAATCCCCAAAGGGAAAACAGACACTTCTCCCTCTTTTCTAAATCAAATACACAGAGCTGTTATTGCTTAAGCATTTTGTTCAATTTATTAGTCTTTCTAGCACTTAACCTCAAAGCTTGTCTCTGCAGATAGATTCAGAAAACTTTTTGAAGTCCTAAAAGATTAGGGAATACACAAAGTACAAGCAAAGAGTTTTCTTTATTTTCCCAAATGGAAATTCTGGAGGTATTCCTCAAAATATGTGTTTCAAATATGAGCTATCAGCATACATCTGTCTGGCCGGACATGACTGTAATAACAGTGATGTTTTCTTTTTTGCTCAGATCAAACCCAACATTTTCCAGTGTCTTTATGATATGCAGGATACTCACTAGGAGTTAAATACGCCTCCATGAAGTCTTTTGTCTGAGTATCTTTTAATAAGGCAGAATTGCAAGGGTGGTAGGAGGAAAGGAAACCTGTCTTTCTCTGCCTGATTAGATACAGTCTAAGGCAACTGAAGCACTCTGTCATCTCTACCCAAACTGGTTATCACTACTTTGGGTAGATACTTTGGATTTAATTCATATAATTTCAAATTTAATGAGAAAAATTATACATCTGTATAGGTCTACTGTCTATAGAACAATGATCATTAGATCATACATCTGCAACAAAGACATCTACATTTATTCATTGAATCCCACTGTTTTTTCTTGAAATGACTATAACAGTATATCAAGGTAGATGCATTGTATTTTGGCCATAATCCACTTTGCAAAATGACATTCTTCCCACAAACTTCCATGTAAGTAGTGCAAGGACATCTAAGGGTATGGCTTGGTCCTGAAATGCTTGCTATGCTATTTTTCATCAGTATCTTCTGCACATAAACAAACACTGCTGTTTTTTCCCCTTAAACCAAGAACAGCTTAAATTCATTACATTTTTGTCAACTGTTTATTGAATTTGATTTTCTGGCAGCTTCCATTGAAAAAACACCCTTTATATAAGACTCTTAACATTTACCTCAAAATAGATTCTTCAAAGTAGTTTTATTAAATGTACATATGTTTATAAATAAGCAAATAGTCTTTCTTATACTAGGATTTGTTCACCACATTAACATGCAGAATTCTGCTCTCTCAGGTACATGTTTTAATGGGGTTGTTTTTCAATTTAGAAGATCTTCTAGAAAGAGTAAATGGATTACAAAAAAATATTGGTCTTACTAAACTAATATACTTTGGAAGAGACTGTTTTTAATTAATTAACAAGACCTTTCTTCTATTTTTAAGGAAAAGCCTAGTTCAGCAATTTGAATGCTAACATCGTAAGGGAAGTCCGCTTACACGTCGCTGCAACTCCTGTTAGACAGCAGAGAACTTATGAGGGAATACACTTTTTAGATGTGTCTGAAGCAATTTAAATATGATCCATGAATGACTTCTCAGTGGATTAGCCCCTAACCTTTAACTTTTGTGACATTGGTCATATCTCATCTTGACATCTATGATGGAATATTCTATTCAATTGCTTAAAAAATGTCTGGTTTGACTTCTGATTGACCTCTGATGAGAGCTGATCTCTTTAAAAGGGATTAACAGTTGTAGATTCATTCATCTTTCTGTAAGAGACTAATGATAGATGGAAATTATTTCTAGAAACTAGAAAAAATACAGCAGAAAATATTTCCTGAGATTAAAACTAATAAAATAAACGTTGCTAGACTTGCTTCCTTCCTTTAAATCTGTAGAAGTATTTTATTCCAAGCAACCATAAGAAATAATTCTTAGATGTTCCTCCAACCTACTAAAAAAACCCAAACATTATTACAGGGAAAACCCCAACAAATTTAAAGGAGGAACACATTTGAACTGAGAACCACACTGATAATGAGATATATGTTATTTCTCACAAAACCATCTGAAATGGTATTTCAAAACACCACTCTGCAATCTTAGTAAGTAAAGTATTTAGAAGGATATCTTAAATATCTTAAAGACACATCTGGTAAATGGTAGCTCTAGAACCTGGAATGGTCAGTTATGAAAGTGTTTAATTAAAGAAAAAGACATCAAGATTTTTCATAGCATTCCCCATGAAGTCTACAAGAGAGATTCTGGATTCAGAAATATAAAAGGGATCAGCATCTGGATCCACAGCAGCTGATTTGTAATGATGATCAAGGCCCTAAAAAATTGACCCTGAGTTGTCCCTTAGGACAAAAATTTTTCTCCCTCCCCCACAGCTGGTAGAATTCATGTCAATTCAGCTACATTAAAATACAAGGGCACTACAAAACTGCTGATAGAGGTGCTTTATTAAGAAGGCAAATACAAATAAAAAGCGACATATATAATATAGTTGAAGGAGGTTGAGCTTACTTTCATTGATTCTCAAGTCCAAAGAATGATTTGAAAGTAGAACACCATTGGCATGTGTCATGAGGACCAAAATTCAGCTGGAAAAACATTTTTTGTATGATGAGGACACAGGATTTTCGAACTGATTACAAGTGGGTATTTATTTGAGGCAAAGATTTTTTATGAGTCTTTGTGTTTGAGTGTCAAATATGATACCATCGGTAGGGCTGGAAGTCCAGCATTTGGGAAATTGTAGGATGGAAAATCCAGGAAATTCTAAAACTTGCTTTGTAATACATTGGATGAATTCCTTATAGTGCCAGCTACTAGTACTAAGTATGCACAGACACTGTGTGTTCCTTGGGTCTCTACTTGACATGAATTTTGAAACAATTGCCTAGCTAGTAATGTTTAAATATGTTAATTTTGAATTAAAAATGCAAATGAGAAGCAGTGTATTATTATTCCCCTTCGGTGAGAAAATCCAAACCAGAAACACTTCTAATCCATCAACCTGGTAGAGCTCTTTCCTTTCATGATGCACAGGTACTTATAGTGACTAATAGGATGCTAAAACCTCGTCAGTTTTTCAAATGATCATATGTGGCAACTGATTCTGATCTCCTGTATACTTGATTGTATTTCAGCAGTCACATGTAATCCAGCATACTACATGCAAATGAGGCCTTGGAAAACAGATTTTTCTGCATACAATAAATTTCTTAAGGTCTTTGGCTGAGCAACCATCTTTCCAGTATGCTTTAACATGAAATCTGCTGGCTTCAGAGGGTCAGAATTTCTGGCTTCCTCAGCATGGATTTGTCTTTAGGGTATCAAAGAAGAACATACAGATGAACCATTTTCTCCAGATGGGACAACTCTTAAGTTTTTTTACTTGAAAGATTTTCAGTCCTTCCTTTTCACTCTCTCTCTAGAAAAACTTTATGAAATTAGCAGCTGTCTTAGTGAGTTGTCAGAACTAGCATATCTAGCATCAATATTTACTACCAATCTTTAAACGGCATAAATCACAATAGCTGCCTTCATATGAAATGGACTGTGTCAATTTGTACCAAGAAAGAATACGTAGTGGAATGTAATGTTCCAAATAAGCTCAAAGAGCCTGTTAGAAGAATCACAGAGAATCACAGAGACTCATAAAATGGTCTGGGTTGGAAGGGACATTTAAAGATCATCTAGTCCAGGCCCCCTGCAGTGAGCAGAGACACCTTCCGCTCGACCAGGTTGCTCAGAGCCCCGTCCAGCCTGGCCTGGAATGTTCCCAGGGATGGGGCATCTACCACCTCGCTGGGCAACCTGTGCCAGTATTTCACCACCCTCATTGTAAAGATTTTCTTCCTTATATCTGGTCTGAATCTGCCCTCTTTTAGTTTAAAATCATGACCTCTTGTCCTATCACAACAGGCCCTGCTAAAAAGTCTGTCCCCATCTTTCTTATGAGCCCCCTTCAAGTACTGGAACACCACAATAAGGTCTCCCTGGAGCCTTCTCTTCTCCAGGCTGAACAACCCAAACCCTTTCATCCTGTCCTCACAGGAGACGTGTTCCATCCCCCTGAAGAAGAAATGTGATTTTTTACATCAAATCATACGACTTATCAAACTTCAGGCATTTTGATTTTGAATTTAAATGCCTCTGTCAAAGCAATTTTTCACGTTAAGATGCTTATGCCTTACTATGTTAGATCCTATGCTGCCGTTTAAACCTTGGTCTTCACAGGCATAGAACTTTACCAAGCTATTTTTAAAAAGGACCAATTGATTGCACCAACTAGCCTCAGCTATAAAAAGAATAATGAGGAAGAATGTACCCTCCCCCACACTTGAATGTGAAAGTATTTTCTGTTTTGAATCTTTGGATCAAAAGAGAAGTGGTATAATCAAAATCAGCTATTTACATTCACTGCAAGAACAGCAGAAAACAATTGAATCTATAGTTTTGGAAATACTGTCCAGAAGTCTATGGCTGGGATCTAATGGAGAAATGCTGTTTCTCAACGACTGCGAAACTGTGAAGACAACAAAGAGATACATACATTCCAGTCTGTGTTTTATTAGAAAGATGATATAGTATATTACTGCAGCACAGTTTTTAGCTAACTGAATACATCTAGTATTTTAAAGGGACAGAAGCTTTTCAACATAAGCTGAGATGAAATTTATATGTATTATGCCTGCCAACTATCTTATTTCATCAAACAAAATATGAAAACTGATTTCTATAATATCCTACAGTGTTTAGTTATTAAGACACAGAAACCACCAAGACATTAAGAAATGACTGACAGCAAGTAAAGGACCAACAAATACAGAGGAGGATCTGTTGGGAGAATTTTGTGCTAGCCTCTACATTCTAACTTCATTCTAGATCTTTTAGTAGTCATTAAAGTGTAAGTAAAAACAAAACAAAAATACAGGATTAGAAAAGACAGAGTAACTTTTTACTACTAGGTTCACGGGCAATACGCTATGTGCATCAGCTACACAGATCAAGATATATGTAGTAAAGTTTTAAATAGGACTAGGGCTTATTTTTTAAAATTCTAATTTATTTTACTGACCCAAACGCAGTAGTCATCTTAATGGTAAGATGGCTAAGTCATCAATGTGATGTAGGCGCTTCTGTACCATGGCCAACTAAATGTTTATGCATACAGTGCAAGCTGAGGGACTCAAGGCTAGTTGCCTCAGGTTACAGTGGCTATACAGAGCTCGTTTTTAGTATGCAAGATCAGTAAATTACTTTCTATGGGAAAAACATAACCCCTACAAATGATTCCAACTCTAGAGGTTCCCTAGGACTTCTCATAAGGAAGAAAATGTATGGAAGTTGTCTGCTTGTACACCAGCAATGTGTCCCACTATTCACCTTCCTTTACACAGTTCTCTACATTAGGGACTCTGCAGGATGAAGAATACTGCTTTCAGCTGATTTTTCTTTCTAAGGAATCTGTACAGATCAAAACTTCATTATCCAGGCAACATCCAACACAGAGCACACCAGTCCTGTGTCTTGATCCTTGGAAGTCACTTTCCTAGGGAGGGCTGATTTCCCCCCACCCTTGACACCCATCTGTATGGCAAAGCTGACGCCATGTTGATGTTACTATTAAACTCCAAATTTAGGAATTTTGAGTCCTTATTTGTGCAGTGCAAGACAATTGCATTGTTTCCCCAGGAAACAAGGTATGTGCATTTGCATTAGCTGCCTCCCTATCCATCTGTTAATTTGTCTCCCCGCGTTCTCTTCCTAATCACCTTTGAACATTTCAAACAAATTTGAAAGAAGGAGAATGTCTAAAAAACCATTAAATTCCTACAGGTTTTGTGAAAATAGCCATCTGCCTATTGGAAAGGGATTTAAATTAGCAGTCCTGTTGTGGGAAAGACAGATCAAATTCAGACAGATAAGACTCACAGATCAGACAGACAGAACTATATATTGCACTCAGACAGATGGCTGGCCTGCCAACATGGCAACAAAGAGCGTGTGTACTTCTGGATTATCAGCAGCACATGTTAAATCTTTCCCAATTGTTGCCTGTGTCCTGCCATGGTTACTGCTGCAAGAAGGTTTGGGTACTAAAGGATACAAATCCGTAAGAGATCAGCCTTCATTAGCCTCACAGCACATTGGAAATTCCTTTTTTTTTCCTTTTATGTTTGCATTGAAGATTTACAGTATCAAATAAGAATAAATTTGTATTATTTTTCTTTTCTTAAACCAAAAAAACCCTTATCAAACAATGTTCAAGACATAAAAGCACCTGGAATCTAACTAGATGTGTTCTTCTTCATTTGGATCAGTCAAATAAAAAGGAAAACTTACTTCCAGAAACATATCAGCTAAGGGTATCAGTCATAGCCCCTTTACGAAAAAGTAGATACAAAAGACATATTGGTGAAGATGCTATTTATAACGCATGAATTGTATATCTGAAGTGTGATGATTAACTCAAAGAGACAGCAATATATTTGCTGAGTTTGTGCTTCCTAAACTATTTCAGCTTCAAGACAGCAAAATCTTTCTTATAAGAAATTTGGAATCACATTTTCCCTGTACCTAATATAAAGATAACAGCCTTCAAGAACATTGCACAGCTGTCGAGATAATTATGTTTTGAGGCTCAGCTTCTTTTACTGATCATTGCAAGTTACTGTAGTGGCAACACTGAGAAGCCATTGTATGACAAGTGAAGACATGGAAGTTATACTCCTCAGTGGAGAAAATTGTGGTGGAACAGAAAGGGTCTGTTTGCCAGAGTCTCACCTGACAAACCTGGAGACCACCGAGACCTGCTCAGCCCCTTATTCCTTCCGTTAGACATTTCCCTTTCATTGGGAAAGGAGAAATACAGATCCACCTATGCTGATTTTGTAATGCACAGAAGGAATCCCCTATGTCCTCCTAAAGACATATTTTCATCCTTCTTTGCTTCACAGAGTGGAACAAAAAACTTCATGCAGATCAGGCTCTGGCTGACACCATTACTGGGACCAGCTCTGACACTTTAGGGTTGCTGCCCGCACCTCCAACACTGGGAACCATGGCCTGTGACAGGGTGCAGTACATACAGGATGTAATGACCAGTTAAAATATGTGGTGCATAATGGGTAGGTGCACTAAATTAAATGTTCATTCAACATGACTTTATGAAATTTTTGATGAAGATATTAATGTTTTATAAGCTGTTTAAACAGCTTTGCTTAACTTTCCTATCATTAAAATTTATCCCCTGTGGCTACAAAATAGAGAAAAATGCAAAAAGTGTAAGATCCTCCTTTAGTTTTCAGCTCTGCCACAGATTTCCTGAGTCTGTATAAATTGCCTTTGTTTTGTGCCTTAGCACCCACCTCTAAACTTCAAGGTCTCTTTTAAGGATACATTCGTTAATGTTTGTAGGGTGCCAGAGATGCCTAACTGATCCTGCGGGAATTAATTATACCTACAAAGATCAAAATAGAGTCAGGAAGGTAACTAGCTGAAAAATATTAGAAGTGTTAGTTCATTACTTATACTGTGTAGAGTTTATACCACACTAATTACTAAACTCGCTTTCTTTTCCTACTGCTTGTTGTATAAATCACACCACTGCACTCCTTTCAGTTTCCTTCTGGACTAATCCTAAACTGTAGAGGTACGAAGTCTTGGTACACGAGCAAATCATTCACAAAGGTGCAGTTTATTAAGAAGTATTTAATTTAAAATGGAGTTTCATTTAGTCTTTGACTTCTTACTGAAAGAGGAAACAGTGTTATGCAGCAGGGAAATTTTATTGTGAAGCCTGTGTGGTCCACCCCAGGATAAAAACCTACTGCTGCCGCAAAGACCTGGGTGAGGCGCGGGGCAGCAAATGCATCGTTTGAATTCCTTTGTGCACAGACTAATAAGCCAAGTCTCCTACCCAGTACTCACAAATGACGTAGTGGTTTTGATACTTACACCTTTGCCAAAAATTCAGGGATAAAAATTCCTAGCTATCATTTATAATTTATAAAAGGCTGTGTTTCTACAGCCAGAAGTTCAGGTTTAGTTCTTATGGAAATTCTGTGCTAGGTCTAGTGCAGATAATACACTCTGTTTCCATGGAGGAGAATCACAGTAATACAGCATGCAGCTGGGGCATGAAGAGGGAAGGTGAATTACAGAGATCCTTGTTGCCTAACTTATGTACAGAGGGCCCTCTGGCTGCAAGGTGCTGTGTCACTAACCCAGAGAGGAGCTTGTAGCAGGCTGTTTGAATGGAAAAAAGCAACCATGGATTTCAATAACTATGGAGAGAAAATACAAACCAAAAATCAGTGGTACAAATAGGAAACAACAGTTCTCTTCAGATATCTAGCTCTGCCTAATGCTAGATTACTGGAAAGATCTAGGAGTGGAAAAAGCAAGAAATGTAGTTGTGAGGTATAATGAAAATACATCATTGTAGTTCCAGAGGCAACACCTGTGTTTGTTCACTTTTTCTTTCAGTATGTTTGATGTTCCCCAGTTTTCTTCACGGAAGAGAAGGTGAATAACAGTCAGTATTCACCCTCTTCTTGCCAGTCACAGTTTTAAACATGAAAATTCCATTACTTAGGCATTAAATGGATACATTAAAATGCCATCTTACTTCTGCCAAACTAAAACTTATAGTGTTGCTTCTTCATTTTGTCATAGCTGTATTTTAAGCACAGATTCTGCAAAGACTGAAATTTCCAATCCAATTACATTATACTAACATACAAGAAAAGATCTCAAAGGATAAGGAATGAAGAGTAGTAAAAATGCTACAGGTTCTCATGCCTATTTAAAAGTTTTTCACTTAGAGTCAGAGGAAATACAGAATAACATTTTTTATCTTGGTGAAGAAGTTATTCCCTTTTTCTCCTGAGTACTTTTTTTTTCTTACAGTGGCCATTTAGGTCCATGGAGAAATGTTAGATCCTTGATAATTTCTAAAGTGTAGGGATTCGGTCCTGATGTGTGGTTATAGAAAACAAAAAAAAAAAAAACCAAAACCCAAACCCGACAACATACCAAATCCTGAGGTTTGGTGGTTGGTAGATTGTTTTTTATTATTATTAGATTTTCTAAATTTTGGAGAGGATAGGAAAATCTGTCGCTTGGAGGAACAGGAACATCTTCAGGTACAAGGTGTGTGGATTCTCACTAGGCAAGGGGAAATGCAACAAGTAAAGAAATAACAAGACACCTGCTGTCTGGTACACACTACATGTTACAGAATGCCTGTTATCACCTGAAAGCTGAATTATGGACATTTTTATCAGGAAATATTGGGAACCAGGTTCCTTTCAGTCTCTTTCTTCAATATTACAAAATATTTCATGAGTATCATGTTCAGACAAGGAATAAACATGCATGTGCTGGACAGAGTAGGATTTGGCTCACAATTAATACAAGCAAATCAATGCATGTATTTGTGCCAAATAAGAGCCTTCAAATTTGATCCTTTTCTACAGTTTTCTGGTCAAGGTGTAACAAAAATGGCATACTGCAGTGCTAAGAACTTTGATTTTTTTCTCCCTCCAGCTGTAAATCTTTGCAACCTCTCATTTCATATATTGTGTTTCTATTTTTAGAAGAGGTAATTTTTATTTTTTTTTTACTAAGTACTGGCAACTTTATAACAAATGTAAAGGCTGGAAAAGATGGTCATGATCAGTAACCAGTCACTTAGACTCAAGTCCATTAATCTTCAAATGGACAAGGTGGTGTTATAGCAAGCTTTCATTTTAGTCTCGATCAGTTTTGAATATTCATGGAAAGTCAAAAATCAAAATATATAAAATATATTCAACAAAGCTATTGCATTGTAAAATAATTCAGTTATTAGAGATAATCCTTGTTCTTTGAAACTTACAGACTTTTTTTCACATTGATACTATAAGTAATATTTTATTGTAAATGGGGAGTCTTTCCACTTATTTCAAGGAATTTTGCAGTATCCAGTAACAGTGTAATAGTTTCCCTTGCATCACTAGAAATTACCATAGTTCTTTTACTTATCTATATTTTTAAATGAGTATCAATTCTTGTCCTTTTGGTTATCCCCAGCTCTACATGTGTTGCTCACCATTGTATATGCAACAGAACTAAGACACAGCACATGTTGTGGGGGTTAGATCATGCCCTATATGTGACTTAATTCATTGTGTGATTAAGATTTAGAAAGGTAGCAGGGTCCTTGAGCAAGAGTAATGGGAAAAGTTATATTGTGGACCACGTTGAGGAAAGAAAACAAGTTTGTCAAGCAATGGTTAAGGCAGGAAAGCAGGGAAAAAGGCCAGCATTTTGGAAGAAAATAGGCAACCGTTTGAGACAATGTGTGAGAAGGGGAAACATAAGCCCAGAATAAACCTCTTGATACTGGATAACTTGAAAAGAGCTAACTTTTGTAACTTATACTTATCCTGCTGCTAAGTTATTATGATCCCAGTATAAAGACACTGAAATCACTGTGAATCTTTCTGTTTATTTGAATGAATTTTGATCCATCCATTTTGGAATGTGGTAAAAATTGTGCAGGGTGAATACTTTCCTGTCTTTATGCATTGCTAATCACTTTAGTAGCAAATATTTTTGTATAGTTAGAGTCTAACAAATCCGTTTATGCTATCTGCCCCAAACTTTTCAATAAATGACCAGCTGTTGCGTACTAAACTTCACATGAATCAGAATATAATTTCTGAATCACCTTGCATTTTTTCCTGGGTCTTTTTAAGTCTGTCATTCCCACCGTAACCTGTCCTCATGTTATATCATCTCATATCTAGGTGCAAATTAGTATCATTGCCTTTAAGGATACCTAGTAAGAATTGCATACTATAACCCACTATATTAAGGAAAAAAGCAAACAAACAAATATGACTGGAGTTCTTCTGGACAAAATTTCCAAGGAGTCCATTGCAATAGGTCATCTGAGTAGAAACTGCAGGGTCAGTTCCTAAAAAATGTCATTGACCTGCCAGTCACCCACAAATAGATGGCTTCTTGCTGTGTTTCAATCCCTATCAGCCTTAGCCTCCTTTCAAATAAGTTCTTCTATTTAGAAGAGAACTTCCTGGAAAAACAACAGTGAAAAATGGCTATAAAGAAATTGAAACAAGAAAACTATATAGAATACATAGAACATTTTCTTAAAAAAAAAATCAATTTGCTTAGACAAGGGAATGGGTAAAAGAGATCACATATATTGTGACAGTAGTCCAAAATGAATGAAACAGGATCATTTATATCTGCATTACTGAAACAGTGAAAACAGTAACACAGGATTTTTGAAGTAATTTTATTCCTTCATAGGACACTTTTCCAACTGGAGGTATTTTACCCTAAAACCCAGCCACACTTTCTAAATTTCCCAATCTCTTTCTACACACCCTTGTCGCTAATTTGAGGTTTTAGAGAAAAAAACATAAATGAACAATTTTAATTACACTAGCCACCTCTTTTATTAAGAAACATGTAATTTTAAATGGTTAGAGAATCAGATTAGCTTTATGACCTTTTCTGTAGCTGTCTAATTACACAGCAAGGACAAGACTGTCTTGAGATGTTGAGGAAATGTCTGGATTACACAGAAAGCTCTACAGGTGAGGTAGAATTTATGGAAACTTGCATAGCTTAAATGTTAGTAGCTGTCATTAAAGCTGTGGGCCTTTCCATAGGACCTAGATACACATGCGTCCTGAAGGAACATCTGCTACCAATTCTGCATAGTTGCTTCTCATACCCTTAAGCATCAGATATTTGAGTGCTCACCATATGCCTGTACCTTTCATACTTGACAGCATATATCTAATGCCAAGTCTGCAATGCCAAGTCCTCAATGCCAAGTTTATACGATTTGTCACAGCCTTCAAAGAGCCAAGAACGTATACGCTTCTGCTAATTGAGGGCCTTTGGTCTTCTCTGCCTACCAGTGCTGCAATCTTCCCTACTCCCTTTTGCCATTGGAAAAACACTTGTTCAGTGCCACCAGCAGTGAATTGCCTTAAAGTGTATGCACACTTCAGCTTGCAGCAGCTGTTGGTTCAGCTGAGTGTTTTGTGAAGGTAATGAACCAAAATTTACAGGGGATTTTGGAGAAAATAATAAAATGTTAAAGGGGGATGTTTTCTCAACTGGCTTCAGCCAGTTTGGAGACCAGATGTTTATTTGTTGTGCAAACATTGGAAATGTTTGCTCCTTGGATCAGCGTCGTACACATTTCCATAACTAATAATTATGTGGTTACATTTGGCTTGTTCCATACTATATAAAGACATACAGCAGAAATTGTAGCATGGCGCTACAAGCCACATCATTTGGTTTATACAAGTAATGGTTAACATTGTTCAAAGTAATGGTTAATATGGTTCCAAGATTTAAAAAGACTTTGGTGATACTTCATTTTACTGGTAATTTTAGCTGCATGAATTAGATGTCTTCTTCCAGTTATTAACAGCTGAGAGATTTAAAATCAAATTTGTTGTTTAATTTACTGAAGCTTGTATTATACAAGAGGTTATTTTTTCCCTGAAATGCAATTTGTTCTGTACCAAGCAGTCTCTTACCTCAGTTTCAGTCAAAATCATATCTTCAAATATAGTATAAAATGGTTGCAGGCCAGGCTGTGACAGTTAAGGAAGTGACCAACAGTTCCCAAACATTTCCAGGGACAAATTAAGCTCATTACACCAAATATCGGTATGAATATTTTAAGGTTCTTGCAAGATTATTGACTTCAGATGAAGTTCTAAAGCCTAAATCGGGATCACAAGTCTGACAGAAACCCATCATTTAGGTACCACTTTCTAAACAAAGGGAGGCACTGAGCCTTCGAAAAGCGGCATAGGAACAGGAACACAGGAATGACTCTGTTCAAATCTTCATGTGTTCAGAGAAACAGAACAGTGTGTCCATTCTTTGTACAATAAAGTATCAGATCTAGCTGACTCTATTATTAGTTCTCCTTTCAAAATAAACTTGGTCTTTTCTGTTATTTCATCATTTTTCTCCAGCTTCCAAGTAGCTGTATTAATTGCCATTACAAATTGCTGACATTTAAAGCTAGAAATTTATCAAAATTTTACAGACTGGAAGCTGATCATTCCAAACCGTATTTTCCTGTTACATTATTCAAACATTCACAGAATGAAAAATCAGGTTGTAAAACCTTCTAAAATTCATTTTCTCATAAAATAAAAGTAATTTGTCAAAAATTTACTCCCAGCTCCATGATACTTGATGTATTTGCAGCTGGGTTGTCTAAAACCAGATGCTTAAATATCCTGTAGCAGCAGACTAGGGATCCAAGCAGCAGCAGGCATATCTTTCTTTAAGAACAACATGTCCTTGAATTTACTGTGTGTCTAAAACACAAGAGTATTAAAAGCAAATACAATCTGGTAATTATTGTTTATTGTCCTAATAATTTCTTGGGTGAATAGGAAGGCACAACTCCAATGCCAAGAGCAAGGACAATTATTCTTTGGGAAATCTGGAAATCAGTAAATAGGGAAATCTTCTGGAAATAAGTGAAATAGGAAGAAGTTTCTTCCCTGGATGAAGATATATCATGTTCATACTCTCTTGGCATTTTGGCTAGAGTCACCTCAATGAGCTACCACACTGTGGGAAAAACATGGGAAGAAGGTCTTCCACCCAAACACTGTAAGAAACATCAGCTACCTGTCCTTTCCATGTCCCACCTTCAGACTCTCAGCACACAGGTATTATGGACACTGAGGGCAGGATTAATTCCTCCAGCTGCAGGTGCTGATTTAACAGCTTACCCACCCTAGGTTCATCCATGCGCGGGGAAGAGACGTAGGCACCTGGAGAAGGCAGTATGGCTAATAGGTAGTTTTAATGACCTGCCAGAGATTCACTCTAAATTGCCATGGAAAAGGTTTGCATCTCTCCACTGACACTAGAAACAGCTTTGGGAAACCTGGGTCCTAATTTAAATGTCTCAGATGTCTACACTTAATTGGAACAAATAACTATACAGCTAGTAACACTGAGTGGGATGTAATCAGTTTACCTACTCCTGGTCCCCATCTCGTGGTCTTACTGCTATTCCAGTATACACCTTACAACTACAAACTGGGGTAAACGTGTAGCCTTATGAATTTACTGGGCATTGCTGAGAGGGTGACATTAGCAATAAGACCATGAAACAAATCACAAGGCAGTTTGTTCAAAAGAAAAACATTTTTGTGTAGTTCCTGATTCAGTCATTCACTGACACTAGTGAGAGTCACATCATCTCTTTTTGACTGTTTCTCCGTGTTTTGTCTTCCTGATTTGCTTCTCTGCGCTAGGAACTTGAAAAAGCTATTTACATAAGTAATAAAGTAAATGGGCCCCTAATGGGACAGTCCATCATTCCAAAATACCTAAAAATGAAGTTGGCTATCAAGGTACTTTTAAAAATCTGGCTTGACATTTTCTAAAGAAATATCTGTTCAAATTATTTGTCACTACAGTGATTAATGCAATGAGAGAAGTGAGTTTCAGGTGGATGTGGTAATTAGAAAGTACAAAGCTTTCACTATGTACACTTCTCCTATTTCAACACTAACAAAAATGGAGACAGGCATATCCTTAATCTGATTAGGCAAAGAAGTGCAACCACAAAGGCTCTCCCATGTCCCACAATCAAATCTGAACACGCTCTTATCTGTGATGCTAATGTGAAGACTATAAGGGCCTTCATACCCCTTTGCCTTTCTCAAAGCTATCTGAACAGAAATAAAATGTTAGAAATAATCCTTAATAAAATGTAATAAGTTGGTAATATTCATGGCATATACTGGAGGTTAGCCACTGGTATCACTACGTCCTGGATCATTATATAAAGCCAGTATAAAACTGCCATCATTATTGATACTACGATGAAATAATCATAAAGACACTTACAATCAGTGGACATAAAAATGAAAAGAAAAATTTGAATTGTTCATTGATGATTTAAAGGAAACATTACCAATAAATGTACCAGTGTGGCTTTGAGTCGGAAAAGCATATTTTTTTGTGACTCATCTGTAGAATTTTTTGCATGTGTGCTATATAAATTCCACATATAATCCTTGAAATGTATGGAATGTTTTGTGAGTGTGTTTTAAGAATTCCTACCTCAAATTGTCTTCTGCTCTATGGTTTGTTTTTCTAGAGTGTTTGGAAGGCTTTTTGCAGTTATTATGTAAAGTCCTAATGCTACAAGTATTTAGGATAATGTTTACCTTTACGGATAAGAACAAAGTTTAATGAATACCTTAGTTTGTAGGCTTGCAAGAAGGCCTATTTGGAATAACTCACTAAAAAAGCATGCATTTATCCTGCACCTCAAGCTTTCTTACTTAACAGGCTTTCTTCTCTTCTTCATCTTTGGAACCATATTAAAGTGTCATTAGAACTAAATACTGCTTTCCAAGGCAGTTGCAAAGATTACCATTCCTATAATTCATGATTATTTTTCTTTATTAATGGATTATTTTTTTTTGCCAACTAAAAATTTTAAAGTCAAATGTAAAAAAAGTTTCATCCTGGTGTGTAAGTTCAGTTCTATTCCTAAAATAGAATCAAGCTAAAATAAATTTTGGCTTATAAGCAATATCTCTGGTATTTGATGCTCCACTAAACAATATCTATTCACAGTTCATTGTTGAAGACAGTGTAGTAGTTTATGAAGCACAGGAATCACTTTTATATTTGTATATAACAGAAAGATTAGTAAGTGGAGAGTGATTAATAATATAGATACAAAATCCTCCAATAGTCACCTGCCAAGAAATTAACATGTCAAAAAATCTTTTTATATTCTTTCCTGCAAGTCTGCTTGATAAGTCAGCAGAGGCCCCAGCATTCTGTGCTGTCAAGTTTACCCTGGGCACAAAACATTTTTCCCGTTTCATTAAGTTCCAATTCTTAAAGTTATTTAAACCAGTTATCCTTGTTACCACAGTATAAGCCACATAAAGTTAAAAGTCTATTCTATATTTCCTGTCTCTTCAGTATAATTAATGACTGTTTGCCAAATTGTGGCAAATTGCTCCCACTTGTTTTCCTAGCAGAGAACACGACTCTTTCTAATGGTCCTCAAGTTGTTAGATCCCATTACCAAGTCTTTCAGAAGGCATTTATTCCTTCCAGATCTCTCTTTTTGCTATTACTTGGGCAATTCTCAAGTCTTTTGTTTTAATAACAGTTCAGTTATCTCTCTAACCTCTAAGCTAATTAATGAGCCACAGGGGATACTCTATATTGCACAACCATAACGATCACTTGAGACCAACATCTGAGACTGTAAGGGTAATAGCATTCCCAAACCATATGGCAAAAGGATTAACCTTCCATCTTATATTCAGACAGAGTTCAGATCTATTCCAGTTTCCTAGTATGAATAATCAAAGCTTATTCCAGTCAGGCTACCTGTGTTATTCTTTACAGTTTCAATAGAATGCATGTTTGAAGAGTAATAATATTGGATTATTAAACTGCTCTCCTACTTGCTGGAAGGACCAAAACTTTTTAATCTTCACAAAACTGTGCAATGGAACACCTTTCATGTACTTGATACTTTATTTTTTCAACCAGCTTGCTGAGTCTGGTATGCCTATAGTGATGGTTTTGGCAGAAGGGACCAACTTCTATTTATAATATCTTTTATGACTTTCTATGAACATTAAACCGTATTCACTTGAATAAATAAGTTTATGATCATGCATTACTTTTTCTTATTGCACTTTATCTGTAAATCCCAATGAACTTTACCTTTACCATTATCCCCATTTTAGAGAGGAACAAATGGCAGTAGCTTGCTTAAGGTAACACATCAAGTGATTTTATTCTATCATGTCTTTGTTTTTTGAACCTCTCTTTGCCATTTGATTTGCCAAACCATAAAGTTTTTTGCCGAGGTTTTTTTTTTTTGTTGTAGTGCTAATGTAAATGATTTATTGATATAACTGCAGAAAAAGCATAATAATCTGTATCAAAGCTACACAACCTATTGAAAGCTAAAACAAATATTATTCCAGGAGTCCCAGGAGAAGAAGTCAAGAGAGATGTGGCAGATAGATAGGATTATCTACACAATTAAAAGATTTAATGGTACATTAAATCCCAGGCAATTAGCTTGACAGTACTGATAGGTTTAGTTCTTTAACTGTGGATGGTAAACAGGGACTTTCTTTTAAATTAGGCATTCAACAGCTTCAGAAATATTTCTTACTCTTTTCCCCCAAACATCACATTTCTGATGTAAAGAAGGTGGCTATCTACTCAGTCATTTCTGATAGATAAGTCACCTATTTTGGAACAAGAGAAAGTAAAGACTCAATTTCAGCTCCTGTTTTTAGGCTGATTTCTAAGGAAATAGAATAGATATTTCTATGTGTCTGTCTACCTATGCACTCTCTAAATAACTCTGGAATACATTGACCAATTTCACCTGAATCTGACAGACTTACAAATGTTTTAAAGATGTGCTATGGGCTTCACACGGAAAGACAGTCTGGTAGAGACAGACAGCCTTTACAGTGAAACTCAGAAAAAGGGTTCAGCTTTTCAGTAATATGCTAAAGTTATAGATGAACTTATTACTATTTCCACCAGCTCTTTTTATCCCTGTTATCTGTGTTGTTGGAAGACCACAGCATTGGTCCTGGAGCTGCATGAAGCCTTTTATTTCCTCTAAACAGAGGTCCTCAGTCTCCTGTCTGCCTGGTTTTCTTTCACAGGCACTAATGCATTTGGGTAATTAATTAAAAAAGCAGCAGCCATGTGCATTTGCCCCCTTCCTGTTGATGAGACAGTTAAATATAGTGAGGAGTCTAATGACCCTAAACATTGCTTATGCATAGGAACTGCACTTCAGCATGATTTTTATCTCTCCAAGAAGGAATGGAGAAAGAAACAGAGTGCATTTTATAAGCCCAAAACCACAGTAAATGAGCTATTTCCAAAGGGAGGGGGAAGCTGTGCTCCACCTACCTTGATTTGTCAACAATAAACACACAGCCACTTTGCATACTAGGTGCTATTTTTCACTTCCAAATGCAAAACACATCCCATTTTCTCAAGTTCTTCAGGAATATTTCTGTGAAGTAAATGCATCCTTAACAAGTCCACGTTGTTTAGACAGCCTTACTTCCAAATGCCATACATGACACACAGCTGAGGAAGAAGGAATATGGGACACACAAAAAGAACAATTTTTTCTAGACTGTTATTTTTTTACTTCCAAATCCTATGCCCAGTTCCCTTACTATATGCTGGTTAGTATATATTTTTATGTAAGTTAAACTAGAAACTGAAGTACTTTTTTTCTCAAGAATTTTTAGTACTCACCTTTAGCATTCATTCAAGTTTGTCTATCATGAGTCATTTGGATGCTTTTAAAAGTTATATGCTAACATTGTATTGTTATATACTAACATTGTTAGTATATAGTTATATATTTGTTTATAGTTACATACTAACATTATATACTTACATTGTTAAACATTAATGGACCCAGATATGCAATTATGATGTTGCAGATGGAGAAAGTTACTGGAAATTATTTGCATTACTATTCTTGGACATTCAAAATTAAGTATGTACTAAGAAGAATTCTGAAAGTCAAACCACATATTGCAGGTACTTAAAAAAATTTTTACATTTACATTCACCAGTACTGTCTTAAGCAGTTCTTAGAGAAACTGATTTAGAGAAATTGATTTAAACAAATGGATTTAAAGCTGCCAGTGATAATTTCTGTATTTTCATTAGGAAACAGAAAAAGAAAAAAGCAGAAGATAAAGAAAAGAAAAAGAAAAGACAAAGAAAAGGAAAAAGAAAAAGAAAAGGAAAAAGGAAAAGAAAAAGTTGGGAAATAAGGTATTTAATACAGATTTGCTAGAAATAACAGAAGAAACTTTCAGGCTACATTCATGTTTTGATACTTCTTGTCAACATCTATCAGGAAGTAAAGTTTTTTACTGATGGAAGGATAACATAGAAAAACTAATCACAGAGTTTCATGAAGAACTGCAGTCAAGCCAAAACTGAAAAACAAAATAATTGGTTTACCCAATCCCAAATGGTTAAGCTTTTCCAGAAGCAAACATCTGTTCCTCTACTTAGATTTAATCATTTTGCCAGTGTTCTTCTTTTACATGACAGTTTATAGTGGCAGTTTTTAAATGTATCCAGTCAAGAGCTGGAGAAGGACAAGAAGAGTCAGGGGTGCAGGTAGCACTCTTCCAGCTGGAGGTAGCTCACGCAGGGATGGAAGCAGTCCCGCTATAAAATGCACCATTGTGAAAAAAATGTTGACTGGAAACTACTGGATTTCTTTGTAATGAAATAGCCTGCAAAGAACTCCTGGACAGAGATGGGATCCATGTAATTTTTTGTGCTACACAAAGAAAGTTCTGGGTTAACTTTATGTAGATTTTGATTTTTTTAACCTCAAGTGCACACAAAATCTTTAGTTCGTTAAGCTTTTATCCAGAAAATTTCAGGACACAAAATCATATTATTTTAAATAGTCATTTTAAAACCACTTATTTAGCCCAATATGATGTACAGTTCCTGTTCTGTTTGTATAAACCAGATTCTGCAATAATCATCAATATTTTAGGATTCTACAATAACAGCATTTACCTCTGTAGAAAAACTGTGCAAAACACCCACCTATGGCTACAAAGAAAACCTTCTGAGCACCCTAAAAAACCCCATATGTATGTAAATACCATCACAATTTTAAGAAGTATCTGAGGAAACTGTACACTATCCTTATTCATAATCTCTGCTTGATTGTTCAGGAGAACAAGATTGTTAGCTGGTATCATCACACTACCAAAACCAGTGTTATGATGTCTCAGAATCACAGACTTTTAATATTGTTAAATATTAATTAAAATATAATTAACATTAGTTAAAAATACAATCTACTGGATTTACCTGTTGTACTTACACTCTAATTTGCTCAACTTTTACAGGGACTTCACACACTGCTCTGCGTGAATTATTGTATGAATTGTATATTCTACAAACTAACATTCAACAGCAAAAGTTAGTAACTATGTCTTTGACATCAAAATAAAAAATAGAAGGTAGACTGAACTATTTGTATTCCTTTAAAATTTAATAAAAAACCTGAAAGTCACAGAATGGCTAGTCTTTGCTCCCAGGGCACCTGAGAACCCAGGGAACCTAAGCACAGAACCTATATGCAACTTGCTGACAGTATATGTAACCTTGACTTAAAGTCTGTATTCCAGCTAGGAATATATTTTTTTATCAAAAGTAAAAAGTTTTTATTCTACTTGGGCCACTGTCTTCACTGCTTGGGAGTTACTGCCTCAGGCTATTCTGTGGGGCTTCTGAGCAGTTATAACATCTCCTCTGGATGCTGTTTTGTTAGATTAACCTTTGGTTCTCAGAAGGTCATGTTTTTATTCATTTTCTGAATCAAACCACCAGTCTCTTAGGAGATCCCAACACAACCCTCTGTATTAAACAAAGGAAATTGTTCATATGTCTTCCGCAAGTTTTCTTTTCCAAAGATATATATTGACCTTATAGCACTATCTAGCCTGAACACAGTTTCATTGTAAAGCATATGTGAAAGGCAAGAGCTTCTCTTCAGTGGCAAACCAAAAATAAAGACCCCCGTGAGCTCCTTCTGTCGGCAGGACTTCATTTCCAGTTTATTTATAGCTGTCTAAAATGGGTGCTTTTATTTCAGTCATCTGCCCATGTTACTGGAATTCATAAATGAATATAAGTGAGTGCAGAAGTTAAGCACTACCTGATTTTCTCATTTTCCAAAGAGTTTTTTTTCCTAATGACTCCAAAAGTGTTCAAATCAAAACTATTTTCCTACTGAATCCAACCAGAGAACTAGACAGCAATGGACACGATCCACTAACTGATCCACTAACTTCATCCCTGAAGAAGAGGGAAATTTTTTTTAACGTTTTATGTGGAAATGTTCCTGACTTCTTTTTCATTCTTAGAGGAAAGAACCCATTTAGGGGATTTACTTAGCCAGATGTAACACAAATGTGAATTCAGTTAGTTGGGAAAAAAAACCGAAGACAAAACCTTTTGTGTGCTTTACTTTAGAAGACTATTCTGAACCTTATTGCCCAGTTCATAAACATCTTTTAACCTGATAGGAAAATTGACCTTGTGGTCTGATCACTGAATTTTGTTCTCTCATTGCCTACTACAGTTATAAAGCTTTGCTAAGAAGTAGGGTACAAGGGGCAGTTGGCCACATGCTGTAGGGCATAGACCTCAAAGCTGGAATTCAGAGAATCTGGTTTTGTTTCTACCCCTCTGCTACTGACTGTTGTGCCCTTGGAAATGGATCTCAAGTCTCTGTACTTCAGTCTCCCCTTCCTCAAATGGGAACAGTCCAGCAGCCTTCCCTGTAAAATGCTCTCACATGCACTGATGAAAAGTGCTAAAAGAGTAATTTATTAATTTGTACAAGCTGCTATATGTCGCCTTCATATTGATCAGCGTGGTTTATGCTGGCTTCAAAGCTATGGTTTAAATCAAAGAAAATCAAGACTGAAACAGAGTAAAAGTGTCTCTGCACCCTATCAGCTTGTTTTAACTTCACACGTTTAAAAACATTTAGTTGCCTCCATTCCTGAGGTGCAACAGTTTGCTAAGTACTAAGACCCCTTATACCTTCATTCATGAAATCTGGCTCATTATCTCCTCTTCTTTCCGATGCGGATGTGGGCTGCCAGAAATTACACATGGAAGTTATCCCTCTATACATCAAATCAAGGGAAGAAAGTCTGTTCCCTGACATACCAAAATATCAGTGTGAGAGATTTTTAAAGAAGGGTTTGAGGGCAGCAGAGGAACTGCGTTTGGCCTGGAATAATCAGAAGACTGTTCTAGAGCTACAGGGTGGCATAGTAAAAAAGGTGTAAAATGTTCAGTGGATTGAGAAGACAAAGAGAGCAGTCAGAAAAGGAGAGCTGGCAGGCTGCAGAGAGTGGGAAGAGGTGAACAGGGCAGTGGTGCAACCAGGAGTGGACCTGTAAAGTGTTTTGAAAGTGAGGAAGTGAAGCTTGGAATTAATATGTAAGGAAATAAGGAAAGAGCAAGATAGAAAATCTTTGCAGCTGTATTTTACATGGAATGAAAGGAGGCCAAAAAACTGAGAGAACAGATGCTGCTCATCCAGATTTGGAATTTTATCTACGTGATTCCCACAGCCTAGCCCACCATCCTTTGATCTTTATCAGTTACTCCCCTTTGGTCAAATCTCACAAGAGCACTGTTGCTGTTGAATTGAAATTGCGTTCCACTGCCGGATATTGGAAGTAAGTTTCCTCCACTCAATCTAATAATTTTGTCATATCATCATTTAAAACATCAGCTAGCCATTCTTTGAAAATTACATAAAGATGTTCTTTCTACTACTGCGAATCTCCTTACTGTTCATCATGCAGGATAAGGTATAGGTTCTTGTGCCAGAGCTGCATCTAGAGTGCTCAGCAAGATGTTTTCTTTGCACAACTCGGTAGTTGGGTTGAATTTTAGAACTTTCACCAATTATTCATTTTGATTTTTGTTTGGAAATATTTAGTCTATAGCTTTACACCACATAGACATCCCCAGTAACCTTTGCTGCATAATGCAGCAAATGCAACAAGGTCCTAAACACAAGGTCCTAAATGTATTTTACAAAATTTGGAACATTTTCAATCACAGTAAACCTGGTACATTGATTTTCCTATAAGTTATTCTGACCAAGAACTAAAATCTGCCCATTTGGATCTGACCTCTCATATTTATTCATTTGTACCTAATAAAATAATAACCTATCAATAACATAATCATACAGATATTTAATGTTATGCATAGCATACTGCCACTAAAATGAATGGAAGTATTATTACATAAATTAATCATAAGTATATGTATTTGAAAGACTTGGAATGAGTTTGACAAAGAAAAATCTAAATTTAAATTTTAATAATTTATGATTATAATTTGGATAGATGGGCGGAATTAATAAATTATATTTGCTTACAACCACATCTACCAGGCTGCCCTTTTTAATTAGACACCTGCAAGAACAGACTGTGCTAGATTCCCTCCCTCCCACCATATGCACTAAAAAGGAAAGCCATGAAAGCAGATTTGAACTTCTTTGTAGCACCAGAACACCAGATTTCCAGTACTAAATCCTCTGTATATAATGGTGATACAGCACATTAATGGAACACACTAATGCTACTACTTAGTATTATGTTCATTGGGAATGAGGCATGAGAGCTATTTGTTTTCCCATTTACTCTTATTGTCTCCAGATACAACAGTATTTTGATATCACGTCTAAGGTCCAGGTCGACCTGTCAGTCTTCACTCAGAGATCTGCATCACAGGATTTTCATGCAACAAAATTTTCAGCCTTAGCTAGGCTCTTTTTCACTCTCTGTACACCCAGTTTCAAGTTCTTTTTTCAGCTGTGGTAAGAAAAGAGAAGAGGCTGAAAGACTGGTAAGCTGCTGTGAAGACTTCCTTTGATATCTAATTGCCAAAGTACAAAATAATTGGAAAGGGTGACAGTCTTGGCCTTTCTTCCTCTTCCTCAAAGGGTGGAGAACTTCATCAGAGCTTCAGCTTTTATGGATCTATCATTCCTTGATCAGCAGACAAAGGATTCAGCCAAAAGTAGGATCCTGGAGGATAAATAACGGTGCAGTAAAACTTTAGTATTCAAACAGATGTCTCCCCAAAACAAATAAATAATTTACTTCAATGTAATCACAGCTTTTGGGATATCTGATATTTTCTCTAATCTTCAGGTCGTAGAGTAATATTCGTATATAAGAATCCCATCTTTCATATAAAAAAATCCCAAATACCTTAGCCCTCATGGTTAAAACATTAACTGTAAAGTCTCATGTAAAATTTCAGAAGGCAAATAAAATGTATAAACATGATCATGCAAATATATATTTTTAAAACCAAGCTCATTATTATTCAGGGGCTAACATTCCTTTTGAGTGTCTGAGGTCAGCAGTACTGTAAGTGACACAACCTTTAACCTAGCAATGTAGAAGACTAACATAAATCAAGAAGGATAGGAAATAGCAAGGAGAGGGTGGAGGACCTGGCAGGAAAAACACTGATCCCTTTATGTACCCTTTCCACAGGTACTTGTGTGTGGCACAGCTCAGTAAGGGAAGCAACTGGAGACATTAGCCTTGACAGCAGAAGAGGCTGAGTAACTTCAGTGGAGAAAGGGTGATGCTTTTGTGGATGGGTTTGCAGAGCACAGTGTATAAGAGGCAATGTTAAAGAAAGTGGAGAAGCAGATAAATGGGCTATTAAGGATGACAATGCTGAGGGAGAAAAGGAGAGGCTACACATTAGTTTATCTATTTTAGGTCTGTCCAAAGCTGACACAGATGGAAGCTCTCTGGTTTAGACAGAAAAGATTGTTTCTACAATACAAAGACAAAATATATTTTTTATATATTTTGGATTCTATAGAATAAACACATTTTAACTCTGGTGAAATGTGTATCTAAAGCTTCTGTATAATAAATTTATGCTTTTATAATTTTCATTCTGTAATGATATTATGTATAAATCTAAAAGTGATAAAGAAGAGGTAAGAATACATCTGCATTATCGTGTTAGTTTACATGCTAGTTTACAGCTCACATTCACGTACAAATGCCTCATTACTCCATTGCCCATGTATTGGTTTGTATGTTAACTGTACGCTGGGAAAGCCAAGCATGTCCCCCTGTCAAGCCTTAGCTGTACAGATGGTATGGCTGAAGATATTCAAGCCACTTGGCTCTAAAATCTCAAATCAAACCTTGAGTGCAAGCAAGCCTAATTTAAACACAGTGTAGCTGTGTCTTAAGTTACCTTAGACAGAATGACTTTTTAATGACAGTCTTGTATTGTGGAAGCCATATGAGTACAGGGGGATCCTCTGTTCATCCCCCTTGAGCTCCTTCAGGACATATAGACAAGTGAATTACAGTTAACATCTCCTGATTGCTTTACTGTATCTCAAACAAGAGAAAGTCATGGAAGCAATGAAGTATTACAGCCCCAGCCAAAAACAGTTCACATATCACTCTTACACCAGAATCGGTGGAACTGTCACTGACAGTGCCTGGATTGTGTGCAGAGCCTGGGGGCAGTGCGTAATACCCACAGTGCAAGGTGGCCTCTCTGCAGAGCCTGTTTCTTGGCCTTTCCAAGTCTCCATGGAGTAATGCTTGGCATATGCAAGCTCTCATTTTTTAAATGCTCTTTAAATATGTTTTTCCAAACTTTCCTTTAACTAGTTCAGCAGTCTCTAAAAGTGAAATACAAAGCTCTTGAGCTGTTAAGTCCAAAGCTTTGGGGCCCAGTAAATACAGAGCATTTATTTAAGTTCTGTTCCTTTACTGGGTAATCTTCTGAGTTTATTACCACCGTACCACATGATTTATATCTTATATTTCTTACTCGAATCACTTCATTCTTCAGAGAGTAGTCATCTTTCTACCTGTTTGTAACAGAGTACACTCTCAGCTGCCCCCCTATTTGTTTCTTCATTAACTGCTCATTTCTAAGCACTTAATTTTAGCTGGGTTTTCATTCTCTACCTGCTTTTGAACACTGCCAACTAAAATGAGGAGTCAAGTCACAACACTATATTATTTTGTATCTGTGCCTACACATGTAATATCAAGGAAAAATTAATCAGAATGCAGCCTACAGCACCAAATTCTGTTGTGCAATGTATTGAGCACTGATTAGAATAATTCAGCAACAACTCAGGCCAACTAGCAGCATTGAGATCTGCTTGCCCTTGTGACCGATACAACTTTTCAGGAATATATTCAGTCTCCACATCACTGAAAGTAAATTCATGGCCTGAGAACATATTCTCTACCGGCTTTTAAAACACCATGCAAAGGAAATGGAATATAATTTAGTCTGGAAAATTAAATGCTGTCATGTCAACATCCTGATGATTTAGACATGCTTGAATGCATGTGCAGACACTTTATATTAGTTCCAATGTAAGGGGTGCTGTTTCATGTAAAGAAGTCTGGCCTAGAGCTTAAAAAAACAGGTTCTGTAATTCCGAATTTTCCACTGGCCTGTTGGTTATCCTTAGGAAACAGTCTGATGCCTTCTGTTTTCTATCTGCCTAATATGAAGATGATACTGCTCTCTTTTATGCTGCTTTCAGATCTATGGATGAAGTTAATGAGGGATGAGAAGTCAGAAAAAAAACCTATTGAGTCATTACATTAGCATTTCAAGCTTCCTTAACAGTTTAGTGTTACCAAATTATGAAAATAAGTAGCAAATGGCTAGATGGCTCTCTGATAGTCCTCACAAGCTATTCTGTGAACAGACAGTCTAATTTCCCCTAAAATTTCCCTTCGCCTCACAAAGCACCACAAACTTATGTTAACATCTATACTGTCTAAGCTTTCATATCTAACTTGGCCAAACTTCCACAAAATCATCCTTGTGTTCTACAGACTGGAATGCCATCAAATTTATGGCTGGCACACAGCACTGAATTTATCCTGTGACAAAATGTGGGTTTGGATAAAACTTTAGCCTGAGTTCAGATGTATATCTCATGAAGTACGGATTCAATGAATGTAACCTGTTCCCAGGTCTGGCCAGAAGAAGAAATATGAAATGGGGTTTAAGGTGTCTCTGCTCTCCCTTGATCTTAGTGCCAGTTTGGCTGCTAACACATATCAAAACAGCTTCAACAAATGCTTAGTTATATATTGCCCCAGAGGAGGTATATAAACCCCTGGGGATATTCATTATTCTGAAATGATCTAACTCTGCCTCCAGCTATGTGCTCTACATTAGACAGTGTATGGGAATCATCTGGCCAAACATAGCTGCCTACAGAAGGAGTCATTTAGATCTTGTTTATAATCAATGGAGTGAAACAGGTACTTGTAGGGCATGGTTCAGCTCCTTCTGAAGAAGACATCTAAGACAGATCAGATAAAAATCACCCTAGAAGTGCCAGAACATGTTTCCAAGCTGTACCTGTGCAGACAAGAATTTAATTTAGGACTAGAGGTTGGTAGAGAGAGAAAAAGGCAGCTCTAGAATGCAATATATCTGGCTAATTTTAGATTTCTATTTTAGGATCAAAGTTAAATCTTTCCTGGAGATCCCCACTTCTCTCCTTTAACTAAGAAGAGATCCTGGGATGTCAGTCTTGGGTAATAATACCCATGTGTGGAATTCTAAGATGGTAAGATGAATCCCACTCTGGGACAGGTTAGGCCAAATGTGGCCAAATCTGCAGGCCTTAGAGAGCTTCAGATTGACCAAACTGTTCATGGAAGTTTTATTGGAGTAGATGAACTTTATTGGTAATTAAAAATCAAGAAACAATAAAAATAATAATATTATTTTAGGAGTACATTCTAAATGTCATCTAATTAGGTTTCTCTTATTAAAGTTTTGGTTGCACCCACTTGTGAAATGTATTTGTTACTTATTGATGAAGCCTTCTTACTCCAGCTACAGGAGGCGTCATGCTTGCAGGCTCTCGTCCTGCTGGGGGATTTCAACCACCCCGACATCTGCTGGAAAAGCAGCGCGGCAACCTCTAGGCAATCCAGGAGACTCCTGGAGTGCATGGATGATAACTTCCTCAGCCAGGTGATAGACACTCCCACCAGAGGAGAGGCGATACTGGACCTGATGGTCACCAAAGCGAGGGAGCTAATTGGTGACGTCAGGATTGGAGGGAGCCTGGGCTGCAGTGACCATGCACTGGTGGAGTTTTTGGT
>JAVKLA010000005.1:10127707-10139796 GCA_034782735.1 Sagittarius serpentarius | reverse complement strand
CATTCCAGGCCAGGCTGGACGGGGCTCTGAGCAACCTGATCTAGTCGAAGGTGTCCCTGCTCACCGCAGGGGGGTTGAACTAGATGGCCTTTGATGGTCCCTTCCAGCCCAAGCTATTCTGTGATTCTGTGATTCTGTGATTCTATGATTCTTATGCAACTTCTGTGCCCTATCACATAATAAAGGTCATACTCAGATCCTGTAGTTACTTCACACTGCAGCCTAAAATTGCTTTGCAATGGAAACTAATCTAAGGACTTCATCTAGGTCATACCCCAAAAGCAGTATGGTTGCATCTATATGAGTGCAGAACCGTAGTAAGATATATTACCACTTCCAGACTTAGTGAGGTGGTCTATGCATAAAACTCCAGTCCTGTGCAGTATACCTCTTCCTCCAGCCAGTTTTTGGATCTAGTCCTTAATTCTTCCCCAGCCTGACTTAATGCCATAACCTCCAATGATGCCAGATAGTTTAGATACCAGGTCACTGGAGTATTATGAATCCAAACAGCTCATTTGATGTATAATTTCAGAAGGGATTATTTCAAATATAGAAAATCTAGAAAAGACATTGTTGAACAATAAAATTAAATCTTGTGAGCACTTTGACCATGATTTTCCTGCAGAGCACCTCCAGAAAATATTAATCAAAACTTGCTGATAAATAATGAAAGCTCCCACATCTTTACATTTCTATTTTGCTACTTATATAACATAAAAACTCCAGGAAAGAAGCTCCATGCCACTGAGAAACTTTTCAGAACTTTAAGAAAAAAGAAACAGCCAAGTAAAAGCATGAACATTTTCAAGAAGGTAGTAAAATTTCTATTCTACAAGGCCAAAAAAGAAAAATCACATACTATGGGTTGCTTTTCATGGTGAAATAACCTTCACTTTGCAGAGGAAATGATAGAGGAAGAAAAGCCTTAAGCAGAAAATCCACCCGTAGGCAAAAGCAATTTCTTCCACTTCTGGCAGTAGCTTTTTAGAAGTCTGTGGGTTTTTTTTCTGAGGGTTTGTTTTTTCTTTTTTTTAATGCATTAGTTAATGAGATTTCCTTCTTTTCTCCAGACTACTTGCCTAAGACATTTCTTTTATGAATGTACACATCTTTTAACTTTTTGAGGAAAAGGAAGGGAAAGGAATTAAAGAATTATTTTTTAATGAGTTTTTTTAAGGAGTGAGTGACAAGTGAACTAGAATTGAGCAATACAAAAAAAGAAGAAAGTCAGCTTTTCAATGCTAAGGATTTCTAGGGGTATGATTGTGAGTTGAAGACTAATTTACCTTAAATAAGAGTTAAGTTAGGTACTTCTCTCTACGGAATTAATAAAATATTTGATGTACCCCTATTATTAGTTAAGCTCCAACCATAGAATTATCTTCACCATTTAACACAGGAACTCTGAAAAGTTGCCTACACTATACAGTCTATTATATATCCTCACATTTGTGTTATTCAGCAATTACTTGTATCTAAGAAAGCAGCAGTCTATTTAATACTGTAACTATATTTTAAGAAGCAAGTGTGATTACAACCTGAACTAACACATCCAACACCACCTGACTGACATCAGAAGTTTTTGAGAGTATAGGGTTTTTAAGAATCTGAGCAGGATATGGAATAGAAAAATATTATTTGAAAGTTTTTTGAAACAGAACTTCACATGATTAACCTAAAAGAGCTATGCTACTTTACAAAACTCATTTATAATTACTATGGATCTATTAATTTGAATGGTGGGAATAAGAAGTATTTGTACATTTGAGCAAATATACATGGTATGACTAATTTTCAGACTTGCTTTACATTTGTATTGTAGGGAGACTAACTTTGTAGAGTAATAGCAATGGCACTTCAGGTTATGCTTGTGTACATCTCTGAAATTGGTCCTGACAGGTTAAAAAGCAGAAGAAAGTTGAAAGCTGGGAATTCCCCAAGAACAATTTGGCAAAAAACTAACGTAAGAGACTTTGCTTTAGCAATGTGTTCATTTTTTAATGATAGCCTGGTCTGACTCAATTCTGCTCAATATAAACTGTGATTATTTATTTTCTATAAAAATAAGTTACAGAATTAAAAAAATACTAAATAATTAAAAACAGAAATCACAGTGCCAGATTCTTTGTAAGGAAATTGCAAATTTAATGTTTTCAGACACTGCAAAATGGGTTGCACAATGTAGTATCTTTTGTGATAAGGTTGCTAATTGGTACACTTAAGTTTAAAATAACTGAACTTACACATTAGTGAGATTTAATCCTGTGACGTCAATATGAATCTTCTACTGATTTCAATATGCTGTACATCATGCTCAGCAAACGAGAAATAACACCAGGTGGAAAAGCCCCTTATAGCCTGTTAAACAACTACCTTCAGAAAAAAAAAAGAAAAAAAATTTCAAACGAAGACATCAAATGCTAGAGAAATTTTCATTTGTCAGAAGACTTCAGTTAAATGTTAGCCGTACATTTGCCCTAGAAGGAAAAAAACCAAATAATTACATGATTTTTCAGTGCCTTTGAGGGCTTCCAATTTGAAGTAAGATTTGGAAAGGTAGGCAGTAAATTTGCTGGAGATCAAAAATTAATGTAGGTGAGAGCTGGGTTGTGGATATAAACCAGTTGCTCTTACACAGAGTGGAGAGGAAGACCACTTGGACCTTTAAACCATCCTTCCACTCTTGTCTCTGTCATCAAAAAACTACTTCATTCATGACTGATTTTTAACTTTTGACTGGAGAAAAAGTAATAGATATACTCAAGTAACTGATGATGATTCTGTCAACTATTTAATGACAGGTTGCCCTCGATCTCTCCTATGGTACTTGTTTATGTTGAATAGATATTTAGATCCAGATGGAACTGGGGGAAACAAAAAATGAAGTTACAGACTTATTAATGCAAGTGATACCCAGGATGGGTGACTAAGCTTTTGAGAGCCACTTGTGATCTCTCAGCATATCTAAGACATCTGTGGAGGTCATTATCTGGATACAGAGTTTATAGGAGAAACGTGCCCTTCTGGAAAAATAGGTAGAAGCCTAGAATAGCTAAATGAGAGGGTTTTGTTTAAGTGGCTCAATTCTACTGGTAGCTTTCAGTTTTTTCTCTAATTAGTAGATAAGTGTTCACATAAAGTGGAAGAGGGGACATGGGGAACAGTTCGCTGCAGAATGGTCTGTGTCACAGCACAGAATCACAGACTGGTTGAGGCTGGAAGAGACCTCCAGAGGTCACCTGGTCCCACCCCCCTGCTCAAGCAGGGTCACAGAGACCCCTGATAACATGATAACAAGGCAAACTCCTCAATAGTGAAATATGTCTTCAGAAAAGAAGGAAAGAAAGTTAGTTCTCCAGTATGCTGGGGAATTTTTCTAACTTGTGTTGTTGAACCTGAAATCAATTTTATTCTCCATTTTGACTAAAAAATGTAGGGAAATATCCTGAGCAGGGGCCAACTCAAACTGATGTATTTTCCTTTCTGAGTTTGAACCTGATGTATCAAGAAGTGAATCATTCATGAATTTTTCTGGAGATCCCATTTAACCCCCCTGATGGCCCCTCTGACATGTCAGGTTTACTTCACTTTTCTCAGAGCATGATTGCACCTTCGCAATTTTGCAATCTGCTCTTTGAGTGGATCCCAGGGTAGCAGCCCTTATTACCCACTCGAGTTAACACAACAAATCTCTTTATCCTTTAAACACATTAGCCCAGTAAATGACTCAAAGAAGCCTTTTCAAATTTAGGATATGTTCACCAAAGGGACAGTAAGCAGAGTAATAGTGAAAACATTTACACATCAGTTTCTGCTTACCTAAATAAATGTTTCTTACATCTCTGATTCCACTCATTTTTGCCTTCATCTGTAAGCAACAAGCAGATTATGAGACTGAACGAAATGCCCAGCCTTCATTTAATGCCTCTGTCAGTATTCCTCATACTGCAGCCTCTGGCATGATGTTAAAACTTATTTCTTCTTCATACCCAAAGCATATTTTGAGTTTCAGCTCCCCTTTTATTTCTAAGCTATGTGAAAAGCAAACTCTTTTAGCCTAATGAAAGCTGATTAGGGTTATTTCTCAATCAATACATTTCTCGTTTCCTAAAAAAGCATAAGCATTCAGAAGAATTCCCTTCAGATTTCAGGTCTTTGCCATAGATTATTGTCCCATTAGATTGTTTTTAGCAGCTTCCTATTATTTAGGTAACACAATATCAAACAGGGTAATCAACATTTAATTTACTGCAAAATTGAAAAAAAAAAAAAAGTCCTGTTACAGAAGAAACACTATCTCTTTGACTTTGTATGATATTGTAATGCTATGTACAGTAAGTGACTTATATTCTACAGTAAGAAGTGTAGTTAACTCAGTACTGCATGGTGTGCTGTTACAGAAATGTGCTTTCTGAGTGTATCGGTGATTTCAGCCTCAGTCATCTTATGTAATAAGAGATTTTACATACTTCTATTTATTTTCAGGACTAAAATCAAATTTCATTGAAGGACTTTTTTTTCCTGATAAAATAATGTCCTTTGAGTAAACACAATCTTGTACCCCCAAAATAGTTTATAGGGTTTGAAAACTATAGGCAATGTACTACTACTGAAGAGGCAACAGAGCAGCAACATAAGCATTCTCTGTTTAAAATTACAGATGCTTACTTTCTACATTTGGTATGTTGAAATGGCATTTTAAGGCACCAAAAAAAAAAGAAGAAAAAAAAAAGAATGTGTGTATATATATTTTTTTAAATTCTCTTGCCATTCCAGCATTTGTTCTAATAGTTCTTATCTTGCTGCAGAAGAACAACATTGCAAAAAAGAACTGAAAATTGCCATCAGCAATTTAAAATATTATGCTTCATAAGTCAAGATTTTAAGACCAATAAATACAATTATTTTTTGGTAAAAGAGAATAATGTTGCACTGAAAGTAGTCCTGTATTACAAAAAGTCATATCTATGGGTTTGTTTTTCACCATTACTTCTTTTTAAAAAAAAAAAGTAAAGAAAAAAAAACCTCAGAAGAAAAAATTTAGGAAGTTTCCTGTATATTTTTCAACATGATGTTATTTGTATTTCTAGCTGTAGCAATCAATGTGATGGGTCTTTTCACTGTTCAGAGAATCACAGAAGTTTGGAAGGGGTAGGAAGGGTCCTCCAGAGATCATCTAGTCCAGCTCCTTGCTCAAAGCAGGTTCTGAACCCAACTCCTGCCAGAAACATTGATTCAATCACCGAAGGTGTTTCTGAGAAACAGTGGTATCAGTCATAGATCATTGAGGTTACATGACGGAAGCTTAACTAGGGTTAGTAAGAATGAAGCATAAAAGTTAAGTGATTATTGCACTAACACAGTAGCCAAAAGATTTTGGTAGAAATTAGATCTGACTTTACATGTTTTTGTGTCACAAGTTTCTGTCAGGGCTTTCTGTAGATTATAATTAATAGGCATTCCCATGAAATGTCTCTTCGATTGGCACCCAAAGTAGCAGCCAGAATTGATAGGAAACATATTGCTTATACTGCTTTGGAGGAACAGATTAAATTTAGTGCCAATAATTGAAAAAAAAAAAACAATTAGCACATGAAAAAGAAGTGTATACCTGTTGGGACTCAAAGAAATGTCTAAAACCAAGTTAAACAAAACTACTATTTCATCCATTAAATTTATCCATAGAGTTATGAGATAAGAGAAAGGGGGCGTTTTCAGAGACACTTTACAGAAGGTTATGTGGCAGAAAACTTGAAAGAGCTCTTTGTGGATTAAAAAGACTGCTGAAGGATAGCATATAAGGGAGGAGGATGTTTATTTCCCTTATAAATTGCTCTGAAGCTCTGCCATGAATTTATGTACAGAACAAATTACCTTGGTTTTCATATGTTGACAGTAACATTTTTGGAGACTGACATTGCCTAGAGTAGTTCAAAATAGTTTAATTTCCAGAATAACAAGGCATTTTCTTCCAAAACATGCAGCATGCTCTACAAAATATTGAGACTCCATTTCCAACTGAAATGAGACCAGCTGGATAATTTTCTTTTGCAGGACCCTCATACAGCTTACGAGCTGTTATAGCAATGTAAGAACAGAATCAACTTTCAGACCAGCGAATGGTCACTTTGTGAAGGACCAAATGTTTCTACAATTCAGATGTGGGAGAAAGAAATACCTTGCACTGAAACATAGCATCTATCCTTTCAACCATATTGAAGTGAATCATGGTTGAGAATGATATTCAGATCAAGACCAACCTAGAGGTGCTTGATAGCCTTACTAGCCAGAATGAAATTATTTAAGTAGCTACAAACAATATTTTTCTCTTTCAGAAATTGATTCTGAGTTACATGCTATGCTGAGGCTCTGTGGAAAGCTTTTTACCCACGGGATCAAGAAATGATGTCAGCTATATGCATACATAGAACTTTATAACTGGGATTTATTTTAGAGAAGGAGAAGGTAAGAAAATGCTGATCCAGTTCTGATTCTAAATGACAATGTCTTATACTGTAGGAAATAAAATACAGTTTCAGTCTGACAATAAATAAAGAAGAGCAAAATCTCAGGCTTAGTGAAAGCTGAATTGATTTTGAAGACAGAGGCACAGTGTTCTGTTGAACGAAAACAGCCATTAGAACCTCACTGAAGTGTTTGTGGAAAATGTTACTCGTTTGACACAGTCCCCAGGCATATTCTGGATGCTGGCTGATATTCTTAGGGACTTATTTACTGCTTTTTTCAACAAAATGAACTTCATAAAACTTTCCAGGGGATGGCAGGTAATTATCATTGTTCTTCATTATTTGTATTCCTTTAACACCTATAGAACTAACCAAGAGGCATTCAATATATTTAAAAACAAACACAGTACCAGAGATTACTAAATGCAGCCAAAAGGAAATCAACTGAAATTCAATGGAAACACCCAAAACTTAGTTCCTTACTAAGAATATGTTGCTGAACAGGTTTGTATTAGAAAACAAGATTTCCTTGTTTGTGCTTGTTTCAAGAATCCAAACTCTTCTCATGTTTCTAGTTTGGTACAGATTTTCAAAGGTCTTACAAAGCCTTAAGGGATGATCTTAGCTAAATTTAAGATGAGCCAAAATTACTCTCTCTTCACACTTCTAGAAAGGACTGAATATGCCCATAGAAGAATGGAGTCACTGGAGACAGATGAAGAAAAACCTTTATTATTTGGAATTTACAGAAGACTGCCGTATTTCCTTCAGTAGGGTTTCCCTTTGCAAGGGGAGGTTATGTTTTGAACATGTTAATGGAATAGCTATCTGCATAATGAACCCATCCTAACACATCCCTGCAGTCCTGTAGCAGTCTGACACTGATTCCAGTGAGAACAGAATTAATACATTTTTCACTGAGGGATCCTTCTGAGAGTTTATGTTGCCAGTACCACTGCTGATTTCCCTATCTAACTGAAAATGAGTGGACAAGAGTTGCAGGGAGTTTTGCTGAAGTCACTAGTTAGTAAAAACTTACTCCTATCTTCTCTTTCAATTTCACCCACACTGCCTGAAAAGATAATCCTTTCAGGCTGTTCCCACTTGCTTATGTCTTCAGCCCTTTCTCCATTCCGCAGAACTGCCAACAGTACTAACTCATTTCGGACAAAATAAGGACCCTTAAGGCTAGCAAAACTGTTAAACTGTTGAAACTATTTCGGTAAAAAAAAAAAAAAAAAAGGTCAGGGTGATGAAATTTCACTTTATAGATCAGCTGACATAGCTGCAGTTGGCCAGAGATCTGGATAAAGCCTGGAAGTAAGCCTCCAGGCATGTTAGAAGAAGTCACTCCACCTCTGGTTGATGGTTGTAAGACTGGATGGAGTTGGTTTGGTTGCTCACCTTGGCAGTCCTTTACCTGGAGCCCGCAGATACATTCTGTTGCAGGGAGACATAAGGGAGAGGCTGCACGAGACCACTGCAGCTGCCTAGCAGGTTTTTCTCTAGTACAACAGTGATTTCAAATACATGGTGCTTCAGATAAAATAGGAAGACATATTCTCAGTCCCAATGAACTGAATCCATTGTCACAAAGTATGATGATAGCTTGAGATCAAACATGCTACAAGAGTTGCAACACTGACTTATCATGCAATGTTGAAATGAGATGCACAAGAGGCAGCAAGTAGCATGTTTTAGAGCTGCTTTTTTTTGCTGCTGTTCTCTAGTAACATTTCTGCCACTGAGTATCCCAAGAGCATCAGTTAAAACATCTGAAAGTCTTTACATGAGACTGACTTACTAGCGCAAGTACATAAACTCTATGGCTCTTGTCAACTCTGTGCAGGACAGTTACAAACTGTTATTGGCAGTAGGCTCCAGTTGTCCTTTCCTGATCTGTAAGAAAGGAGAACATGGGATTTAATTAATTTCACTTTAGGTATCTAAAATGGAGGATTTTTGTCTGAGCCTGGTATTGCCCCTTAAAGACAGCAGAGAGAAAAAGGCCTAGATGTAGAAAACTACTATAACATGAGATGGTAGTGCCTATGTCTCTTCATAAACTAGAAAGCAGCTTAGCAGGACTAACTCAAAAGATGTCTGCATCTAGAGAGGTGAATCCTGTCCTTGGAGTCCAGATACAGGAGATGCCAGTGTTTCACACATACTCGAACTCCCTGGCAATGCTAAGTAGTCTAGGCATTATTATTCCAACGAATGAGCCGTAGAGTGTCTTGAGTCTCCCCCAGCAGAACTTCTCGATCATTTCAAAAGCAACATTAAACAGAAATACCAACAATGTTATATCAACCAATTTTCACTGTGCAGTCTCACAGTGACTAACCTTCAATAGCTGTTTCAACAAGTAGCAAGGATAGTAATTCAAACTATTAAATACAATGCAGCTTTTGTGAGAACTCTGTTGTTTTGGATGCACTTACTGTTGAAAGATGCAACTTATTTGATTATCAGTAATTTTTTAGAGATTAGTACTGAAATAGCTCCCCGGTGCTAACCTTTATTTTCACTTATAACATAGTCTTCAATAAGACATGACATATATCAGTAACTACCACAATATTTTTGTGATAGATATATCACAATCTTTGATATAAATATTCTCACTTCATTTTATTGCCTTTATATTCTTTTAGTTTTATATTTATAGTTGTATATTCGTTTTTCACCACAACTAAATGATTTGTCTAAGGTCATACAAAAATTTCTGCAGCAAAGCAGAGAACTGAACTTCCATCTCTCAAATCATAAGCAAATGTCTAAGCACTTGTCAAACTCCAGAAAAATAAATAGTAAGAATACATTATTCTGTATTGGATGCCTTTTGAAACTAGACTTTTGCTTAGAATCTTCAGAATTTGTTTAGAAACATAACACTTAAGCGAAACAGACCACCACCTCTCTTTTGAATTTTATCCCTTAAAAAGCTATAAAAAAATGTAATATCCTGAAAAATGCCAAGCACAGTATAGAAAGGGAGGAACTGTGTCTGGAATTTTGTGAGTGGCGTGTGTGGGCAGGCTGAGCCATTTACACTAACCAGTGCTGGTCAATGCGGATAAACTGAACCATTTCAAAAGTAAATGCTTCAATGACTACTTTGTTGTGCTGAAGGGTAGACCAGCCAATAACCACATGATCCCATCCTGTGTTCTTGGCAGTCTGAAACTTCAGTTCCTGCATATAGCAAAGTATAAATATAACTCATTCAATAAAAATTAACTGAAGGCTTTCAAACCTTTTTTTTCTTTTTTACTAAAAGGCTCTTGGAGTTGGTTCTTTTCTATGGAAATCTTCAAGTCGTGTTCTTTCCTTCAATCAAATCAGTCAATCTCCTGAAGTTGAATAAATAAATAAATATATTTTTTTTTCCCCTACTGCTTGTCCCCCCATTTGTGGAATTTAGAAGATGGTAGAAGACTGTATCAGAACAAGTTTGCATGCAAGAGTGTGCTTCCATTTCTTAAGGCAGAACTGTCTGGATCAATAAAAACCTCACTACCTCCCTCATTTGGCATTGCTATTGGTTAACTGGATACTTGCAAAGCTACAATCACATAGATCAGACAAGCCTAGTGAGCTAATCCCAATACATCACTCCTCTGTACTTATATTTGAAAGGTAAAATGGTATTAAACCTGAAACATTGAAGACTACTTGACAGAGGTGTTGAAATCTGAGGCAGATAAAAATCATTGAAAGGGAAGGGGGGAAACAAAACAGAAAGGGAGTAGAGATGAAGATTAAGTTTTCATGGGGAACTTGCTTCACTGAACTCTGAATTGCTACGGTAAATTACATCAACATCTGATACAGACGAACATTAGGTTTGGTGGCAAGATTAAATCCATATGTAATTACCACTCTACCATAGAAGCAATGTAGGTCTGTCTGTGTTGGGCTTTTCCAATGAGAAGTCTCCCCATTCGGCTAATTAAATCCACACAAGAGATGTGGCCTCCACTAACACCAGCTAATCTCTTGGGCGGTCTGCTATGATCTTCTTTTTGTTGGACTGACAAAGGCAATAACTTCATTTAGTTTCAGTTCTAGCCTCTGTGATAACCTCACTTTTGGATGCAGTTTCCTCCTTTACTATCCTTCGTATGAAAGGTTTTTAAAAGTGACTCTAAGTTTTTGGGCAATATTCACTGTGAAGTCTGATTTTGAGCACTCTCTGAATACATAACTCATAATATTAATGCTATAAAAATCCCTGGAAATGTTAGGCCTAGCAACACAAGTAACAGCATGAACTGAAGTGGTCCAGCTGATGGTATAAGAAGCCCATCCAGTTCACAAGATGTATTTGTTAGCCTAGAGAACTTCTCAGAGGAGGTGGGTTACAGCAGGTGTTCAGCCGAAGGGTCAGTATGGTCCAATAACAGGAGACTTCTGCAGAGATGCCACCTGGTCTTAGGATGCTGATGTTGATGATGCAGAGAAGAGTAGCCCAGCAAAACCCAGAGCTGCTAGTGCCCCCATACCCTGCAAGGTCTGGTCCCTAACAGAGCCCTGCAGCTGCCAGACACGTAGGTAGGATTTTCTGAAGGGCTGGGCAACCCATGTTACTTAGATGGTTGAGGCAAGGGCAGGACAGAGAAAGGCATGGGAGATCAAGCCACTTGCGCAAAGGAAGATTGAAGGGAAAATAAGGAGAGGCCTCCAATAACTTGACTGAGGTGGAGACATTTTCATGCTATATTTCTGAATCTTTCTGGCCATTATAAGCGGGGGGGGGAGTCTAAGCAGCAAGCAAGATTCAAGGAGATTAAAGTACATGACTGATTCTCCTGAAGGTATTTTGTTGCACACATGTGCTCTCTTAACCCCTATTGAAAACAGACACGGTCACTTCTGCTGAAATCTTCAAAGGTTTCAGAAGCATAAATATGCTGGGGGGGCTGAGTTTTACAATGTAAACACTAACTATTCAGGTCATTGAAGCATATGAATACTCGGAGGAACAAATACATGAGCAGACTTCTGCATTTGTTCATGATTGGACCTCAGACATTATCAAGATGTTTCTTTCATTATCATGTATAAATCTGTCCTCTGCACAGCAAAAACTCCTTCCCCCTCCCCTCTTGCAGTCCACCTCCTGTTTGCCCTCCGTGAACCTGCAGTGATTCTTGCTTGCTTCTTCTGGCTCTGCTGGGTGGAAGGACAGTCACTCAGGAAGGCACCAGTACCACACCCAGTGCTGTTTCAGGCCATGCTTTCAGAAAACAATCTATTGCTCTGACAAAATCATGCAACTGTTTTCCAGACAGTTTTTCTGTTGTTTTTCATAGCCCTCAGAAAGGGGCCAGCTTTAGCTCCCGACATGAGTCGCACACCAGGCAGGTAGACAGTAACCCTTTCCTGGTTGACTTGCGGTGTTGTATTTTACCCTTACTGCTTCCCTTCCCCTGTAACCGCACCTTGGGGAGTGTGACGACCATGCTGAGCTAGGAGCAGCACATTCCCTGTAGCGCCCTGTCCCTTTCCAAATGGCACCAAGAGTCCCTACCTCTCACCCCACTCCCTATGGCTCTGTAGACAGATGCTGGGTGTCTTCATCAGCACATTGCTACAGGTGACTCTTCAGCTAGG
>JAVKLA010000005.1:10059956-10127639 GCA_034782735.1 Sagittarius serpentarius | reverse complement strand
CTTCAGCCTCGTCATTGTGGAGTCTCAGTGTAGAGTTTGAGTGCATCTACACCCAACGGTATAGCCGTATGGCCAGCTGTGCTGCATATTGCATGGAAGAAGGAGGACACTGCTTTTGGGAAGGGTTATTTGATAGCCCTGACCTGTCACTCCAGCTCTGCAGCAGGCACAGGGGTTTTTTGCTGGTCCCAGAGGTCTGCTTTTTAGGCAAATAACCTTTTTTTGCCTATTCTTATGGCTGGCTCTGATGGTAAATATTGATAAATGAAAGGTTACTTCAGGGTCCTTTGCTTGCTATGGATCAGATGGTACTTCCACAAGGAAGATTCCTGTTAGAAGAAAGAGGCCTTTTACAAAAGCAGAAGCTCAGAATTCCAGACCAGTAGCAATCTTATTGCAGTGTAAATAAGATTGTCCTCATGCTGAGAATTACTCATAAAGTTATTTTGAATAACAATAATAATGATAGAAAAAACATTATCCTTTCCATATAACAGAATAATATAAAACTGCTAAAGAAAATAGGAAGAAAAAAAACCTTCTTCAAATAGGAACAAAAAACATTTTCTAATAAAAATAAGGCCTCAAGCTACAGCAGAATACCTCTCAGATACCTCTCCAAAATCTTAGCATTTGCATTATTCTTCCTAAGTTACGATGGAACAAATCCAACTCATAAAGTCAAAATATATTATACAAATATTTATTTATGTAGAAGAGATAATACAAAAGCCAAGTAAATGAAGAAGTGGGGTACTGTCTTCAAAGCTTCAGTAAACTAATGGAAACCAGGAAGAAAATTTCTTCATAGCCAGATTATTAAATATGATGCACTGTGGAGCTTTTTTCATAGTACCAGCAAAAGCAGCTAGCAATAGTCACTGTCAGTGACAGTAACACAGACACCTCTGCTGTTCCAACATTATTATTATTTATAACATGTACTGCATGCACACTTAAGAGTCCTGCTCGGGATTGTAGATCCTAAATAGAGTAAAAACACAAAAACATATCACAGACCTATGTTCCTAAACATCTTTGCTTGTTTGTAGACCAGAAGACTAAACTCAGAACTGTTTGGATGTGGCAGAATTCTCTAATAATGTCTGGTGTGATCATTGCAACACATTTCACAAGGACTAGGTCAAACACAAAGATACAAGTTGTACAAAGATAAAATGCAGAAATAATCCTATGAAGCAATGAGTTAAAAATCCATTGTTGTATCTTACCTAACATCAGTATGACAACATTTGGCAGGAAATAGACTGGAATTATGCATGCCCTATCTACTTTATCACAAAACCATCGAATGCTGCTGAATTATTTGTAGCCTAGCATGTTTTACTTACTTTTGGATTTCCAGAAATGGCATTACCAGGTCAGCCAAGATCTTCCAGCTAAAAAAGTGACATCATTCCTGGAAGTTACATTCTGTGAGAATCACATCAAAACATAATACCTTATTTTTATTACATACCTTTCACTCTATAGAACCACAAATCGCTTTGCAAGTTGTTTATGTATTTCTCCATATGTATAAGGATAGGGAATGTGACATCTCATCTCTGCCATCAGCATTACATACCATGTTTAGGAAAGGAAATTAAGGGTAATGTAAACCAATGAAATTACAGGGTAATTTTGCATAGGAAGAATGTGATGACTCAAAGAAAATTTAGCTAGGTCATCAAGGAAAAGGCTCTACAAACATTTCCTGTGAGCTCTTTTCTGATATTTCAGTTAAGGTCTATTTTCTGAAAGGTGACATACGAGAAACAATGTTTTCTTAGCATCTACTGCAAAAAAACGTGTTATAGTGTTACCTACCAAATCTCTAATTTCCTTCCTACATACTTGCATCTTAGAAATCTCACCTCCAAATATTAGACTTAGGCTATGAAATCCACCATGATGGCAGCTGAAATTAACGTGGCTACAAAGTTTGTCTCTTTGTCAGTTCAGAGTTTCTAAAGTTCTTCTGGATACATTTCATTTTTACAATCGCACAAAGTGGTTTCAGATAGGGCTTTACAATCCACAGAAGGATGTTTCCTAAGCAGGGGAATACTTGGCTAATGAGTTCAAAAATATCTCATTTTGCATAACTGGAAGTAAAATTCAACCTCTGGAGCAGAAACGTGGCTTTTGTGGTCATGTCAAGGCTGTCACTGTGAGTTTAATGAGTAGTCTGCAAACATTTTGTTGTTAAGCTTCACTCGAAAAACACACTTGGTAACAGCAGATAAGTGCACTGATAAGCTTACTAGCTTACAATATTTCACCTTAGCTTGAGGCAGAACTGTTAAACAATTTTAATTTTTTTTTTAAAAAAGTCTTTAGCAAACCTGTGCAGGAATTCCCTCACTGTATCCAAATAAACCCAAACTACCAGTCCTTCCAGCTCTCTGGACAGAAAGATATTAAAAATGATTGACTAATGTGTTCCAGGTGCCCTGTTCCTTGCTGAAGAGCTGTGTAATGGAGTAGGTGTCAGGAGTCCCCAGGAGTGATGGGGGATGAGTGCACTTGCATTAGGCTCCTGGGAGCTCTGGGAACAGCTGCTGCAGTACCGGAGAGGTATTGGAAAAACAAGGAGCGACTAACCGAGGTGGTGTAGCAAGGTTCTGTAGGCACGTTTTGAGGAAGGACCTATGGCAGGGAGGGATGTCTACAAGTCTGCAGTGTGCTGTCAGAAAGGAGTTACACTCTTCATCTACCGGAAAGGATGAAGGCTGCAACTGCTGCCAGTTTTCTATCCTCTCTTGCCAAGATCTCGCAAGAGCCAGGTTCACTCAGCAACATGCTCTTACTGTCATCAGCCCTTTCCCCAGGCTCAGTTAAGTGGAGGCAGGAGGCAGACAGCAGCGCTGGAGGATATATTCGTGGTAGTAAGGAAATGGGCCAAGGACTGTTCTCTGGCTCTGTGAGCAAGTGATGCGGTCCAGATCGCATCCATGCATTGTTGTGGCCATGGATGAGTTCCCGTCAGCCAAACTGGCACAGCAGCTTTTTCCGTACTGCTTATTGTAAGTAGTCCCTTGTGCAAGCTATACCCTAAATTGTGTCTAGACATTGTCTTGGAGAGTGCCACTTGGCATGCTAACAATTAAGCACTCACGTGCCAAATCACCCTTCTCTTGTTCTCTTGCCTTCTCACTGAATTGATTCCCACCAGTTGGAAAGCCTTTTGTAACTGGATCTTTTTAGGCACAGGTACTGAACCAGCATTGCACAGATTTTCAGGTTACTTTAGATTTCAGTAAGGATTTCCTCCAAAGCAAGTACCGTGCCCTTCTTTGCTGATAACAACACAAATGTCATACAGCTTCTGGCACCAGTCAATTTAAGAGTTTCCAACTCAAGTAAATCTTATGTAGCTAATTAAAACACCGTCCCCCAGGCTTAATTAAATCCCCCACATAAAATTACTGCACATAGGGCTTTCTAACTGTCAGATTAACCCTGCCTGATATAATTAAGGTGGAAAATGAAATTGTAATCAAATAAAAAGTAGATTTTATGTACTTTATAAACAGTACCTGGACACGGAAGAATTTGTAGTGGCAGGTAGCTATAATTAATGCAGGATTCAGGGTTAACTAACTCATTACTTTAAGACATTTTAATCATTATTTAATTTTAAATTATTCATGCAAAATGAAATATTTTCTGCTTTAAATCTTCTTTAAGTCTTACTTAATATTTCTGTAGTATGCTAAGTACATGACAGTGTCTAAGTAATATTTTCCTTGAGTTAAATGAGCCTGTTATCACAATTTGCAATGCAGAATTAAAGTCACTGGGCCAGAGCCTCTGGTGTGTGGGTGTCAGCGTGTGCTACACAACCAAACTGGTTTAGAGACTTTATGACTCTATTGATGCAGTGCTGAAATGTCTTAATCTTGATGTATTTACACCTTGTGAGGTGGGAAGTACTACTATCCCCATTCTGTGTATAGAATTAGGCACAAAGAAATAATATTTGATCCTTTAAAGTGTTAGCCAGTTACTTCTCTCTGAAATCATAGAAGTGATGCTCTTAAATGTCTCTATGAACCAATGCTTAAATGATTTATAGGGTCTCTTAAAAAAGCTGTGACTGCGTGTATTATCCTGAATGCTAAGCCAATGCCCTATCCACCCTTCTTAGTCCAGAAATACTGTAGAGTGCTTTAAAGTAGACAAAACAAGGGCCTTCTGTCTTGGAAGTGGACCCTGCCACTCTTTGTCAGCTGACATCAGTTGTTAATCTCCTCAGTTTCAGTTGTCCTGGATGAGAAAGCCTAAATCTGAAGAAGGGATGGTAGGGCAGAGCACACAAGTGTGGCCTGTGAATTTAAAAATATAAATGACCACTCTGCAAATTTCGCTTACTGAGTTGCTTTCATAACTGCTTTTTTTGTTTTTCTACTTTCCTTTGGTAATTTTGCAATGTGTCTTACTGCCTGCTGAAGCTGGCCACAAATCCCTGATACAAAATATATTTATCTTTTTAAGGAGCAAGAAAATATAATGATATGGACATGCAGCCTCCTGTGCTCACTAAGGTGAATGGAATGTAACTGCTTAAACCCTCAGGTCAATCTGCACGTGAAGTGTACAGGAACCACACGGGCCAGTGAAAAGAACTAAACTTCATATTGCACAATTCTTTCCCTGCTCTTTAAAGGACAGATGAGACTTCCTTGGTGTCTGGTGATGTTTATACTATTTTCTGTTTCATCAGCATTCATGTCACATAGGTAAGTATTTCAGCTTTCGTTATAAACTTTAATGAACCGTGTTCCTACTCTTGGTGATAATGACTGCCTTTCCAGGCTTAATGATAGGTAAGTCCTAAGTTATCAAGCCTGTCTCCCAAAACTGTTCCCCAGAGTACCTTTTAATTTAAGAGTCCCAAGTAACAGAGTTGCTACAGCTTCCCGTGGGAGACTTTACTGATCATTCGGTTTGCTCTCAGGAGATTTTCTGGATATTCATTCCAGATATTTGTGTCCTTAAATTAATCCAATTACTTGTATAAATCAACCAGAACTTTTATTGTGGAGCTGACAATTAAAAAAGGAGAAGGGAGAAAATGGAAAGAAAATGTCTAGCAGGAGAATGAATACTGTGTACGGATAGTTTTGTCTGCCATTTCTGCGTCCAGGTATGTCTACAGCCCTCATTTCTACAGCATCTATGAACAGTTTCCAGTTCAAGCCTGTTTTCTGGAAAAAGAATGTTTGAGTTTATCATAATCGCTGGCTTTCTGCTAGGTAAACAATATAAAGTGCCTGTATGGCACCATGAGGGACGTGGGGGTGCTGCCCCTACACGAAGAAAGAGAAGAGAGGCTCAGCGGCCAGTTTTCTGTTTGCAGCTGTCCGCAGAGGTGCTGCACACAGGGGCTTGCCTGCGGAACGACAAGCCCTGCGCTCCCGGCAGCTTCAGGTGGAAAATTATGTAAGAAACAGTCTCACAGTGACCTCTATCTCAACACAGGGCAGAGTCTAAATGATGGTCTAGGCCTGAATTATCACCAAAAATACAGAGAGATTCTAATCTTAGGCCAACAAAGTTGGTTTCTTTGCTGACACTGGTTAGAGAAGGACAAAACTGACTGTTCTGAGCTCCCTTGTTTACCCCCGCCCTTTCTGCTTTGCCTGTGAATTTTAAAAGTTTAATTGCTAATCCAGCTCTTTGGGACTTCACTGTCACAAAGTAGAAGCTAATATAAATGATGAAATTTAGAATTTAAATTTCATATGCTTTTCTGAAGTTTTGTTTCTGTTGTCATACACTCATTCAGATCACTATCTGACATACCATGTTAGAGGTGTAAAGAAAGAGAAGCTATTTAACACAACAAAGGAAGATATCATGCTTATATGATGCCCTAAGAAAACAAGGGACTAATTTGATAGAACTGAATAAAGTTGGTCAGAACTTTTTTTTAGTAGGGGGAGGTGATTTGAAAAATATCTGTTCATTGAACTGGATTTTTTTTCCCCTAAATTGCTTCATATTTGAACTTTTCCCAAGGTAAAGTCTTCAGGGAACTGTCCTGAGCAAAGTTCACTTGGATTTTTGATAATGGATCTGCAATGGCCTTGGGAAATTGATGTATCCTTTTGTGCTCAACTCTTTACTTCTCTTTCCATCCCCCTTCTCCATTAATTAGTGTAACTGACATACACAAGGTAGTGGGAAACTGTCTCAATCACCTTTTTAAACAACTTCGGAGAAAAGAACCAGAAGAAATACTGCAGCAGAGTGTTTACAGTGTAACCTAGTGGTATTACCTAGTAGCTCTTTTGGTAACTAACTCGTGCTAATCACTTTTTATAAAGGGATAGTTTCTGCCATTCATGATGAAGATTTACCTTTCCTATGAATTTTTTATATGTTCCAGAACACTAGGGTTAATTTTTAGAGGGATCACTCTGAATTTTTCTGCTTTGTATATAAATGTCTAGTCTTGGTTTAAATCACGTAATATTTTGGCCTCAATAACATTTTGTAGCAAAGAAATCACAGATGCCTTGTCATTTGCAGGAATAGAGCTTCTTCTTTTGCAATTTTCTGCCAGGAACACAGCAAAGGGATAAAAATATTTTGAGAAAGCTTGAAAATGGATACTCCCAACCTCACATCAATAACTCAAGATGTCAGACTGGTTCAGTTATCTATCCAAGCTTTTTGATTCTTACCTCAGTCAAAGCCAAATGCTAAAAGTTTTGAAGTTCACCATTTCCTGCTGTGACTCTAAGATTTGTTAGAACATCTTATGGCCTTTTTAGTGCAAACAGCCAGAGTTTTCTGAGATATCAAGCTGAGCTACTTTGTGAAGAAAGGTATTGCAAGCAGAAAAATCAATGTATCTGAAATAAAGTGTCAGATAAATCAACGTGACAGCTATGTGGAGTGACAGGAATCTAAGGACTTTTTAAAGTCCTGAAGTCTATTTCCCATGTATCCTTCTCTGTCGGACAGGACATTATGTTTCAGTGCATAGATAACTTGAAAAAGTGATCCAACATCTGTGATGTGCAACACACAGTTCCTGTAAAGTGATAGCTGCAGCAAGAAATAGCTGGCTTGTACCAAATGGGGGTCTCTAAAGATGTAAATCAGTATCAGGAAACAGGACAGAATGGTAATGAAAGGGAACATTAACTGCATCAAAAGGAGTCTCAAATGCTTTCTTATTCAAAAAAACCTCCACCCTTTTCTAAAACTATGAGTTCTATCATAGCTAACCTAAAAAATGTTGTTGATCATGTCACAACCACTTGCACAAATTTTAGTTAAGCCATTTTAATGAACACTGGAGATGCATAATAAATGTTATATATGGACTATATATTACATATGAATGAAATTGTAGCTGGGCGTGGCTATAGCTATACACTTTATATTTGCGTGATATGTACTGGTACACTTGTTGAAGAACACCTCCAAAGATGTTATTGCTAGGTATGTGCCCTGCTGCTCTGGTAATCTGTCATGGTTTGGATTTCTCTGTTTCTAGACGGTGAATAAGAAAAGCAAGGTGCTGGCTGCCAGGCCAGTGTGACCATACTTCCACATGACTCACTCAGACTACGTCCAAGTCTTTTTTTGACATTTCTGCCTGTTTGTTTTGATCTAATTTGTTGTTACCTTGTTTTTAACATGGAGAAAGATCAGGGTTGTCTCTCCAAGACAAACAGGATCTGAACTAAACAAATATTAGTGTGTCAAATCTGGTCTGCTTTGCACTGTATTTTCAAGAGAAAGCTGGGTTTCATTATGTGCTTTGACTTGGTGATGCAAACTTGTTCATCTGATGAGTTTAATACCCAGTTGCTTAGAGACAATCTTGAAAAAAGAATTTTCCAGTTAGATCAAACTGGGGAAAAAAACCCATAACAAAACAGCAACAAAAAGCTAACCACACAAAGAAAAGCCCTTCAATGATTCTGGGCAGACAAAAAGAGAACAGGTGTAATGATAGCAGAAAAAAAATATTATTGCCATAATTAAGACAATCCTGTGATTGCTGCTTACAGTGACTTGGCAGACAGTACCAGGTAAATGTGACTGTTTGTCTTCTTTCTTTCTGGACTAGGGAAAAGGTATGTGTCTACCAATGGTCAGAAAAAGATCACTTTCCCAATGGGCCAGTCACTTAGACTATTCAGTGCACAGCATATGTTGCATAGCTGCCTGATGCTCTGGAGCAGATAACTTCCGTGCACATTGTGTCATCCAGCCACTTCCCATGTATCTCCACGACAAAGCACAATAAAGCACACCACCACCACAGGAAATGTGACATACTCGTGCTTTGTACATATTCAAACACAGGCAGTCAGTAGGAAATGTTACTACTTACAGGTTGAGAATGGCAAGGAAAAAGACCCCTTGCAGACCTACAAAGAATAAGCAGCTGGGCAATAAGTCTGCCTCCAGTAATGTTGGATCCTCATCAGGACTGTGGTTAAGTACTGTGTCTGCATAATAGGAAGTTCTTGAGCTCAGGGCAGTATCTTCAGGCAGTGAGATCCTGTTCAGCTAAGGATCTGAGATGACTGCTGATGTTGCATAATTTTTATTCAAGGAGGCATTTCTGTAGGACTTTATGGGAGCTTGAACCTTTCTGCACCTTCACTGCACCCTACTTGTCATCTGTTCCTACGGTGCCTCACAGCCCTGACTTTCCCCAGCAATGAATGTAGTTTGAGCAAGTGCCCTCTTGGCAAAGTGGCCTGCGAGGCTGTTTCAGTCAGCCTCCTGTTTCTGCTTCATCAACAGGACTCCTGGTTGATTTAGACCTTTGCTGGCTATGGATTCTCCATCATCACAGGACACAGGATTTTAATTTCTGTCTGGATACCATCCCAATACAGCTATAACTAAATGTTCAGAGACTGTCTGAAATAACCAGTTTTGTATTCCTGGCAAGCATGAACACAATGAAATAATTCAATGCCTGCTGCTTGGCACTATAGGGGAGTGAGGGAACAAACTGCTGCAGGAGATCAGAGGATGACCAGACTGTTTGGGGATCCCCAGAAAATTCCATTGTGTCACAAAATGTTATTACAGGCAGGAAGCAGAAAGAAACAGTAAAATGACAAAGACAAAACAGTTCTTATTTTAGTTAACATGCAATACTCACTTGACTGGTGCAAGGTACTTGCAACATGTTGGTGCTCCATATTATTGTCAGTCGAGAGAGGTACAGAGAGATAGAAGAAGAGATTTGCAAAGGTTCAAAAGAGGTATGTACCTTGCACTCACTGTCAAAAAATTCTAGTTAATACTTGCACACTCTTTATACATTAAGTGATTTGCTTACAGTAACATAGGAAATCTGATTCTAGCCTGTCTAAAACTGATCAAAAAGAAAGACAGGGAAGAACAAATATGGGATTATTGTTCTCATAAAAAAGTTATTTTCAGGATATACTATACTAAGGATAGCTGCTTAAGGGACTTTTGCACATCCAGTGAGGTGAAGCATGAAAGCTGGTCTTTCTGAGTTACTTTTTTTTATTGAACACTTGGTCACAAATTGTCGTTTATCCTCCATGTGTTTCTGATTACTGTTGTTCAGGACAAAGACATCTCAAAGTCTTTGGTGAACAGTTGGATTGAAATTTGCTACTCTTCCTTCTTTTTTAGTAATAGAAAAATGCAACCTGTGAGCAACCACCTAAGCCAGAATTTTAAATACAGAATTTCTGAAGGGAAATGGTGTATCATTCTTCTGTTTTATGCCTTCAGAATGTAGGTTTCATTTCATATGAAGCTGTAGAGGAACTGCAAAAAACCACGTAGATCATATAAAAAGCTTTCAATGGATTACAAAATATTACTCACACAATGACATATTTTCTGTGTTAACATTTTTACAGCACTGCAGAAGTCAATCAGAATCAAGAAAAGAGGCTGGATGGGTGGAAGGAAAATGCAATTCTAATGAATAATGAAAGAGAAAGTTAAGCTGCACATATTTAGAAATGAATACCTTTTTGTTGCATTAATGGATGAACTAATAGATCAAAGGTTTGTAAGTGTCAAGAGAAAGGGGTAAAAGTGTGCATCATTAAATGCTGTACTTTATTTCTACAAACACAGATTATCAAACCAGGAGGATTTATTTCAATAGTGTATACTTCCTAACACAGACCATAGGATATTTTTATTTAAACTAGAACATAACTTTTAAAGAGAGAAAAATAAAAAACAAATCACAAAACAAATACCCAATTTTTTTTTTCTTAATCCTTCAAACACTAGAGAAAACATTGCAATGATTAATTTTCCTGTTAGTACTCTCCCTAAATAGATGCATTGCTGGGTCACAGTCTGCTGGACTGTAGGCTACAGACTGGCATCTCTAGGACACTGAAAAGGCATAAACATAGCTATAGGTATGACTTCCAAGTAATCCAGCTGCTTAGAAGCAAACATTAATTTTTAGTGTTTTGCAAAATTCAAGGAAAACCTTTTAGTCTGTATATTTATTGATGTTAAGCAGAAATAAAGGACAAGACTGTAAGATTTCTTACTGAAAGAATCTTCATGGTAACTGGATTTGCCCTCCTGATATCCCTAGAAAATTCCACTAGAATTCCCAGAATTCTTAACACTACAAATGGGAAGACAGATGGCCACTGGATTTATTGCTTATGCCAAATTTATTAACAGCACATAATTTCTCAAATAACTCACTCTGATAATACCAGAAATATTATGATTTCTGAAAATGAATAAAGCCTTTACACTGCCCTTACCTCCATTTCTTCCGCACTTTGGAGGATTATTTGAGCTATGTCAGTGTTCTTCACAGTACCTAAAATCTTTCTTCTGTGTTTCCTCAGAGCCCTGGATTCAATCGTTATCAGCCAATTTAATATGTGTTTGCTTGGCTAGCTGCTCAGTTGCATCACTTGATAAGAAACTGTGTACCTCGTTCCCCATCACTGTTTTCTGTGTCTCTGTGAGACTGTTGCATAATTCCAAGCAATATCAACACATTGCACACTGCACCGAATTTTTCATTCACTGAACTTCAGCCATAAGAATATTAAAAGTAATATCTCTTCCCTAGTTCTATTCAGGACTCTTGGCTTCAGCCACATCTTCCTGTTTGATGTTTCTCTGGGAACTTAAATACAGTTAAATAACATGTTACATATTCATGTCCAAACATCTTGGACATCTTTCTCTGACACAGTTGTACCAGTTATAGCCTGCTTTGATATTTCATCGATTTTGTTATGCTTGCTATTTTTAGCAAGGTGGATGATTGACACTAAATGTTCTATGTGAGGGGTTGTGGAAGCCTTAGCAGAAAAGGCAAAAACATCCCTCAGAAAGCCACAACCCGATCTGGCTTGGTCATGTGATTTAAGCATGTTCGTCTTCCTGAGACACATGCCTGGTGCTGTGTACTCTGAGTCCAGTTAAAAAATCTTCCTTCCCTTGATGATAAAGACAAAAGGTAGGATGCTCGTCTTCCCTTGCCTGCTAAGTACAGAGAGACTTTCCCAGGCCGTACCGCCTCTGAAAAGCTGTCATTGCCAATGACTACCATGGCTGGAGGCTGAATGACTGTAAGCAGGATATTTTTTTGCACAGCCCTGCAAGCAGGAGCTACAGCAGCCCATGCTCTGGCTTCCAGTCTGAATCCACAAATCAGCCATGTCATGTTTAACACTGACATCGGGAAGTGAAAAATTCTCCTCTGTTTTACTAGCTGACTTTTACAAGTACAGCTTCAAGATGTCAAAAAAAACCAACCAAAAAAAAGGAAAAGCCAACCATGTAAACAAACAGAAAACTTGCTGTGACTTCAATGGTTTTATTATTGATCTGAGGAACTTTTTATATGAGAAATAGCACCTGATGGAGGTAAGTAAGAAAGACAAATAAACCCTTGTAATACTTTGATCAGTGATCCATATGCATTGGGTTTCAGTTACAGCTACTAAATTTTATCTTAATATGTTTGAATCTATGTTTAAGTCTTGGTAGAGAGAGATTTAATACCACCACTTTGTTATTAAACAGAAGAAAGTTAGACTTTTTCAGAAAGTCAGAAATGGTTTCAAAATATTGAAAGATTTTATTAAAAATATTCTTGTTTTCCATTTTTTCATGTTTCTCCCTAAGGAGCTATTTTGGAAGAAGTTATTTAAATCAAAATGGGAAACAGTTGTCAGAACTCCAGTTTTGGCAAACGAACTAAACCTGTTAACTAATCTGATAAAAATAGATTTGGGGAAATATGCTGTATAATTATAGACATGTTTAGAAATATATGAAATTAAAATAAAATTTTATCAATCAGTACATTTTACATTATACAATGGAATAACATATTCAATTGAAGCTTTGACCATGTTTCAGATAACACAATTATTACAGCTTTAATATGGATGTTTAATCATTAACAATCTAGTCTGAAATAATAAAAGAATATGAACCTAGAACCATTTAAACTTTAACAGCTTCTAAATCTCATCTTTCAAAGAACTGTTGGCTTTCTTGACTTCCAGCTGACAGAAAGGAAGTGGGTAAAATAAACTTCCTCAAATAGTGATTGGCATTTATTTAAATCAGAATGCCAAAGCAGCCACAGTGAATTTCCCTACACAATTTCAGAAAGAACGACTCAAGTAGGGGTTTAAGCATATCTCCAGGAAAGGAAGTTATTATTTCTAGAATAACAGAAATTAATTTTCAAGTTTAAAAAAATTCCCAGAAACTGAATTTTTACACAGTTGGTATGGAATTGATATTACTATACTTGATTTATTTGAAACTGTGGCAAAGATGAAGTTAAATGAAATAACATAAAGTTCAGGAAAAAAGAGTTAAATTACAATTTCATACAGTTCATTAACAACAGTTGAAGAAAGGGAGTATAATAGTCACTATTTGTGTAACCTATTAAAATGTCCTAACTTCATTATTTACCTGAACCTTTGACTACTTGGATTATAAGGGCTCTCTTAGGCACAGAGCCTAGTACAGACAGGTCCTTACTGCTAACTTGTGTTGTAACAGCAGAAATATTAAGTAATAATAAAATAGGTTTAAAACTGTTCTGCATGTGACAGGCAGAATTAATACAATATAAATTGTTGTACTATTTTAAGTCTGTCCATATACTACTTATATCCTATTCCTGCCAAGCAAGATAACTCAATACTCAGTCATTCCATATGCTGTCTGGATTTCCTGGTTCATTTACTTGCAGCTTATGTACAACGATGTTTCTGAAAACTATAAGAATGTAAATGATGTCTGCTCAAATTTTAGTAAAATCATTCCTCAACACTGAAGTCTTTTAGTATTGAAGACTGAAGTATATTGTCTATACGCTTTAGTCAAACTGAATTTGAAAGTATTCAGTTTTTATTTAATGCCTGATCTTTGGGAGAGCACATAAGTGGTTTCAGACTTGTCCTTGCTCAACAGGAATGATTTGTGGATTATAGGATACCAAGAGGCTGGATGAGGTGGTGTGCATATGCTTATGAATCATTTTGGACTTAACATCTCTCTGTGGGTGTTTTTCACTGCAGGGAAGTGCAACTGATGACCTTTGTAGTCCAACAATTAATGAAAAGGCAAAATGCAGTCATTAAGGCAAGAATCTATATGATTAATTTTTACTAGATTGCATTGAGTTAGATTGTATTTAGTTTTGTTCGTTAAAAGCTTAATGAAATTATTTTTTGCCAATATTTTCTGATCTACAGTATTTCTGTACTTACACAAACCACTTCTACTTCTGTGGTGACTAAGAAAGTGAGTTTTTTATTTGATCTTCATCAAGAAAATGGTGTGACACATTTTTTTAAGATACAGCTAAAGTATTAGATAAGCAGCAGGCTTTGAGGTGGCAGCTAGTTAGGAAGTTGTGAAAAACAAGATGTAGAACGTATATGTATATTCCCTGTCTATTAATCTAACACATGTAGTCAACTTCAAAACTTTCCTTTAATGCCCTTCTTTTTCTCAGCAAAGGTACAAAAAATCCTGTTGTAAAACAAGAACACTGCAACAGAAGCACACACTCTTAAATTCAGTATTTGGGCTAAAAATGAAAATGCATATGGAAAGGACGAAAATTTTGTCTTCCACCAACCCTCTGAGATCTCAGTGACTTAGACTCAGTACAGGGGAAGGGATCTGTTGTATGGCCTGTGATTCACTAGCTACAGATTACCATGTTTCTTCCCTTCATCATCTTTCATTATCAAAACATCCTCACCCTGGCTGTGTTTCAGAAAGCAAAAGAATGGAATAGAGAATGCACAAGACATTGAGTTATAAAATCCAGTGTCTCAGTGCAAATACACATTCTCAGGGTTTGATGCTAGCCATGAAATAGCTCCTGCATAATCTTTCAGCAGTCTCTGTTCTTGCTCAATAGAATACTTTGTTCAAAGGTGGGTTTTTTGAGTAATATGATAATGAGTTAAATCTACTGTAAAATAATCTGCCCAGGTAAACTACAGTCAAAGATTAAGTCTTCCTTCTTCAACTGTCACTTTCACAGGCTGTTCTGATTTCCGTTCTTTTCTCTGGACAATTTTCTTTCCCAATTTTTAATAGAAAGTTCAGGCTCTTTTCTCACTGGAGTACAGAGTCTGCCATTTTCATGGGTTCATACCTCATTCATTCCTCCATGCAAGTCTTAAAGACATAATGCTATATCTCAAAGATGCAATTTATGTGATTTTTCAGAGTTCTTTACATATTTCACTAGTACATTCAATACAGAGCCTATATGATCTCAACGTGATCCCCACAGAGATGCAAATGCGCCAGTATTATTAAAATATGATTAATGATGGCTAGTCAGATAGTAGTTAATGATGGTTAAATGTTTTTTAAGTGTATGGGTCTCTCTTCCAGTCAAAAATGATACGATTCTGCTTTCCTACCAGCTGTTGACTCCAGAAATTCTTTCTAGATGGAAGATGTCTATGAGTAAAGGTGCCTCTTAAGCTTGAGAAGCAGCTGGACCTCAGGCTGATTGTGTACTCTCCCATACAGTAGTACTGACAGGTCTTCTCTACATTTTTAATACATTTTTCATGTACATTTGGTCACAATGAAAACTGAATTTACAGCATTTGTGTTTCCCTTTATGAGACAATCCTTCTACCTCCTGGGTTTACTTTATGGGTCACGATGGTCCTTTGCATTGGCAGCAGTGTGAGCTAAACAAACACTGCTTCCTCGTATCTCTTCCAAGTGGGAATTTCTACAGTGCAGTTGGCTATTTTCCTTCCGCATCGATAGCATCCATATGCTGACTTTTTTCTGCTCTATTTAATATTTTCTTTATTCTGGGATCTTTTCCAATTTAGCTATGTAAGAGGTGGCCTTCTTTAGTCTGTTGCTGTGCCTAACACACTGTTAGAAAACACAGACATTTTGAAAAACAGCAATGTGGACCTTGAATGAAGAAAAGAAGTCTGAGGAATAAGAAATGTAACATAGAAAACACAGGAAAATGGACACACACTGCTGCACGTGACAAATCAACAGAAAGGAAAACTGCTTAGTCAGAACCAATCAGCACAGAAGCCTGACACATGTTCAAATTACCACTGCTCAACAAGTTTCCAAGCATGCATTGAACCAGTGTAATTGTCTGTGTTCTTAGCCTATGGCAACAAAACATCTAGTAACTTTGTTTAACCCATTTTCATTGCAAGTTCGACCAAATTGCATTATTTTGCTTTTGTTGTGTACTAAAGGCTTGCACAGTAAAAGGGGATTAAAACTTTGACACTTTTGCCTGTTAATCTATGGGAAAGTATTTTGATTTCTGATATGTTAAGTAGGGACTTGTTTTTATTAACTGTCATATATTGCTTTAACATTTATTTCTTTACTCCAGACGTCCACTGGCTGCATATGAATGAACTGGCACAGCACAGACATTATAAAACCTGTACATGAGTGGCAATATGGGCATTTGTGCTGTCTCAAGAATCACTGGATTTCTGTATGTGAATGTTGTGGTAACCCTACGCTGGTAGAAAATTATATTACAAGCCCCATTTCCAAACAGAAAAAGAAGGTAAAATCTTAAGATTTGTTCACATTTACATGGAGAAGCTATGCATGACTTGTCAATGAATCCAAAACTTGGAGGTTCAATCCAGACTAATCTTCTTTCAGAGGTTGCCATGTGCTTAATTCTGGTTTTGTTACCTATCAATAACTTGATAATACAAAATGTGTCTGACACTGAAAGACTCAGCAAATCAGAAGAGAGAAAAATGAATGAAGTGAAAAAGAAAGAAAAACATTATGACGTGCTCTTTAAAGAGTAAGGCAAGGCTTTTGAAACTGAAAGCTAAAAGGAGATGTGATCATTAAAACAGACCTCTGGTAAAATAGCACAACTGTATTACTTAAGCTAATTACAGTCATATTAGGCTTTTCCTGAATAATGATATTTCTTTCAATGTCTTTCTCTGATTTCTGTACTGGAAGCTGGAGGAATACAGTATCTTAGTAAATTGCATTAATGACTTGTATACATCACTAGTCACACAGACATCACTAAGAAGAGAACACCTTCTAGTGGAAATCAGAGGTCCGGGAGCTTTGTCAAGTTCATCATGAACTAAAACATGACTCAGCGTTACTGAAAGCATGTAAAATGTGCTTTGGAATAGTGGAGGGGAAAAATGCCAGTCACTCTATTTATTCCTTACTCTTATAAACATAAGGTATTATTTTTGCCCACCCTGTATTTTTTTTTTAAAAGTTTCTGTTCATTATTATAACTTTTTTAATTTGATGTGGGTAAAAACCAGGCACAGTTATAGTTGACAAAAACCAAACAAAACCACAAATATGTACACAAGGTAGTGGAACCATATTTTACCTGAATCAAATAAGAAATCAAACTGTTCCCTTGAGCTGGAGTTGTGTCTGAACTGCTATTTTGATGATTTTTTTTTTTTTTTTGGTGCTTGAACCAGAATAAAGTTGAAATAACTTGTTTTTATTATCTTTTCTTCCTGCTCCATCTACATTTCTCTGTTCTCTTTTTCCAGCTGCTTATGAATACAAAAAATAGTTGTATATCTTCATTAAAACTTCAAGTAACACTTCCACAATTAAGATATACTTAATCTAGAATGGTAGAGAGCTGTAGTTGAAATAGGACAATAAGGTAGAGAGACTGTGGAATGTTACACTGAAGTTACATTGCCAGGGAGGCAACATACCAGCTCTAGCAATTTGCATGGTAAACTAAAATTTTGAGCAGGAATCTCTAGCAGGTGATAAATCAGATCTCCAGAAGAAACCTCTACATAGCTCACAAAATTGGCTAATTGACATCTGTGGTAAATCTGAAGTGCCTAGGATGTGATGGACTCATGATACAGAGCAGCTGCGCATATGCAGTAGATTTGACATGGTTTAAGTTTGACAAAGTTTAACAATTGACATATTAGTCAATGTTGGCAAGTGTAAATGGGGCATAGTCAGGCTGACAATAAATTAATTCTGTCGGACACACCAAAAATACTTTTTGATCATGTTGAAAATGAAATATCGCCTTCCAGATCAATTTGATCCAAAATAATTTTTTTTTAAAATTTATTTTCTAAGACAAGAAAAAACAAGAAGATAGTTTTCCTCCTCCATGGAAAATTTATTTGATACAAATGTCTGGGATTGGGTTGATCCTTAAAATGTGATTGAAAATTTCCAGTTTGTTTTCCTTGAACTTCAAGAAGCAAATATGTATAACTGCAGTCAAACAATAGTCTTCTCTATATTAGTAAAAAATGGTCTAGCATTAACCTATTTACATAAACCTTCACAAAAGCAAAATTTGCTCCATACAAGTATTTACATAATAATGGCCTATATATAATATTAATTTTCAGAATGTGCTACGATTTAACAGAAAGAAGAAAAAATGACTGTTAGAAAAACAATAAAAAGATGAATGATCTTTTCCATACCACAGCAAGCTTAACATGTATAAAAAAATTACAAAGTCTTCTAACGTTATCTAAGCTATAGGGTTGGAAATTCATCGCCACATATTTAAACATTTTTTGGAAAATTGGGTGGGTTTGGTTTTTTTGGTGTGGGATTTTTTGTGTTTTTTTTCTTCCAGCATTTTATTTAAAATCTGCTCTTGAATTTAAGGTTCCTTTTAAATGCATAATGGAATAATTAGATGCACTATGAAGCAGCTTAAGCTAATTGAAGTGGCCACAAAAACTGTCAATGCAAATTGAGCCATCTGGATGAACAGATAAAAGCTTTGGAGACATTCAAAAGACAGGTGGCATTCAATTACTTTCCGTGTCTTCACAGTGTGGTTAGAAAACCAGGAGAAAGAAAAGTAAAACTCTTCAGGCCACTGAGACAAAAAACTAGTGTCAACAAGATATTTCTGAAAAGAACAGAATAAGTAGCCTACAGTATTAGGGAAAGTTAATGTGGCACCATATGGTAATAAAAAAGGATAAACTCAAGTACATAAACCAAAGGAGCAACAACTACTCAGTGTAGAAATCAGGATCAGGCCAAACTGTAAGGTAAATCATTATCTTCATAGGGTAATGATCATTTTTTGTTTAAGATACTTGACTGGATACAGAATACTGACTTAAGTTTCAACTCAGCCATACATTTTGTGCAGGACTGGGCAAATCACCTAAGTGCTACTTTTCAAAAAGTGTGAGCACCAATTTCTCTGTTTCATGTCTCTGAGAATTATGTGTGCTCAAAGATTCCAAAAAATCAGACTGGACTGTCTTCGAAGCCTTGTTTGTAAATGATTGTGCCATTTCTTTTTCTCTTCTGTGTTATATCCCATGCCTATTCAGATTGCCAGGGATTATTTTTGTTGGATTATTGGGTGGGTTGTTTTTTTTTAAAGGATGATCATTTACTGTAAACTGATATATTCCTTTATACAGTTCAGTTTTCAGCCAGTATCTCTAAATGATACTGTAAAAGAAGATACCAGAATTGAGCAAAATTGTTCAAACCTCCTGTTCCATGAAAATGAACTTTTTATTAAGTGGAAAGTACCCGGATGGAATGTAATCTTCATAAAACTTGTCTTTTTCATACATTTACAACCGATTGCACTGAGGATGATTTTTAAAAAGCCTCAAAGAAATAGTTCAATGGTGTTTTTATAGCATTTCTTGAGATATTTTGCATAGTGCTTTACAAAAACAAACCCCAAACATGAGCTTTCCTTTTTAAATTAACAGAAGTTTAAATTTTTCAGCCTTTAAAAAAATTATTTTTAAAAATCCAGTAGGTCTAAAAATAATAAATAATAACCACAGGAATTATTTGCTAAATCTCAAAAAATAAATGTTCAGTTCTGATATGCTTATGGATAATATTTGAGCTCACCTGGAAGAAGCCCCTGTTGAGAAAAGCCGATGTTTTCACAGCTGCTCTTTTCTCAAAGATAAATAGTTCTTTTATTGTCGCTTACATATATTGAAATAGCTTTACATTTCATATGCATTTGGATTGTTTCCACTTTGCTACCCCACGTGGTTTTTTTCTATGAACTTGGTTTTGATCTGTGGAATTTCCTTCCAAGTTACCTGGGGACTCTGGTCTTTACAATCTCAAGGGCTGCATGAGTACGTATAGACTGGGAAAGACACGGCACCTGACCACTATAGAACCATCAATCTGTTGAGTACCCAAACCCCTGGAAGTCCAATAGGAGAGGATGATCCTCTCAGGCCTCCATGCTCTTTCCCCCAAAAGGTCATAGGTCTCTTCTAAGAAGCATCCTGCCAGCTAGCCTCTGAGGGCAATGTCAGATATATATTGAGATTTACAACAGAATTAAATGGGCTTTCAGATTTAGTATTTGATATCTTCACTGGGCTAATCCTGCAGGTCTCACCACATTTAACACCTGTAGTTTTTTGGACTCTGTGACCAGCAATGATCTAAGATGTCTTAAATACCCAGTTTTCTAGTGTATGAACTTCCATGCAGTGGGTCATGTCATGGGGTGAGAAACTGCAATACCAGGTCATATAGTGGATAAAAAGGCATAGTTCTGGGCTGCAAAAGGGACAAGAACCTTTTAGTGGGCTTCTTTTGAACATAGGGGGCTACTAGGCAGTGTACTTCTCAGCTGTAGGAGGATATATCACAGGGCATCCTTTGCTTCATGACCCTAGTTAGAAGGCACACCCAGGGAAGATGATAGATCATGGATGACATGTTGTGCTACATGCATGAGTGTCACAACCCCGTGCTAGACAGACCAGGGAGGGGTTGTGGTGAATTCGGAATTCCCTCAGGCTAAATTAAGGTGAAACAACACCAAACGGTCAGTTAAATGTTTTATTCATGGCAGAAGCAACTTGAACTTAAAAAGCCTTAACAGTAGGTGGCATGGTTTCTGACAAAAAGAACTGGCATGAAACTATGTCAGTAAACAGTATTAACATGTGCTAACCATATGTAAGACAACAAGGAGAGCCCTTCCGTTGAGTCACGAGGTTCAGAGCGGCCCCCCTTGTTTTCTAGGCTCCTCTCAGAGACGAGTCTGGGGGCAGGTGGATCCACTCCTAGTCCCAGACTTGGTCAACGGGATCTAAAGGGATGAGATGTAGGGCTTGTGGAAAAACACAAAGTGGGGGGAGAGAGAGAAAGAGAGAGAAAAGAGAAAAGAGGAAGATTTCACCAGTCCTGGGTCCAGCGTTGGTGCAGCCAACGGCAGGCGTGCACAGGCTTCTCATGTCTGAGCCCAGTTCCCGCCTTTTTTCATGTCAGTCACGCCCCTCTTGGTTTTCTATACACCGCCCCTAAGGACTTATGTGACTCCCGATCTGCGCAGGCGCTGTTACAAGGGGGTGGTCATGAGCCCCTTCCTCAAGTAAACTCTGGGTGAGCCCTGGTCATATACAGTGGGTTGTCCCGCTCAGTCCATCAGGGCACTGGGCTGCCCATCCCTGGTGTCGCATGGTGTCGCTAAGCTAAACTTGCTTTGTTGCAGTACCTTGCAAGCAAGATCCCTTCCTCCCCTCTACCGCAAAAGCCAGGCCCCCGTCCCTGTCAATTACAAAGGGTGTTTGAGGCATTAACCCCATCCAGTCTCTCACAACGAGGTGTAGTCCTAGCTGTGTGGTGCCACGGAGCAGAGACAGAGGCTGTTGTGTGAGTTTAGACAGGCAAGATGTGATAGCTCTGTACCTGTAAAGAACCCAGGGTTCTCTGGTGCCAACTTGAGAAATAAAGCTTAATGGAAAAAAGACTACAAAAAAACAAGCATAGGTCTATCTGAGGCTACAGATTACCACTAGATGGTATTCTTGCTCACCATAACAATTTCCAGCTGAGACTATCTCATATCAGGCACAGAAGTCTTGGGGCAGTAAGGAAAAATAAGTGAAGAAAAATATTATCTATGTGTGGCTGCATCTGTCAACAGTTTTGCTCATTGCACAGACCTGAAAAGCTTCCATGAGGCAGCTAAAACTCTGCATACTATTAAACCAGGGTCTGCTTTAGGGCAGCAGTCCTTACTCAGGTGCACATTCTTGTTTCCAGAGCCCAGCCAGAATAGACAGATATAACAATGCTTGTCAGTTCATGAAATATTAGAAGGAAAATGAGATCATTATTGTCATCTTGGCCTTCATGTAAGGAAAGCCATTTGCACCTCCCTTATAGAGCAGAGATGAGGACTGATTGTGGTTTTGTGTCCTTTTTAATCTTCTACTTTTTATTTTTGTTATCAGTATAGAGAGCAAGTGTCTGTGGAGTTATTTGCTGAATAAACCATATAATCTTTAAAGTGACGTATTCAAATAACTTCTTAATTTTAGGGAACTGTAACATGAACGTAGCATGATCAATGAAAATATGCATGAGCATGTTACTAGACAGGTTTCTATGTTTAAGGATATGTTATGGTTCAAAATTAGAGCGGTGTTGGTGTTTCACAACTTATGTACGTACTTAGTGTCTGATCAATACAAGGGTATTCATTTCTGATTGTACAGCAATTGTTAGGTAAGTCTTTAGTAGTAAACTTCAGATGTGAGAGATTACATCTAAAATACAGCTGCTTCATTCTTCTGGCTTAAATTTTCCTACAAATAAGGGTCTTCTGGAAGCCCTTTATCTGAATGACCTCAAACAACTTCATGAGTAGAATTACCATCTCAAGTAAAAGGGACTAGATTTTGATATTCGTGACTGACAAGAGGTGAAGTGTTTTTCTTGCTTTGCTTTTATGTTCAATAATTGTAATGTGTTTAAAAAAAAAGTATTAGTAAGGGTTGTGAATGGCTTTGAATAAGAATAGACTAAAATCTTTAAAAATAATAATGAATCTTCTCTTGAGGGAAGAAAGAGAATTCTGTTCTTCCTAGGTGGTCCTAGTTCAGCTTATGCTGGAAACAGAAGGCAAAATTAATTTGTCAGACTTAGGCATCTAAAAGTTAGACATCTAAAATGGAGCTAGTCATGCTAGGCTCTTCACACAATGAAGAGAAATAGACACCTCCAGACAGCGATTCAGCTTATCTTAGCATAAGCATCTAGGATAACTGAGTTGAACAACCTTAGAGGGTAACTGCCTCATATTTAAATGTCTGATTTTCAGATGTCCAAAGTGAAGTAAGATTAATTACTCAGAATGACCAAAACCCAGAAAAAGTGCCTATCCTCCCAATATCCTGAAATAAAAAATTGCATTCATTTCAGTTAGTGTTCACTCTCTAATCAGATTCTTCCATCTGAAGGGCTGGGACAGAAAATGGAGGAAATGGGAGAGGAGTGTTGCTCACCATGAACAGAAAATACTGGGGGTTTTAATATTGTAACTTTGTATGAAGAAAAAGAATAAGGCAAAACACTCTATGGTCTCTAGAGGAAATAGAAAAGAAAAAATTCAAAACTATTTTTAGGAATAACTTTTTTTCCACAAAAAAAGCATTCCTAATTGTGTTACTAAATATATGACTGATTGAAATAATTCAACATTTCACACATGAGATATTTTGAATGTAAACATTCTAGTATTTTCCAATAAGTGAGCAGCTCTTCCCTAGATAGCATTCCCACTTTTAAACTTACTTCAAATTTTTTTCTTCTTCCCTTTCACCAACTGTAACAATTTATGCTATTCTTAACAAGTATTTCTAACAATGAAACAATTTTTACAAATGACTCCATATATTAATACATCCTAAGATCAGAGAAAATCTTGTGATAATCTAGTTTGATCTGTGGGGTAAAACAGGCTGTTTGATTTCTACCAGCAAATTCATGTTCCAAATTAATGATTTCCAGAAAAATATCTAAATTTGGTTTAAACACCTGCCCTGATTCTGAATCTACCAAAACTCCAGCTAACTTGCTTCTTAAGCATTCTTACTGCTGGCATTCACGCTCTCGTTGCATCTGAATTTATCCTATTTCATCTTAAGAACTGAATCTTACTAAAACTTTGCAGTCTGCAGTCCAGAGCTCTTCCTTAACTGAGTTCCATCGCCCAATAAAGAGCGACCGAACTGTAGTGAAAGTATGCATTTTTGTGGCAATGCAGCCTCCTTCAAGCCTTTCATAGATTTATGTCTTGTATAAACAGTATCAAGAAGTACACAAATACTCTCGTTTCTGGGGAGCTTGAAATCCTTTGTAATTCACAGTGTATTGAATCTCACATCTTGCCTGCAAACTAGATGAGCATTATCCCTGTTTTAGACAGAGGGAAATGGAGGCAAAGGGAATTTATATGATTTGCCTCAGGAGCAGATTACCCTTCTGCCTTATTCACCAGCCTGAGCTTCAGCTTTTCAGTAGAAAAAAACCATTTATTTTTCAGTGGGTCTGCAAGGGGATAAACATCAGGAAATTTCCTTCTTATGCTACCTGTTGATCTGTTGGTCCCTAAAGATGAATATATGTAATATGCATGATAATTTTCCTGCAGACGGCATAACTTCAAATTTCCTTTTTATTCAAACAGGGCCTGATTCCAAGCCCATTGAAGGATGAAATTATTCTCACAAGCTTTGAATTAAGCTTATAAATGTTTCTTCCATTTTAAAATGTGATGTGTACATTAACGGAACACTATTATTTCAGCTATGAGGCATTCTTTTTAGACTATTTTATGCTTATCTACAGTTTCACATAGGCAGAATGATTATCAAGTTATACACATAAAATCCAAGTCAACAAGAACAAAAGCTAGTGATGATTTAAAATAAGCCAATAACCTTTCTTTTCTCAGTGTAGTTTGCAGCTCGTGTGTTATCTAGGTTAAAGGTTAAAACAAAAAAAGAGAAGAAATTAGCAAATTAACAGTTCCCCATTTAAATCAAGAGCACTTAAAACATTTTCTCCACCCTGCTGCTGTTAAATTCAATTTTGTACTGGAGAAAAGCCGCTGGATGGCAGCCTTGCTCCGTACAAATTAGAGGATCCAGTCTTGGTTAAAGCAGCTTGTTACAAACCTGCAGCCCAGCCGTGTCCTTCGCCTGTGCCCTAGTAACGGAGGTGCCTTTGCCTGCTTATTCAGACGGATAGGGATTCTTCACATGCAGGTGCACTTAATCTTTTCAAGATGTAACAAAGCCCCATAAAGCCGCGCTCTGTTGTGTAAAACATAATATGTCCACTGATCTTTCATGTTTGTTCAGCTTTTTTGGCGAGGGAGGGGGTGCCACAACAACAGAGAGGTAGAGTAAAAACTATGCAGCTTGCATGTTTAAGCAATAAGGGGATTGCTCCATTGTCTAGCGTAAACCTCGCCAGTGTGCAATTTCCTTTTTCCTGTTCTCCAAATTAGTTGGTAGGACCAAGTTCCCCCAGGTGGGAATAAGTTCTCCAGACTTCTTGGAAAAAGCTGACCAAAAGTTCCTGGTACAATTCCACTTTCTCCTTAAAACAACTGGGGAGTTTTGCAAAGATGCCCTGCATTCTGTTGCAGTCCTACCCCTAAACCTGCTGACAGCCATGTGGAATTTTACCTTACTAAGTCTGGGATTGAATCTTTTGTTCCGGACAAAGAGGTTTTGAAACAATGATAATCTTCTGCTTCTATAATAGTCGGATTTGTTCATGCTTCTGTGAGATGTTTTTCTGTAGACAGGTAAACGGAGGCAAAGGGTAGGTCAGAGTAGGTAGGTTAACATACTGCAAATATAAACCTTTTGTAGGATCTAGGTGCCTCAGTACTAAATGTGATCTTGGTACAGTTCTCAGCATGTCAGTAAGATTATAGCTGAAGAAATCTCATCTTTACTGCCTTGGACACATGGCAGATTCCGTTCCCACTGCCAAGTTGCTTTCTCATGCCGTGCCCCTGCTGAGGTCCAAGGTATCCCTCCTCCATGACCTGCTTCTGCCAACTGGCACAGAAGCTTTGCCTGTTGTGTCTGTCACCTGTGAGTAGCAATATTATCACTGTTAGTGATATACCACGCTGCTGTCTGCGGACCTTTTGGTCCTTGGCATTTCAGCCTCAAGGAAGTAGAGCCTATCCTGAAACCTTCTCATCTCTGTGAAATACTAGAGCAAATCCATGGTCAGTAAAGATTTCTGCTTGTCACTGTGTGGCTTAGCATTGCTATTTAGAGCTTAACAGAAGAACTTTTTAACAACAGAGCAAGGACCTTGCTTAATCAGTGAGGATTAATAAGGAGCCTGCTGCCCTGTCTCCCCATCCATCTCCCACTGAAGGAAAAAGTAAGCTGCTTGTGAAAGAGCTCTTGACCCACCTTTGTTTGCATGTGGCATGTTAAGAAAATTCATTAGATGTTCTGGTACCGATGGCAATACCAGAGCTGATACCCACATAACAAGGCCAGTACATACCACTTAGGCAATCTCATGAAAAATCCCAAGCAAAACTGTCACTGCTTGTTTATGAACCTCTGAAAAAGCCTTGCTCCAAAAGCATCATTCTCTGCTGTATCAAGTAAAGGAGAAACTGCATCAAAGAATGAACTGGCATGTGGGTATCCAAGCCTCAGTCTAGGTAAGAAATTACTGCATGCGTACCTGTTCCAGTTTACAGCAACCCCCTGCCACAGAAGCATAGCCCTTAGCAGAATAATGTTTCCACAAAATAGTGTGTGTGCACTACACAAACATATTCCTTCCTCACTTAGGTCTGTAAAACAAAATGTCTATCACTGGGAAAGAGATACTTCAATTTTAAAAGCATACTCCTCATGCCTTATCTCATAGTTCTCATACAGGGTGAAGGCCTGAGGCAATGTAAAGAATTCACACCATTTCAGCTGAACTATGCAGATGAGGTGCTTAAAGTGGTGAACTGGTGACCGGGAGCTCTGCTGAGTGGAGTAATGTGCCTAGGGTATCGTTTAGTCACTTAAATTAGATGTCTAAAGCCACAGTGTGAAGAATATTTCCCTTTTCACATATTTTATTAAGATGTCAAGATCTGGATGTTTCTATCCAAATCATACTGCATATTTCTGCGATACTGATTGATTTTCTTATTCCTGTACATTTGTTTTGCACGTGGTAAAGTATTGTACTATACTGCAGATGTAACGTTCAAAACTTCAAGCCCTACCAGGTGGCTGCCTATCGAGAGCTCTGGATTTGCTTGTAGAATACGCAGCTATCACGTCTGTTGCTCCAGAGGGAGTCTCAACAGAAAACACAATCAGATGAAGATAAAATCCTCCACAACACGTTACTACAACACTTCTGCACAGCTGAGACTGAAGGCAAACAATCCTCTCTTGCTTTATCAATGCAATCTGAACACAAGCCACCCTGGAGCCTAACTCTACGTTAGTGAAGTACAAAAATACACTTCTTAAAGAGCAGTTACCACATCTGAAATACATCCTCAGCCAGCAACAACCATCCACTGAGACATGGCCAAAACACATACCAACTTCCTTCCAAGTATTCAGCACACCAGAAAGTAAGGTGTACAAGAAGTGCTAAAGGAAATCTGAGTCACTGTCACTGTTTTAGGCTCGTGCCTATCGTGCCTGGTGAAAGATATCCATATTCTTAGCGACTTTGTTGATAGACTTCGTCAACACCGTATTTGCAGAGGCAAATCTATCATCCACCCTGCAGCCTGCCTAAGGCTAAAAAAACCTCAACAGATCTTACGTGCCATTGCCTTGTAGCAAACCTTCTATTTATAAACAAGATAGGTGATAAACCCTTAAGGAAGTAACAGCATAACTCCCTTTCCACCTTTAATATCCTAGATTGCTATAAACATCAGCTGGGTCAAGCCAGAGAAGAGAAGAAGCTTTGGCAGTGATAGGGGACAACTTTTTCTTCAAAATAGTTACAAAAATAGTTACTTTTTAATTCATATAACATCAGCAAATAACATACTTATATAGGGCAATGATGATGACTATAAAGGACACATAACTGAGTAAATAAATATTTATATGATAGATTTTATTAGTAGCAGTTATCACCTTTGGTCTTGTTTTTCTTACTCGCATAATAAAAAGTGTTTACAATGACTATCCAGTAGAATATAAAAATTTCCATTTTTGGGAAGAGCTACTTATTTGAAGTTTTTGAGCCAGCTCTATCATGCCTAAGATCTCTGAAGGAGACTAACCGCTTGCATCGAGGTTCAGCCTTTAGTTTTCTTTTTTTGACATAGGTTAGTCCCCTTGATCTGGGCTACTGGAGTGGTCACAATTTCAAGATCAGACCTCAGGTCTTCATCTCTCTTGAATGGGGTGAACCAGCCACTCAAAAATAAGGGTGGCAGTGTCTTAGTTGCTCATAGGGTTTTGCTAGTCTGTGCTAGTAGGTGAACAAGAGCCAGGGTTTGGGGTCAGGCCCTGGCTTACAGTTCTCCGGAATGTCTAATTGTTAATGCATGGTCTCTTACAGTTGTGGCCCATGTCAGCTAGGGCTCTCCATATTTACAGGAATGGATTGGGGGATAGAAGATGCTGTTGCCAATAGGCAATTTGGTTGTGCCCTGCCTGGGTGGAGAATAGAGCTCTGTTGTGTGAAAGGTACCATGTTGTGCCACATGCCCCCGAGGTCACCCAGCAGTAATACAACCAGCATGTTTTATCTGTTTTGTACAAATAGCATAGTGACCATAGTGACAAACACAACCAAAACCATTACTTTGTTTTCTCTCCTGTTTCAAGTATTTAACCAAATTCTTGGCTCTGTACATGTTTTCTGTTTGGAGGAAAAATCTGAAGGAGATAGAAAGACACTCTTTTCCTTCTTTTCGTTTTCCTTTTCCTTTTCCTTTAAGTTTTACTTTTACTTTTTGTTTTCCTTTTCCTTTCCTTTTCCCTTCCCTTTCCGTTTCCGTTTCCGTTTCCGTTTCCGTTTCCGTTTCCCTTTCCCTTTCCCTTTCCCTTTCCCTTTCCCTTCTCCTTCTCCTTTTTCTCTTTCTTTTCCTCTTTAAATGTAATTATTATTTACAAAGAATGTTCAAAGAATTGTTTTCCTCATCAGAACAGAAGTCAAATAACTAGAAACAACAACACAACTACAACTTTGCTTAAATATTCAACTTATTTCCAGGCAGAAGAGAAATCAGTGTTTCTCATAACATTTCTCAGAGTCACATTCTGAGTATATATTTTAAACATGTTTTTGCTTATTTTACTTTTTATGCTCTTCTGTTTCTTTGATTTTTCCCTGATTTGTCCTCATAAGCACACAAACAAGAAAACCAGAGTCAAGGACATAAGATGTCATTAATATGCCTTTGTTTTGGGCAAAGGCATGTACTTCCACTCTGTATGTGGTAGAATTTATTACTGTATCCACTGTTTAACTAAGTGAACTAATTTATCTGTAATTTATTGTTATCATAAGTGAAAGGCAGTTACTATACTTATCCTGTAACAAAATGTGGAAGTGAGTAACTATTCTGAAACAGAAAATACCTTCTTGCACATCTTTCTTAAGTCCTGCCAGCACAAAACAAAGGCCCTCATCAGCTAAGCTTCCTCACTTACAGGGATCTGGTTGTCAGCCTCTTCTACATCAGCTCTCTTCTGGTTTGAGGTTGAAAGTATTTTTCAGTCTGATGCTGTACTTTCATTCATAGCCATTTAAAGCTGCTTAACAGCAGAACTTCTTAACAACAGACACAGTGCAAATTACATGCATATTCAGTTAATGCATGAGATATTTACCGCAGTATCTTTCTGTTTCTTATATCCTGGACCTGCTCCCTCTTCCCCAACAGTGTCCCTGCCTGTGATTTCTCACATCCCAGTCGATTTGAGATGTGGGTTATCTGCTCATCTTACTTTCAAAGAGTAATACTTCTGGAGGGATGTGGGTTATCTGATTATATGTGAGAAAATGTATTCACTGTTCCTCCTCTCAGCCAATTTTTACTGTGAAAAACCAGATGCAGATTTACCAAAGGCTAAATCTGAAAACATCAAAGCCTGCCAAATGACTATGCTGCTAACTGAGGGGGCTATCTGAAAACCACTGTGCATTTGTATAGTGTTCTTAATATATTACCTCTATGAACCCAAAAACTAGTAATATTTATAATGCTCATTTAACATAGTAACTTTAGTATTCATTAATCTTCACAAGCTATTCCATAACAAAAACTGAATCATATAAACAGAAAGGTAAGAGAGAATAAACCACAACTGACAAGGATAACCGACTCATCTGGATGGAAGCCATCACTTTGTGGGAAATGGAAAGCAGAGGAAGTGACCATCAAGTATTCCCTTTATAATGGGCTGACATCACTCAGTTCTCTGCTGGACAAGGATATCAAATTGTCTGTGCTCCCATTTTAGGACAGTGGGGAAAGTCATACATGGTTGTAAATTTTACTATCATTTCGGTTTTGTTCTCTAGAGGTTCTAGTCTGGCAGCAGGAAGACAAATATTATACATCAATGAATGAATATTCTTCTGGGTGATGACCTTTGTGAATACTCTTGTTCTGCCCTAATAAATGGTAATTCAGAAAATTGTTGTCATTTAGTCTGCTTCTGACAAATAAAAGGGAAAAAACAGGTCTTACTTCCTGAGTCACTGGATTATCAAGAGCAGTAGGGGATTAGTGTATTGGGAAAGGAAGGAATAGCTTTATGAGGATTTGGGAATCTCTGAGACCTCAGCACCATCAGTGACCTTCAAGACCTTCCTATGTGAAAATCCAGCTGGACGCCTGGTTTTCCCACTCTGTGGTTTGCAACTCTTTACCTATTATATTTGTCTGAGCATATTATGTTCTCCATAGAAACACTAAACTCCCTTATGTGAAAACTAACCCATATGGAAAAATCATATTTCCCTGATAGTTGATCAAATATATTACATATGTTTGAAAGATACTGTGTAGTTTAAACAGAGCTAGCTTAAACTCATACCACATATATCTCTGCTATGGAACAAGATATGTTTTAAAACGAGTGAGAATATGAAAAAAAGATTGAAAGGCTATATTATATACCAAAAAAAAAGCAGTTAGTTTCATATCAGACAGAAATTGTGGTAAGGAATTTGGGTTGTTTTGTAGATGTCATATATTTTGTGAATGATTCTGGGGTAGTACAAACACAAAGCATGTGGAGATACAGATTGTGAGCCCATTTATTTAGGGAGGATGGACAGTCTTGTGGTTTCAGACTTGGAAAAGCTGGGTTCATTTTCTGATTGAGGCACTCAGGTAAAGTTACCCAGGCACTCTGTTTATCATTGGCCTGAGTTCTCAGCTGTAGAGCAGTGAGAGCACTATTTCTTATGTGTGTCATGAGGAAGAAAGAAATCTGTTAATGAAGATGTGACAATATAGGGTATCTCAGCGCCTTTATAGATCAAGTCGCATTCTGATTATATGCCTGAAAATTTTGCTATGGTTGCTTATAGTTAATAAAAATTCAGCTCTGTCAAGATGTGATAACTCTAATCCCCAAAGTGTTTGGTCAAAATAAGACATACTTACTAAAAAGATTTCTAGGGGAAATCCAGGTGGTTTAAGAAGTGATTTTTCAGTAGATTACTCTTTCCCTACAAAGAGCTCTGTCATTTGTTGTCATATTCAAACAAACCCACTAAATGAAAGACCATTCATAAAAGAAGAGTAAGAAAAACATACATGCTTTTTAATTAAATATTGGAGGCACTTTGGCTGTCTCTATAATACATTAAAAAGGTTAATGTTTAATAAGGATCTAATAAATAATCCTTCAATTTATTTTAAAAAATTAGTTGATTTTTTATGGAAGAGGTACTTTTAATCTAATAGTTATGAACAAATGTCAAGATAAATAATCACTGTGGTTTCAAATATATACAGATGTCTTTCCTCTTTCAGTCATCTGTTACTCCACTCCAACACTGAATTCTGACGGTGGGCAATGTGCTAAATGTTCGCACGTATACGCTGACATCCACTGCAACCTACACCCCCACCATGGAAGACACAGAAGTTTGGACACTAAACAATGAAGCCTTGAAGGTATTTTGAAAGTTATATAGGTGGAAGAGCAATGCATATAATTAACCACATAAAATAATCCTGATTCTTCTAGGGATACAAACTGTATTTTTAGAAGCAATGTTGTTTCTTATCAATGTAGTTCTCAATTGATTATTCACTAAATTCAGTTGTTTTTAAAGAGTTGTTAGAGCGAATTAGCAAGATACTAGGCTGTACTGTGCATGTAGAATCAGGTTTATTTTTCTTTCTAGTTATTCCTCATATGGGTAATCTGAAACAAGTGCTAATCAGTACAGTTTTTAACGAAGACTTATCACAGCTGTCATCATAATTGGTTTCCCATGATGCTTATAAAAATAAAATGGATAATGATAGAAGAACTATACTCCTATTTTTTGCATTGTTCTACTGAGTTCAGCTGTGCAATTGGTTTTCTCACACAGTCTTTGGTGAAAATATCTTTGGCATTTTTCTCATTTTGTGTGACAATACTTGGCAATAGTTGGGTAGCTGTTGTGCTAAAGCAATTGCTTATTAGACTAATCACTAGTATCTCAGTACTGTCTGGTGCTTCTTCCCAGCTGACTGCCATATTGACCCCCTCCTTCTTGCTTTAGGCTGTAATTACACTTTTGGTACAGGTCATCTTCTTATTTGTGTATTGGATGATTAAATGTTGTAATTTATAAGTCTTTTTATGATCTTACCATATACACCAGTAAATAAAAACTAGTACTTAATGCTACATATAACTTTTAAACACCTCTTTAGGGATCTTGACTTTTTAATATCTGATATTTATACAGAATTTTTTTGTGTTTTACAAATAAGGATCCTTATTGTCTAACTGGAGTCTCTATGCAGAGGAATATTTGTATTTATTAGTCTGATCTGTTCACCTGCAAAATACTTCTCAATGTGGGGCACAGAGTGTACCTTAGTGTCTTGTATTCAAGAGTTAGATTATTCACTTTGAAGCAAAACAATTAGTGAACTGCAACAAATTTATTAATGTTAAAACAAGAACCAAACTATCATTTAGTCTAAGCAGAAATACATAGAGAATATCAGGCAGACAAAATGCAATTCGTAACTTCAAAAGCAATTAGATTTTGGAACTACCACATGTGTAGCAGAAAACAATGCCTGAGTGTATCTTCTAACGCAATTATTTAAAAGAGGCAAACAGAGGGTGACTGTAGACTGCCCCAGTACAAATTTGAGGGGTTCCATTAAATTAATTTAGCAGATAACAAATTCACAAAATGCAAAATAATGTGTCATCCCTTACACAGTAAGTTAAAGATGTGAAACTACTTACCAGAAAGTTATTGTAGATGATAAATTTTGTATGGATTCAAAGGAGGTTGGACAAGTTCATGGAACAGAGGATTGCATCAATAGGGGTGTATAGAAGCTGCCTCTGGACCATGAGATTCCTGGGCTGCACACTCTTGAAAGCTAGGAGATTATTCTGGGGAATTATCACTATATTTGCTTCTTTGTTATAGTCTTATGTACACATTGACTTTTGTTCCATGTTGCAGACAGGTAGTTGGGCAAGATGGACTTCTGGTCTGACTCAGTATACTTGTTCATATATGCTCTTATGTTATGAAGAACGAATAATGATTGCATGTTCTCAGAGGGATTTTCTAAAGTACCTAAGAAATTTAAGAAAATAGATCTTAAAAGAGTATGAAGCCTGTTCTTCAAGGGTCACTAAAAAACTCTTAAGAACTCTGAAGTTTAGCTTAGCTAAGAAATTCCTATCTTAGATGATAATCAAATTACTGGATCTGCAAAATTAGTTTAATAAGAAAATAAGAATTCTCATGAGAGTAGTGTTATTTACTGACACTGTCTCAGCTACACATAACAAAAGAGTATTCTTCCATGTCATATTTGGGAAAACCTCCTTATTCTTTGAAAACGGGAACTCTGGAAGAACAAAATAGCTACTGAAAACAACCAAAAAACAAACCAGAAAATTTGGGCCCTGATGGAAAAGGATTTGTGTAAGGTCTAATTACAGTTTGGCATTTACAGAATCATAGAATCATTTAGGCTGGAAAAGACCTTTAAGATCATCAAGTCCAACTATAAACCTAGCACTGCCAAGTCCACCACAGAACCATGTCCCTAAGCACCACATCTACACGTCTTTTAAATACCTCCAGGGATGGTGATTCCACCAGTTCCCTGGGCAGCCTGTTCCAGTGCTTGACAACCCTTTCGGTGAAGAAATTTTTCCTAATATCCAATCTAAACCTCCCCTGGTGCAACTTGAGGCCACTTCCTCTTGTCCTATTGCTTGTTACTTGGGAGAAGAGACCAACACCCACCTCACTACAACCTCCTTTCAGGTAGTGGTAGAAAGCAATAAGGTCTCCCCTGAGCCTCCTTTTCTCCAGGCTAAACAACCCCAGTTCCCTCAGCTGATCCTCATAAGACTTGTGCTCTAGACCCTTCTCCAGCTTCATTGCTCTTGTTTGGACACGCTGCAGCACCTCAACGTCTTTCTTGTAGTGAGGGGCCCAAAACTGAACATGGTATTCGAGGTGCAGCCTCACTGGTGGCAAGCACAGGGGGAGGATCACTTCCCTAGTCCTGATGGCCACGCTGTTTCTGATACAAGCCAGGACGCTATTGGCCTTCTTGGCTGCCTGGGCACGCTGCCAGCTCATATTCAGCCGTTCGCTGACCAACACCCCCAGGTCCTTTTCCTCCAGGCAGCTTTCCAGCTGCTCTTCCCCAAGCCTATAGCATTGCATGGGGTTGTTGTGACCCAAGTGCAGAACCCGGCACTTAGCCTTGTTGAATTAGTCTTGTTTATGAACAGTGGGACTCTCAGTAGTTTTGTTTCTTCTGAAATATGAAGATACTTTTCTTCCTGAAGACTATTATGTTATGTATCATCTCAAAGCAGAACTGAATCCAGAGATGCCTTTCCACATGTATTGGCGATCTGACCCTAAAGGAATACTGGGTAAAGTTCTAATTGAACTTCCCACTGCTAGATACTCAAGACTGACAATGATGGATCCCCTTCCCTCCTTCTTCCTTGGGCTTTAAGTTTATAAATTCAAAAGCAACGTGTAGGAACCTGCACTGTTTGGACATCTACATACACTTGTGGAATCCAGGTTCTAGATCACAGAATCACAGAATTGCTGAGCTTAGAAGGGACCTCTGGAGGTCATCTGCTCCAATCTCCTTGCTTAAGCAGGACCACTTAGAGCCAGTTGCCTAGGACCATGTCCAGACAGCTTGTGAGTATCTCCAAGGATGGAGACTCCACAACACCTCTGGGCAACCTGTGCGAGTGCTCAGTCATTCTCTCAGCAAAAAACTGTTTCCTGATGTTCAGATGGAGCCTCCTGTGTTTTACTTTGTGCCCATTGCCTCTGGTCCTGTCACTGGGCACCACTAAAAAGAGCCTGGCTCTATCCTCTTTGCACCCTCCGTTCAGATATTTATACACATTAATAAAATCTCCCCTGAGACTTGAATTCTCTAAGCTCAACAGTCACAGCTCTCTCAGTCTTTCCTCATATGAGACATACTTTAGACCCTTAACCATGTTTGTGATATTGGACTCTCTCCAGTATATCCATGTCTGTCTCACACTGAGGAGTCCAGAACTGGACACAGTACTCCAGGTGTGGACTCACCAGTCCTAAGTAGAGGGGAAGGGTCACCTCCCTTAACCTGCTAGCAACACTCCTCCCAGTGCAGCGCAGCATACTATGTCTTCTTTGCTGCAAGGGCATATTGCTGGCTCATGTTCAACTTGGTGTCCACCAGGACCCCTGGGTCCTTTTCTGCCAAGCTGCTTTCCAGATGGATGGCCCCCAGCATATACTGGTGGGTGGAGTTGTTTTTCCCCAGGTGCAGGACTTTGCACTTCTCCTTGTTAAACTTCATGAGGTTCCTGTTGGCCCAGTTCTTCAGCCTGTTGAGGTCAAGGTAGATTCCTTTCCCCAAGAATTGAAATCAGGACCTTCAAGTCCACTTATAGCACCTCCAACTCATAATTAATGCTCTCCTACCATACTACGTTTCAGTTCTGCCCTCTCCCTACTACTTGTTTCTTTCCTCTGGTAGGATTTATTAGACGCCTCCCTGATCCTTGAGTCAGCAAAATTCAGATTTGTTTATGCCATTAAGAAACCATGAGCACAGAATGAAACATAAATAAAGACACACACACTTCATAAAAATAATAAAGAAATTTACCATATTATCCAGAAAGATATCCAGTCAAGCATGAGGAAACCTGGGTTTACAGTACCTTGGTAATAACCCACAAGCTAATAAATGTGGTACACATTTTTTCAGCTTCCCAAAGCTCTACCATGATTATATCTACCTCTAATTGAATGAGCAACCCTGAATGCTTCAAAAAACCTAACTTTCCCGATTCCTCAAGAAAGAAGAGAGAAAGCTGTCTGAAAACTTAAAGCATAAGGTACCTTCTAAGTAATGAGCACTAGGAACTAAGTTCCCCTGTGAGCCGGTTATCTCATTACTGCTGATTGAAGAACTGTTTACACCTTCCTCTGAGGCAGCTGGTACTTCTTGTCTTCTGAGACATGGGACTGAATGACATACACCAATTTTGTAGGCCAGTATTTTAAGTTTCTATATTAATCATTCCTATAAAGCATCATTTCAGGAAAGATGCTGAAAAAGGAAAACCCAAACTCAAAACAGTTGGCTTAAAATTCAGGCAGAGCTCTTTTTATGACGTGAAAATATCCTTCGTGGTAATACTAGAAGCTTATACCCCCTAGAGATGTTTATATGAAAAGCTGACACTTCTGTTTAGTTTTCTTCTGCAAGTCTATTTCAAACATCAAGATCTACTGCAAAAATCTGGAGAGTCATTGTCTGATGTTGAAAGTGGTGTCAGTCACATTTCCGAGTGACAACAGACTGACACATAATTCCAGAGGTAGAAGAGAAATGTAAACTTTTATGTAAAACAAATAGTGAGATCAAGTTGACATTTCTTGCTGTTACATCTAAAAGTCAAATGCAAAATCAGGGCTAAAACATGCCCTGCGTATAGCAGCTTCATGGTACTAGATATGCAACACACTCTTTCTACTCGGTCACTACCAAAATAGGTTTCCATACAGGGCCTGACCTTGTCTGAATGCCTCAAGCCATTGCTTTTAGTGACTCATGGCAGGAAATGCAAATCCTGGCTTGATCCCATTCCGTTCAAGATGATGGAAGAGTTTCCAAGAGCTACAATGGAAGCAGATTTCACTCATTTCCGAAAACTTTTCCTGATTTTTAGCAGTCCATTATGTCTGTAATACTCAAATGAACTGGAAGAGCTCAGTGCATGTGCATGTACCTATTCACCCTTCAAATAGAAAACTGGGTCTTTAGAGGTTACCAATAATTGCAATGACTTCTTACATTTATTATGAAAATATTACCTATTTTTAATTCTTCTAGCATTGTAGTTCTAATACTATTGTGATGACTTGGATAAATCCTTTTGGAGATCTCTGGTGTTGGAGTAAAATGCTAGCCCAAAGGAGTGACAAAGGTAAAATATGGCAGACTTCATTCAGGACCATCTACCTGCTAGGATTCACTGGAATACTAGATAATGCGTTAGGGATGCAGTTCCTTGGCACTGCTAAATTAAGTTCAATTTGGGAAGGCTGTCTAAGGGGGAAATACTAGGACACTGCCTGGCTTTGGGAGAATGAGTAAGTATTCCTCAATAGATCACATTACCTCCTTGTGATATATGTGCTGGTTCTGCAATATAAATCTGACCCAACTAGTCTAAAAGCCAAGGTTTAGAAGTTACACAGTCCATTTTATGGCCTTGATAAACATTTCTCTTCTGAGTGGTGGATATTTTCAATTGGCTTACAAGGAACTCAAAGGTGTTCAATGCCTGTAACAGAAGTAACTTTCATACTAGTGACAAAATAGGAAATAATGTGTTTAAATACCTAGATTTGAAAATAAAACAAAACAAAATTATAGAAGACAGTGAGACTTGAATAGAGACGACATTTTGTGAACTTATTTCTTATGAATATTAAAATAATATTTTTTAATGTTTTCTCAATAAAAAGCATCCAGATATTACGTTCTGGTATTTTTTATTTCTGTCTACAGCCCACCCCTAACCTCAGTGGCCATAGAAAGGTTTACCATGATTTACATGTAGATTATATACAAATTACAATTTGTGAGGGCATCATACCTGGGAGAATCCCTGGAGCCTTATTTAAGGTTTCAGTTTCTTCTGGGTGCAAGTGCTACAAAAAAGGATTTAGCATTAACAATAGTTCCAAATATTTGCAGAAATGCTTTTCTATCAGGCAACTGTATGTACAATTCCCAACATACTGTCAAAGCACAGTGAATGCCAAACAGGAGAATTTCTAGGAGACGAAGAACTGTTATTCACTGAGCATGCATGTGTTCCACTCACTGTCCAAAGAAGATTTTTTTCAGCTGCATTGTGTCTACTATTTCGACATGCAACAGTGAACTTAACTATAAATAGTTTAATTCTTCTACATTCAACCATTTCTCCCCCTCCAGCTAGTGAAGATCACAGAGATGTATAATATGTGAAATATTTATCACAGTTTGAAGCCTGTTATATTCAATTGCTTTACACTGGCATTGAACTGTTTAGCTTTCATAAGTAACATTTTGAGCCACAGTGAATAGCACAAGGATTGAAATTCATACCTTTCAGTACCCTGTTTGATAGATTCCAGTCAATAAAAAAGGTGGTGGAGCACACAGCTTTATTTATTTGAGTGAGGATCTAGCTAAGTATACTGGTTAGCATTAAAGACAAAGAATATAACTTGTTGATTTCTAGAAGCATTGGCATGTTCATGAGTGGTATGTGCACATAGTTGATTAATAAAGGGAAATACAGTGAAAAATTCCACAGTGCTCTAACAGACCTAGATCAGTTGCATCCTCTAAATTTCAATTATTGCGGAACAAAAAAGATCACTTCTTCTTAACTATATAGTATGCAAAACAGCACAAGCAGTCTTTTTCATCTGTACTGGTCATCAGAAAGTTATTAAATTGGGACAAGAGTTGAGCTTACATTATCTTTACACAGAACAGCAATTAAAAATAAACTTACATGAAGCAAGAAAACATTCTACTCCAGAACATACCATAGGAACAGCAACATGTGAGTAAGTCACAAATAATTATACAAGAATGTGCTTAAGCGGGTGTCTGATTCAGGACCTCTGATGAGCATGCAGATGTTTAAAAAACAAACACAAAGTCCAGCAAGGTGGGAAGCTTTCCAGTATGCTCACTGAGTTTTACGGAGCTCCTAATTTTTTTGCAGTACAGTCACTAAAACAACCACCTGACATGGCTGGTTGTAATTTTTTTGTTTGTTTGTTTTCAAAACTGAATTAATCACATTTTAGCAATTTTCTTTTATGAACTGTAAAATTATTTCTTGATTACAAGCTGATACTTAAAACCTTTAACCTGTAGTGAATTACCTTAGACAAAAATATAAAGCCCTAAAAACAGGGCTTTATAATAGAAGTACCGACAAAACCCTAACAAAAACAAAACCAGTGGCCCTACTACAACAATAAAATAACAAACAGAAGAGGAAAGTTAAGCCATCTTCGCAGGAACTTGCACAGTCTGTCTTTTTGTTCCGGTTTATTGAGCTATTCAATGCGGTATTGTTCAGCGAAAGCAGAGTTTATAGGAATGCATTTTTTCTATGTAGTGCTATAAACCAAGAAAAAAGTGACATGTGAAACTAAAAGGCCTAAGGGATTGGTCATTGCAAAACATAGCTGAAATGTCTGCATTTCTTTTGTCTGCTCTTTTCCTCTCCTGCCCCTAGCTACAGGAAAAAATGAGAAGTTTAAATCAAGTCATATTTATATTTACTTGATGTGATGGATCTAGCAGAATTACCATAGTCTATTCTTTTTCCGTGCAGAAATATGCAGCTTCATTTGCCTCTGCATAAACAATCATAATTCCTACTAACACACATATGAAAAGATGACCATGAAACTCCCACAGATATGAATATAATATATTTGTATGAAACATTGAAGTAATACAGCCTGCAGGAGTACCCCATGATGAGAGGCGTAAAGAGGAGTTTTGTTCCCAGGGCAGAACAACGGATTTAATTTACACCAGGCTGTAAGGTAGAACAGCCTGAAAAAGCATTGGGCCTGTACGTGAAACAAGATTCATCCTTCAAAACCTGTTCAAAGTGCCTCAGACATAGCTCAGCAGTACGCGTTAGTGTATTGGCAGACATGGCAGGCTCACACATGGACAGAAGGCCTAGCTTTTTTTTTCCATGAGGTCTTTGCTCAAAGAAGAAGAGTTGTAATCCTAGGCACTTTAATTCTTAGTAACTGTTTAGGTGTACATTTTACCTTTTTTTTCAGTGTCAACTAAACTGGATCAACTAAACTAAAACAGAGTTGTACTGTTGGGGTACAGTTGGTTATTGTAGGCTTTCAGAAGGCAGAGAACTATCTCTAAATCTGGAAGACAAATAACCTCAGATAATCAAGAGCAGTTCAAGTTTGACCCTCCTTAGCTGCAAACACCAGGCTCCAGCTCTGGAACTCTCTCTGCAAGGCCAGGGAGCCTTGTAGCAGTATAGAGCAGTACAGAGCAGGACCTCTCTCACACCTAAAATCTGTTGAGAGTTCTTGTATGTTAGCCTTCATCTCCACATTAGTGTCTGTATTGCTTGCAAAGACCTGCTGCCTCAAAGGGCCAGTCTGACACGACTTATAAGGATGTTACTGACCCACTGTCAGCACTTGAGTGCACCCAGGGACCCTAATATCCCTTCACTTCCCTGGGGCTCCCTCCACCCTGCCGGTGGCCCAGGACCCCATTCCAACCCCCGGGGCCACCAGTGCCTGCCCCAGTGAGACCATAGGATGCCATTTCCAGTCCCACCACAGCCCTGTCCACGGGTTGTGTCAAGCCTGGCCCACCTGCGGGCTGACTTTCAGTCCCCAGGCCCAGGGAGGTGCCCGGTGCCCAGGGCCGGGGCTGCCCCGGCTGCCCTCCAGCCTGCCCTGCTCCTGCCTGGGGGGGACGGGCCCTGGCTGCCAGGCCCTGCCCGGCCACCCCCGGGGAGCCCTCACTGCCCCCAGCCCAGGCAGCTGCCATCCCTCTCGATTCCCTGACAGACATCTTCTTGCACTGTACCTCATAGTTCAGCTATAATGAAGACATGCTTTTTACTGCCCACCGAGGCCTGATTTTATCGCTGTTGATGAGAATGGAGTATTTTTAGGTCTAGAACTAACAGATGTGGCAAGAGTAGACTGCATGCTGGTTTGGCTGGAGCGCCTGGACACAGCGCTTGGGGAGGGCTGGTCATCAGAAGAGTGGTTCCCCATGTGTGTTGAAAGAAGACATTAGCCTTCAAAAAGGACTGTAGAAACCGTATAATGACCTTTCCAGGTTAATATTGAGGCAAGAGGAGCCCCGTTTCCTAAAGGGGTGAAAAACTGCTATCAAAGAAAGGGAAGTTGCTTTCTTAACCTAAGTGAAACTTTTTCAGTATGGAATTGCTTCACTAGAGCTTTGGGATTTAGCTCAGATCATCCTGAAGTTCTCTAAAATGTCAAACTTTGATAAATACCAGGACAAAAAAGTCCCAAACAAGGCCTGTTCGCCACAGTTTTTTATGAAGCTCCTCCAACCTTTCACGTGAGTATTTATGGGGAGCAAAGAAGCTGGCTGGTTCCCTAATACTCTGATCTACTTGTATCCTGTTACTGAGCATTCTGGGGAGAATAGTCCTTTTGTTTTAGGCTTTGGAAAAAGCCATCATAACTTTGCCTCCCATTAAATGTATGTTTGATGGGGAGCTCAGTGAATGTGACCTGTAAAGAAACAGAATAGTGTTTCAGTCTTCACAAAGGAAACATTTATAACAATTTATAGCTGAGGTCGCCAAACGTGTTCTTCAGAGATGCACTAGAATTACATATAGAGACTCATATACTTCAGGGAAAAGGGGATTTCATCTCAGTGAAAGCTAGCTGTTTAAATGTGTGTGTGTGTGTATGTATATGCATATAAATATATCTATATGTATGAACAAACAAGCATTAAACCCTGAATGTCTCTTCTTTCTTCCCACTCAGTGGCGATGGAGATTGTCCCTAGGCATTGTACATTCCTGGCAATGTAGCAAAGTAGTAACAGAACAGAATCAATTCAGCTGTGCTCTGCAGGGAGTTCTAGCAAAGGACACAAGGTGGCTACATCCAGAAACAAGGGTGTTCTTTTGTGAGTATTTATAATCCATGCACTGGTCAGACAAAAAAAAAATAAAAAATTACTCTGGTCTTCCAGTTAGTGGATTCACGGCTTGCCATATCCATTCTGTCCTTGTTGTATTTGCAGACATCTTTTGTATCCCACTGAGTTAGTTGCCTGGCTGCTACTGAGAGCTTATTTTCATTTTCAGAAGACAGTAGTAACCATAAAATATCCTTACAACATCCTTCTGAACTGGACATCTCTATATCCTTGCTTTACAGAAAGGAACACAGGCAAAGCTGAATGGATTAGTGATGATTAAGTACTACTGGTTGTTTCTTCAATTCTGCATGTGCCAAATGGAAATAATGATACTTTCTTTTCTCCACTTCTTGTCTGGTATATTTAAACTTCATGCTTTCCAGGGCAGCATTTGTATCATTAGCTGTTTGCACAATGCTTAGTGCCATGGCACGTTACTTTTAGACAGAGCCCCTAGGCACTTCCAAACAGCTGCTAAGTTTACCTAAGGATACAAGGGTATGTCGATAACGGACAGAACCTGATTTATTCTACTTGCTGTATATGCAAGCCGGTTTCTGAAAGGAAGCAGCATAGCTGTACTAAGCCATTAGCATCGCAGAGTGAATTTCAGAAAGTACAGCAACTTGCTAGTATTCGCATGGCTTCCAGGCTGATTTGCAGTTGGTTCATGGGCAGAGGGGTGGGGGGGCATGTGTGTGTATGTGTGGCTTTACCTGCACAAGCCCACAGAGTTGTGCCAAAAGATAGGCTGAAGATAAGTTTCTAGCTTTCATTTCAGGCATTATTAGTTTGTAGTCATCAAAAAAAGCCAATAAATGCCATTAATAAAAATAATAACCCTTCTGGCCTGGTAAACAGCGCTCATATACATTGATAGCATTATATCGGCAACAATGCAATCCACATGCTCATGAAGGTTACAGGGCACATTTCCATGTAAACAGTCAAGAAGCAAACTTCAAATATTTGGAAGAAATGTTTATTCAACAACTGAATACATGCTAAAAGAAATAATTTACAGCAGCAGTTTCATTACATTTTTTTCTCTCCAGTTTTCTAGTTCCCATCTGAATTGAAGTGATAAATACAGAAGTAGAATTATTTACTACCCAGTGAGGAATGTGCTTAAAGAATAAGCGCATAACTTTGGCACTGATATAGCAAATAAATCACCTTATCACCTGTGTGGCAAAACCTTGCATTTTAGTATTATGCTGAACACACCAAAATGGAGTACCTCTAGATAACAGTACTTTATACTGTACCTCCTTATCTAGTCAAAAATATTTACATCTCTTTTGGCTAATGTGTAGGTAGCAAAAACTGAACTATTAAACACATACCATTGATATTCACTAAATAATACATAAAAAGGATCAGTAAATGCGCATTCACATGCATTTAATTTAATTTTTTTTTTTTTTACATAGTGACTTTATTGGGTCATGAAGATTTAACTCTGTTCTGCAAAGATGCACATTTTCTTAGTTTGATGTTATACTTTTACGTAACCATACAGTTTTTAGGAGCCATTGAACAAATTCCCATCCTTAGTGATCCATGCAAGTGCAAAGTGTAGATAAGAACAAGATTCAACGCATTTTTGTTCCTTGCAAATGCATATTATGAAACAAATCAAAATAGATCTTCCTGGTTATAAATGAAATCCTTTATTTCTCTCCAGCTTAAACACAACTTTTTACTTACTTTTTCTAAAGTCTGTAACTAGAAGTTTAGAGGGTTTTATTGATGATATACAGAAATACTGTTTTTACCTTTATCTTCAAACCTTATGTTGCTTTAAACAATAATGACACAAATGGGGGTATGAATTTTACTGAAACTGTAGGGCATCTTTTTATACATGAATTCATTAAGGCCTATGTTCTTTGAAAAAAGTTTTAACTTGACCATAATATGAACCTGAAAATCAAAAATTTCCACTGCTGGCTTGGTCTTCTGCCCTCTTATTTATATTAAAAAATACAAAGACATAAACAAGATTACTCACGTCAGTGAGGACTGGATTGAAGTTTGTAAGATCTGGTCATATCAGTTGTCCAATTAGACTGCCAGGTTATGGTAAAAACATTGCAACTTCTGTGATTTTGTTCCCACATTTTATCTTTCTCTGTATAAAAAAACGTATCTTAGAATCCTGACTTAATTTAATCTGTTTCTTCTTCAGGGATGGTGAAAGAGGTTGGTTTTGGCTTGATTTTTTGCAGCAAGTTGCTATAGAACCAGTTGCTATGAGCATGGTAGAGAAAAAAAAGTTAGATAGCAATTCCATTAATATGTAAAAAAGGAAACAAAGTCATTCAGAGTCTGTTGAAATCAATCTGTATTTTTCTCACTGAATTCTCTGAGGTTCATTTTAAAACTGTTTCTTTTTGTAACAAAGAGGATTCTAATGACTCGATGGTACACAATAGCCCTACACAAAAGGCTAAAGAGTGTTCTGTGATTACAGTTAAATAGTTCAGCTGACAACAATGCTCAGAAATTAATCATAAGCTGAGCTGAAAAATTAATACTTCTGTACAGGAAAGCACATAGTTGAACCTATGCTTTAATTCATCCCTATTCAGCACATCATGAAAGCATGGGAATTTGATGGCATATTAAAGTTCACAGGAGTCAAGATAAACAGAAGAGAGACTTAAAGTTGCTTTAAAACTAAATTCCCAAGTGCTTTCCTAAATCACGGCCTTACAGCCTTGTTTGGGTCTATTCAATGAATTTTTTGCTAAAGAATTAAATGACAAAAAGTCTTGCAAGTTCATCCCCTGCAAAAGAATCAAAGGGGACTAAAGTGACTGGGCCATTAATGAAAATCCAATTGCTATAGAGGCAAGAAGCCAAGGCTTCACTAGTCAGAAGGATACTTGAATTAGTGAGTGGCAAGGAGACTGGGACGTACTGTGAGAGAAGCTGTCGCAGCAGTTGTGTTATATTGTATCTGATAAGGCTGATAGTGTAGTGATTGATTAAATAATCTGGAGTGAATAACAAGAAAACAGATCAGTCATCAATACAGACACACTTTTATATAAAAGCTCCTTTAGCAAATTAAGGACTTTGTTCTAGTAATTTTCCCCACAATGACATTACTTGAAATTATGTCATTTACGGACTCTACCAAGATAAAATATGGGAGGCTGGAGAAAGATGATCTCAAAAGAACTGGACACCATAGAACTGGGGACCAAAGGCACGTCAGTGCTGAGGTGAATAAATCCACTACTTATAACCCTAAACCGACACTTACGGTGCAAGTACATTGTCTGTTTTACCCTGTTGCTCTCCTGTATATAGAATAAGACAGAAGTGCAGGACCAAATTATCTGTTAGTATAAACTAGTCTTAAGCTGAATTTCACCAATTTACTACTGCAGTAGACTTCACCCACAGATAAAACTGTCCCTTAGATCTTAACACAGAGAGCTGGCTTTGAGGTTACTGTTTACGTGGCCTAGTGCTGGTTCTTTGCATTTGGGTGATCTGGCCCACAGAAAGAATGAAGCACTGAGAATCAGTAGTGTGGACATTTTTCTACCACTGAGCTGGGAACAAAACTCCTTAAACTGAATGTGAGCTTTGCTCATCGATATACGACAGTCTATGAGCCACAGTATTTAAATATTAGCATTCACAAACATTTATGAACCAAGAAAGCAAAAGTGTAATTAGCAGAGGGTATTTTAATGCTATTTACTTTTTTTAATTAAAAAAAATATACAACTGAAAATCAATGCTCTCCTCTTCATTGGTTCAATCTATAGCAAGGTATTATACAAGTTGAATCATTTCAAATACCATACTTAGAAAAAAAGAATGCAGAAGACTTCCATGCTATACAGTGACTTTCATGTTAAAATAGCTTAGTTTTAAAATTGTTTTGAAGTTACAGGTCATATAGATTACTGAGAGGGGAGGAGGTTAACTGCAGTGTGACTAGCTCTCCTGGAAGGTTTTCCAAATAAAAGAGTAAAGCAGCTCATAATTAGAAGTTGTCTTTTTTTCCTCTAAACCAATAATTAGAAAGTACAATATTTCTAAGACAAAAAGTCTAATCTATTTTAGAAAAGAGCTAATGTTTGCTGCATATTTTTCATGGTACATTTAAATTATAGTTTTAATAAAATACATCTTTAGATCAAAGCTGAAAGAAGTCATCAGTAGTAGGCCAGTGTACTCCACATTTTTTGTTCTTCCAGATGATGGATGGCTTATGTTGTTCAGATTTCCACAAACAATCTCATTCAGTATTGTTTTTCCTCTTCTAGTACATATAAACAGGAGAACTGGTAGACAAAACAAGAACAAAATCCTTGTGTCCAATCACGTGTTTAGATGTTCATCAGCTTAATGAGTTCATGCAGTTTTATATATAAGTCTAGAAATGGTAGTGCTGATGATGAAAGGTGGGTTTTGTTTTTCTTTTTTTTAAGATGACAGCATGAAATATAACATTTTGTTTATATCTCAGGCAAAACAGAAAGTAAAACTTGCCTGCTGAACACTTGCAGAACTTTTTGAGCAGTAAGCTAGGTCCAGGTGAGTTATCATCCTTGAAATTCTGGTCTTCCTGTTCTTATAATCAGAGCAGAGAGGAAGGACTTACTGGGAAAGTTAGAAATGGATTTTATTTAAACCTGGTGGAAATTGTTTGAACTTTCCACTTTTGTAAACATCCACATAATGCCATGAAAAAGTTCATGAATATTGCATTTTTTTCCAGTTATCTGTCTATACAAGTTTCTACTTGGATGAGGTTCCTAGAGGTAACGTAGCTCAGACACTCCGTGGTGCCCTCTCAAATTCATGGGTCCTCCTGTTCCTACCTTTTTTATTCTCTTGTAGGTGCTTCCACTTATTTGTATTCACCTGCGTATTGGCAGGCCTTTGCCGGCGTTGTTTGCGGTCTCTTTTCCAAACCTGCTCACAGAACTCATCCATTGTGTTAAGATTGGGGTGATTGATTAACTGCATGAAGTCTCTATACCAGATCTTCTGACTGGGGGTCATGCTGTTGGTAGCATCCTTGGTCTTGGAGGCATCACCATCTTCTTCTTTATGGAGCAGCTCTTCCAGGTGGTCAGTATCAATTACTTCCAGGGTCACTTTGAGCAAAGTTTGCATGAAACCATGCTCCACAGCATGACAAAAATAAATACCAGAGTCTCTCCGTTGAAGACTTCGTAGCAATAGGCCCTGTTCTGTCCGGATCATGCGATCATCCATCTTTATCTGTATTGGAAAAAAGTAGTCATTTCAACGGTTATCTTTCATATATATGCAACATTATCCTTTAACCATACCAGTTCCTTAGTACTGCTCCTTTCAGCTGGTAAAACTTGGCTAAAAATCCCCAAAACCACATGAATGGAAAACCCCCTGTCAGTCATCTGTAGTTAGGGAAGGCTCAAATACTCTAGAAAAAAATACTGATACATTGCAAAAACTTTGGGGTATTAAGAATTTACTCCTTAGTCCCTGCTGCTGCTGAACAAACATCTGCATCAATTCTCAGACGGACTTGCTGGGAAGATTACGGAAGATGCGAGCCTGTAATTAGCAGAGTCAACATGGATGCATTGGGCTACCTTACCAAGGTCATGTTCATCATTACCGTTTAGTCACGTCTAAATGTATTTGTGGGAAGGATTCTCTGTCTTCCTATTACTCCTTACTGCAAAAGCTTTTATGCATAAAAGTGGGTTGTGCATAAGTTTAGACTTTACAAAGAAACAATAAGGATCAAATCTCAAAATTTTAATGTTCAAAAAGCAGCTGTCCAAAATACTGTATTTTTCTGAATTAGTTAATATCTAGAATATAATTTCATTCTTTGAATGCACATGTCACTGCAGACAGAAAGGGCACAAATCTGTTTGCTGCTTTCTCCACCAAGAATAAATTCTAAATAGTTTACTATTTATGCAAATAAAGCAAACAGCAGAAATATATAAAGCTGCTACTGTAACTAAGTATTTAGTAAATGCTTTAAAAAAAAAATGCTTCAGAGTAGTTTTGGTATATTTACAAATACTTCAATGCAACAAGTAGGTTTTTGTTTCCTACCTCGATCTCCCTGCCTACCAGAGTAGATTATTCTCTTGAGATATATGTGACCTAGCTTGATAGTAACCTGACTTGAGAACCTGGGTGAGTAATAGCATAAGAATGTTGGTGACAAGAGAAGGAGAAAAATAAAGCACCAGCTTAGTGTAATGCAAGCAGGGAAAGTCAGTGGTTTTGCCTCTATGAGTATTGCTTTTGATGAAAAAAATGTACAAGTTTTCATACCCTTGTGTCCACTACAGTTCCCAGTTCTTCTGTCTCTGTCTTACCTGTAGTAAAGTCTTAGAGCATGCAGTACATAGGAAATGCTCCTGTTAGACTACGTTTCAGTCAAACAGTAAAATTAGATGAATGCAGTTAAACTTTTTTCAGAGGCAGTTTTCAGGTCTTTGTCGTATTTAAGTTCAGTATAATCCTTGTATGATGCTTCAGATGGCGCTTCAGATGGCACTCAGATAGCATGCTAACTTTTTGTATTTCTGAGATATCTAACAGAAAACCAGTGTGTTTTGCAGGGGTTCTGACCAGGGAGAGGATATGAATGTTTTCTGATGTAACAGTCTGTAAAACCTATTACAGAGCTTCTGGGATTTTATTGTGAAGAGAGTAAGAATACGGTGAAGCACAACAGAGATTATAAGATTCCAGAGAAATTCTGCTAAACTAAAATACAGATGGACATTATTCTGGGAAGGACTCAGGTTTAAGTATATCTTCATAGAGAAGACTAGTTGTATCTCTTTATTTTTTCTACCATACCTCTTCTTTGCGGTCATCATTTTGCTTCTGGAATTGCCAGTAGACTACAGCACGCTGCGATTTTGGACTGCACTCAAGAAAAGTGCTGCTATTCTCTACTCCATAGATAATCTTTTCCTCTAGGGTCTGACCATTTGGGTTATCTGTAAGGCAAGAAAAAAAGAATTAAAATTACCAGGAAAGAAAAATTTTAATGGCTAAGTGAATTTGTTTAGAAAGTGGTCTCCTTTAAGGTGTTTACAGATAAAACCTTTAAAGGAAAAACTTCCCCATATCAGTACGACATTTGGAAAATCTCCATCAACATCTCTATCTTTGTAAGGATCCCTGGTAGGGGTTTTTTATTATTTTTGTATTTTAAATCCTAACAGCTGTTAACATCTCAGTATGTGAAGTTAATGAATTTCATTGTGAAATTTTGTGTAAACCTCATTATTATTCATCAAAGAAAACATCTAGGACATGATAAGAATTTTTAATAGCAAACTGTATGCAGTGAGAAAACTCAGGGTGTAGTTGCAGAATGTCTGTAATGATGCCTCCTGGGCTCTATGATCATAATACTTTAGAGCAAAGTAATAAAACATGAGGCTATTTAAAAGTAGTATAATGTGTTTAGATTATATGGCATTGCAGTTTGCTGAAGCTGTTAATGACCAGGAATAATGTTTTTGAGGAAACAATCTTCAATTAATCATTTCCTCTCATACTGATATAATTTATGGAAATGTAATGAGGTTAACAAACCAGACATTATGGGAGGGGAAAAAGAAAGTTAAATAAATTACTTCCTTTTGTAACAACAGTGTTGTTTCAAGATATTCATCAACTTGCTAGAAATATCACATAGCTATAGGACTTATATGGCATTTGATTCTTCTCCAATACCGCAGAGGCTGCAAGGCATCATATTTCAACTCTCCACCTTAGCTCTTTAAAATGCTGTTATGGACTTAAGTGGCAACAGTACAATAATCCTGAAGAGCAGACGGGGAGGAAGGGGTTGGTAAGCTATTTAACACTGTGCTGATCTCATGGGGTTTTCTGTCTCTTTGCCATTATTTGTCGTTCTTTCCATTTTCCACTTTTGATCTTTAGCACTGGAAATCTTTAAAGAACTTCTTTTGATATGTTTTAACAGGAAAATTATGTCTAATTAAAATCCTCTCAGAGAAATCCTTTGTCAAGTTTTGTTTGCTTTCACTGTGCCTTTATCATATTGGCCATGTTGTTTAGCAAACACAGGCTGTTTGCTAGATGACTGAGCCAAAGGTAGAAATAAAATTGAGCTCCTGGTTTATGTTGATATGGCAATCATATGTCTTTCCATGACTTGCAGCCCTGAGAGGAGATGGGAGAAGGGATGGAGGACAGAATAGGAACTGGTGCTTGCCCAGTTCTCAGTAAGGAAACATCAAATGGCCTGTCAACACTAAACAAATAAGGAATGGGTTAGCTTGCTTTCCTCTGCTGGATTGTGAACTTTTCCAGCAAGTAAGTGGGGTGCTATATAAACAACTAAGTGAAACAACTTTTATGACATCTCTCAGAAACCACATCCCTATGAAGAATGTCAGTGCAGCTTTGGGCCAGGAAGATGGGGAGCAATGGAGGAATGAGTTAGAAAGCAAAGCAGCAAGAGATGGGTAAGAGAGCTGGAAGAGAATGTAGCAAAGGGTACCAGCAGAAAGGTCTGAGGTGGAGCACGGGTGAATTTGTGTCAGTGAAAGAGGGGAACTGGAAGTATGTGAAAAGATTAACTGTATAGAACTAGAAGTGATAACATAAAGATTGGAAATGGAAATGATTGGCTGATAACTCATGGGTCCAGATTCAACATTGAGAATGGCTGACTGATGTCCTGACTCTTCTGTTTCAAGTTAGGTGCTCTCATTTAGGGACAGAATTCACACAGCTGAGCAGGCAGCCAAAGATCCTCACATAGTCAACAAGAGGAAGTTTGATAGCTGAGCTGGGATCCACAACAGATAGCACATGTAGGGCTGCAGCATAAGACAATCAGTGGGAAATGTCCCCTTTTATAGCCTGGGACACAAACATTATTGCTCCAGTGATGTGTTTCTGTGAAACAGAGATTTACAGGCTTCCAGAATAAAGCATGGAAACACTCTAGGATGCATGCTTTATTTCAGTTCCTCTCTCCCAGGCTCCATGAACTTTGAATCTTGGTTGCAGAATGGCCCAGCTTCAGCAAGAGCAATCTGATAGTTTGGGTGCTTGTATTGGAAGTGGAGCTACCAAGTCAGTCTCCTAAGCCTAAGTGACTTTGAGTTCTAATAGCTGATTTAACCAGCAGGTTAATAATTAGGTGGCTTGCAACATCACTTGACTGTATTTTCCTCAACACAACATAGTCCAAGTCAATTATACATGAGCAGAGCACGTGCAACATTGGTCTCATTAGATCCAAGAAGCTGGTATTTTAGATCCTAAATATCAGTACAAAGGACAAAAATAGGTATTTCTTTGGCAGCGATCCTACTGCTTATGAGCAGTAGCATATTTTTAAGTACATAGAGAGTTTCTGCTGGAAAACTTAAGTACCTAGGTTATCCTTAGAATCATAAAATCACAGAATGGTTTGGGTTGGAAGGGACATTTAAAAGACATCTAGTCCAGCCCCCCTGCAGTAAGCAGGGACACCTTCAACTAGATCAGGTTGCTCAGAGCCCCGTCCAGCCTGACCTTGAATGTTTCCAGGGATGGGACATCTACCACCTCGCTGGGCAAACTGTGCCAGTATTTCACCACCCTCATTGTAAGAAATTTCTTCCTTCTATCTAGTCTGAATCTACCCTCTTTTAGTTTAAAGTCATGACCCCTTGTCCTATCGCAACAGGCCCTGCTAAAAAGTCTGTCCCCATCTTTCTTATGAGCCCCCTTCAAGTACTGGAACGCCACAATGAGGTCTCCCCGGAGCCTTCTCTTCTCCAGGTTGAACAACCCCGACTCTGTCAGCCTTTCTTCATAGGAGAGGTGTTCCATCCCTCTGATAAATTTTAGCTTCTAAGTATTCTTAGTACCTAAGAAGCTAGTCACAAGTTTTCATGGAATTTACCTTGAAGGTGGGTGCTCTGACAGCATTTCAAACCTCTCAGTGTTTTCTTGGATCTGGTCCATGGCATTCTAATATGTTAGAGATTACCATGGAAAGTGGCAGAAGCCCCCTTTAAATTTCCTCACAGCTCCAGAGAACATAGTATGGGTGACAGTCATGCAATGAGAGAGGAAGGATTGAAGAGATCTTTCAAATTCCATTTCCATGATTTAAGGGAGCAGAAAGCAGGTCCAGAAATGTGTGTAAAGTTCAGGTAATATTGAGAACGTGGAGTGCAGGAAAGTATGCAGAGTGATGGAATAATCACAGGATCGAAGTGCAGCTCTGGGACTGAGGGAGAAACTGAAGATACTAGGAGGAAGAAAGTAAGTCTGGGAAGTTCAGAAGAGCAGCTGGCGGAATTAGAAAATTATAGAAGTCATGAAGTTGGTTATGAAATTCAACCCAAAATCCTGTCTGAGAGCTGTAATTCCCAAAATGAACCCAACAGCAGTATCAGTTTACTACTCTGATAAATATCCTTTAAATACATAATTTCTGACATAACCGAAGAAGTATGAAAGGCTAAGTACTTATACCAAAATTGCTTTGCAAATAAATGAATTTCACTATACAGTTAAATTCAGAGTGATTCTTTGAGCTTCTTCTGGGATATATCACCTAAACAAAGGTGCCTCTTCGTTTACAAACTATTCAGAAAAAGAACTTGATTAATTTCTTGATAGAACTAGTATGTTACACTTGAAAAAAAATGTTCTTTAGCTGACACAAAGATGACCATGCTTTCAGATTTAAGCATTAATGGCTGGCCAAACACCTGTACAGCTCCCTCTAATGTTGCTGTGTAGTCATTTTATATTACTTCTTATACATTTGCACGAAAGGACACCTGAAAGAGCTACCTAAACCTTATTAAAAGCATTATTGCTTCACACTGATATCAAAGTGAGTTTCTCCAATGTCTTTAAAAGTGAGATACACACTAAGAGATTGTTCTTTTTTCTTGTTTCTGTTGGTTCACATGGAGAATCAATGGGCAGTTACTGCAAAGGAATGTGTAGACAACTAGTAAATTATTGCTGGAGCTTACATTTGGCTATAGACAAACCCAGTTCTTCATCTGTTGTCCAGGAAAATACTAGCCATAACCAAGGAAAAATTCAGCATAAGTTGGCATAGGAAGTTTACGGGCCACACAGCTGTATCCGCAACTCACTATCGTGTAAATGACAAGTAACTATAGCATAATTGTATAGATTTACAATTCAGGATTAATTTAGAGAAAATTTCACTCAAGAACAATCTAAAGCATTCATTAAGTAAAGTATTTTGACAGTGCATCCTTAAAGTCTAGGACTTGGAACTGCATTACCTCAGTGGTTTTTTTAAGTTATTGATTCTTCTAATCACGCTGTCTTCATTTCAGCATGAAGCAAAATTTGCAGTGATATCTTGTCTCATACTTGCTCTGCTCATTTTGGCAAAGCTGTATTAAAGCTCCTTGTGATCAGGTGTACCATATAATAGCTCTTCCTGACCTTGAGTTCTCATGATTGTTGTCATTAAAAATACTGCGCTGGATTACTCTCTTGCCTTTGGACAGAAGATATCTTTTTAGACAAGTATGTTTACCAAATATGGGAAGATATAAAACCCAAAGTGTTATGAAATCCTTTTCTTGAAGAACAGACCTACAGTTGTATAAAGCACAGCTAGCAAGGGCAAGAGAATGTTAAAAAAACTGAACATGTGGTAGCCCAGATCATCATTTTACTCATGAGTAAAATGTCCAGGCAGTAAAAAGGAAAAGCTAAGACATGCTTCTGCTGGTAATAAAGTCCACATTTAGTGCCTGTTGAAATTTTCCTATTGGGGAACTGAAAATGTCATCTCAACCCCAATATACAGATGGTCTCATGTGCAGTGTATAAGCACTACTAGGTATCATGCAACTGGAAATTTGTGAACTTTCTACTAGTCCACATTGACTAGTTCAAATCTAAACTAGTGCATTCATGAGTTCTCAAAACGTGATAACTGCATATTGATCATAGTCTATTCGTGCAATTTTCCAAACCGTTTTCCCTTCTGAGTAGCTTGGGCTGAGGCTGACAATCAAGAAGTAAAAAGAAAAGCTATAGTAATGTTAGCTGCGAGTTTCAATTGATTAAAAAGGAAGACAGAGAAAACTATTACTGAAATGTAGTGGTATTGAATTATTGCTGACACAAAAGTACAACTTTGGACTATATCATTCTCGCTATCACAAGCACTGGAAGGACATGAGGGTTTTAAGGTATCTCCATTTTCAGCCACTCTTTCTTTATTTATCTCAGAAATCTGTCCAGTGGTTTAATTGTTATTATTGATGTACCACAAACATGAGTAATCATTTTTTTCCAGCAGAGGGAAGTATTGCCTAAGTGTTCTCTTCACTTACGGCAAAATGGACACTTCTCATTTTCTGAGTGAAGATCTTCTGAAGAGTTTGGCAACAAATCAGTAACTGCGAGAAGTTTATCAGCCAAACAATTCAAGAAAGGAAGATCTGGTCAATACACTGTGAAAATGAAACAACCAACAAAAAACAAACCCAAAAGATGTCCAAGAAAACCCATACTGAAAGCACATGGGACAGGCCTACTGCAAGGAGCATCTTGATCTTAAGGGCTGCTAGTGTGGTTTCTACAACAAAGACCATTCCATGTTTAGCCAAGGTAGTTAATTATGTGTTTGGCTATCATCCTATGCAAACTATATGAAGCAACATGTACATACTTCTTGCTGTTCTAAAGGAGATATGACTCTTTTCTGACATAATATGCCTAGCCTGATGGTATGGTATTATCAGGTAAGCGAAGCAGAAAAAATTAATTATTTAAAAATGTTAACTTGAGGAAAACAAAAAAAAAATAACAGCCTTCAGTGTCTGATCCGGGCCATTGTAAGCAATCTAAATTGGGATACACATTCATCTTTCCTAGATGTTCACCAACAAATCATTCATGTGATCCCTCCTCTTCTCATGCATAGTCTGTAAATTACACACAAATTAGTTGTACTTCAGTCATACCCGTAACTCACCATGATGCTGCAGGTCTGAGCAGTGGGTAAGCGGGTCTCCGTTTCGGATGTCTTGTCGTCTAGTACGCCTGCAAATATATATTTGAAAATTGTTAGTGACCTTCACAGTGGTCAGTGTTCACATTTGCCATGACTGAAGAGAAACAAATGGAACGTGTATATAATTACATAGGTCACAAGTGCACCTAAACAACACTAGGAAGGAAATCATATTGTTACTACTATGTCCTATGCATTATCATGGTTTGTGGAGTCAGCCTTTATTCTTACAGGTAAAATCTTCAGCAACTGGTAAAAACATATCTCTTGCACTGAGCCCATGAAGTTTATTTTAACTCTTTATTTAACTATGTTGGCAATATTGATCACAGACAACTTCATTACTTGATTCATAGATACAGGGACTGCTAAGGGATCAAAGTATACACAGTACAGTTTTAACATGCATCAAAAAACATGAAGAAGCTACAGCTTCTCTGCAAGTACAGAATACTTTTAGCTAAAATGAAATGTTAGGTTTGAAAGAATGTCAAAGTGCTGTATTATCTACAAAACCGAAATTAAAATAGATAGCCACTATAGATCTCACCAAAACATTTCTGATAAAACCTTTTCCACAACTGTTGCAAATGGCTTTGTCTTTAGAATAAACAGAATGAAACACTTGGAGAGGAAGATTTTTGAATGTCATTTATTCCATCCTTTGTAGCTTGAGTCCAGGTTCTAACTTTTATTGCATGCCCATTTAAAGTAGTACATTCTTTCCCCAGCTTGTTTTCCACTGTTTTTTTTGGAAAACATATAGAACTGTGCTAAAAAATATTGTATTTCGCAGAAGAAAGCTTTTTAATACAGTTTTATTTTGCTTTTGTTTTTCTCTCTTGGTCTGTTCCTATTTTAATTTAAATAGCTGACACAAAATTCAACTGAGCCAGAGAAAAGCGTTTCATGTAAAAAAAGAAAAAAGAACAAGGCAAACAAAGATGTGTTTCAAGTGTGAGCACTTTACTTTAGGAATCAGAGAAAGCCTGAGGGCTTGCAAAATTAGAGGAGAACAAAGAGGATTAGGCTGCCGAACAATGCTGTGATTTCAGATTATGGCATCCAGCGACAGATATGCAAAAGTCAAGTAGCCTTGTAAAAAGCACTGTTGGTCACTCCCTTGTGACAACAGCCCACATTTTTAAAAAGCCATTGTTCTACAATACAGAGACCATCTCTCTCCTGTTCACTGGCCCTGTTTGCAGGCTCTCACTAACAGCCCAGCATCAGCACATATTAAGAGTTCTCGTGGAGGCACCACCAACTGCGCAGCCGACTCCTCTTGGCTGAAAGATTTTAACCATTTTTTTTTCCCCTGAAACCTACTGAAATGTTAAAACTGAAATTAGTTATGTGAAGTATGGCAACAGTTTTTTGGGGGGAGAAAAAACAATTCAGAATGTGCATTTTTTATACCTTTCTGGATAAAAACTTCTTTAAAATTATCCTAGTCAATTAACATGCTTTAATAAGAAGGAACCTTCTGTTGATTGACACATGATTCAAAAGATGTATTAATTCTAATTTCAGTTATCATCTTCATATTACTCATTACCAATGAATAAAAATACACCAAAACATAAGAAACCATAAAATTTTGTTACTCCTGCCTAAATTTTGACATGCAGCATATTTATAGGATACTATTTGTAGAAAAGAAGTCTGTGGAACAACTCGTATTACCGTCAATGGAGTTTGGATAAGATGTTTAGTTAGGATCTCAGGAAAAAGTCGCACATATCACTATTGTATCAACATGATGAGCTATGAAATAAGAGCCAGAACACATCTGCATGGGGTAAAGTTAAGTGATCACACTACAGGAGCTCTGAACTGTCATTTAGACTTGTAAAATACACAAAGAAAGAAAAGTAAATTAAAATCACGGCTCATAAAATCTCCTTTTTAAGAAAGAAGGAAAAAAATCCCCAAAACAAAACAAAACCCAAAACCCCAAACCAACTATTAGTAAAGCATCTGTGCAGTTGCCTCAGGACTCAACTTTCCCGATATTTCTGGAGCCTAAAATTACAAGGATTTGTTATTAGGAAAATGTTGACATTTAAGCTGTTTCCAGCAATGCTGATTTTGTCATACATGCATTCAAAGCTGGCTTGAGGCAGCGGGTACAGCAGGTACAAGGTAAACAGAGAATCCTCTCCCCCACTAACACAGACCTTCATTCTGCTGCTGCCAAGGGAAAAATGGGTGAAAGCCGGGGGGGCTTTTTCTGAATGCTTGGTCAGGTTACCAGCCTCCCAGGGCTTTAACTTTTTCTTTCGTAGTGGCCTCAAGAAGAATAAATTCTGCACCCCAAGGTTTTCCTGTAGCTGTGCAACCCAATTTAGCCCCAGTAACCCTGCCCCTTAATCCCTGTAAGAGATCCCAGTCCCCTTACACCTGATGGCAACAGTGAGCTCGGTCTGATGTTTAGTAATTTGGAGAGACGGAGAAGGAAAAGAAAAAGAGCCCTGTTTCTTCCATCAGTGTAAGCAGATGAAAGACAGGATGATGTGCTCTATGGGTCTTGAGATGGGCTGGGAGTAGGAATGGGTGCTAATGAACGCTGAGAAAGGATGAGGTTCAGGGATAAAGATTAGGAGGGTGGTAGCAGGGAAGAGTGATTCAGTGATTCCTGACCTTACTGTTTCCTTCAACTCAGAGGCAGTACTCAGCCACACTCGGTTCTAACCCTTACAACTTTCAGACCAGATCAATCTCTTAGGCTCTCCTTGAAAACCTCAGTGTTCTCTCTCCTCTCTTTCCTCCTCCTCCTACGGAGAAACTGCCTTGCTTCCACCACAAATTTGAATTTAGCCCATGCAGATGAGAAAATTTGACCAGCTCTTCTTTTGTGATGCATTCAGTTTCTCCTTTTTAATTCTTTCCTAAAGAATTTCACAAAAAGCTTGTCTCAGATTACCTCTGTTTCCTGGCGCAAAAATAGAACCTGATTTTCCATAAGCAGCTTTTTCTTTTATCATCAGTATTTGTTTAGGATACATTGTAATGCAAACCTTGAAATTTTAATCTCCTCAGTCTGAAAAGTCTGTGACACAAATGCTACTTCTCACCCTTTATCACATTTCACTTCCTGCAACAACCAATCCAAATCTGGAATTTGGAATCCCTCAATCCTCAACTACATATTTGCTACTAATTTTAAAATAACGATAAAGAGTCCTTATGCATGTAAACCCTTGGACTCCTTGTTTCTTCAAAAGTGTGAGATGTTTGGCATATTCGATTTAATGTGAGCACTCATCATTTTAGCCAATTTATCATGGCATCTCAACACTACACCAGTATCTGTTCTTATTTGCAAGTAGTTATCAATTCAGTTATTCCTAATTTCTACCTCAGTAGCGAAGACCTGTTCAGTAACTAGTTTATATACCTTAAGAGAAAGAATTTCAGAGATAAAGGCACTCAAAGAAAATATTATTTCAAATCTTCAGATCAGGCAACTAGGACTTGTAAATTTTTTATAAAAGTTGTATTTTTCACTTGCAGAGTCTGTTTTCCCTTAACCTTTGCATTATTAAGCCTTTAGCATCAGTGCAGAGTGAATGTAAAATGGTGATTGTTCTGATCTGGTAGCATTTAGACACACATCAACACATACAAGTTATACTTTTGAATAACAACAATAATGTTACATATCACTAGACAATAAATTTCCATTCATGTCCTAACACTCTATAAATATTTTCTTTGAATTAGAATTCATGAAAATGCACAATAATTTACTTGGGCAAGTAGTTCTTTTATTTTAACATCAAGCCCCCTCCTCGTGTTAGAGAAAAGGAATTTTTTCTTTTTTGCTGTTTATTACTGAATACAAAGTTATGAATCCACTTCAGAGACAACTCGTTTCTGAATGTTTTCTTACAACAGCTAAGCCAACCCAAGAGGTAGCAGTGTTCACTTTAAATCAACCAAGACTTCATATTGCTTGTAACTCCCACAATTATGTTTTCTTTGGCAGAGAAAGGGCTCCAGTTAACCATCCCATGAAAAATCTCCAAAGCCCTCTGGTCATATTGAGACCATCAGTTAAAACAAATAGCAAACCATGCAGACATCTGAAACTGTCCCTACCTCTTAGCAGTGGGGAAGTAACGTGAGCAAGATGAACCGTCCCAGGCACAGTAAGGGTCTCTTGCAAGGCAACACTCAGCACATGCTTTTCCATACACATCACAGCGGTGTAAAGGAAGCTGTGAAACTCCAGTGGCTGAGCCAATGTAGAGCTGTTGCTGTTATAAAAGTTAAAAAAAAGAAAAAAAATTAGAAAATTGCAAATTACCATTTTTTTGCTAGGAAAGCATAAAAAAAAAGTTATATAATAATATGTTAGGACCACTACAAACACAATAAAGGATCATGATCCTGATGTACACTAATGGAATGAGAAAAGAATTGTCCTCAGGATAAAAAAAAAATCAAATAGGAAAAACTTTGATTTTTGTACGAAGCTCTCAGTAGCTTCTCTAAACAGTAAGAAAAGTTCAAGTACTCTTCCATTTTTTTCTTTTGTATTCAGATCCCTGCACAGGGAAAGCACTACTATCAGTGACAGAACACAATGGATAATATGCTTTTGAATTTAAAGAAAAATAAAACCAACTTTAATGTAAATATCTTATATATGACCTTGATTTGTGTATGTGTGGAGGGAAACCTAACACAAATTATTTCAGACTGGTGCTAAGATACTTTGGACTGGAAGTGCTGCCATGCATGCACTTCTTCGCATGTCTGATAATTCTGATGCTTCATACTCCTTTCTACAGATCATGTACTCTAATTGAAACATATCATTAATGAGGAGAGTTGGCTTACTTTATTTTGAATAAAAAACAGTGTTTGGTGGAAGATGTAGTTCAAATGCAGGGAGAAGCCATGAAGTAAATAAAAAACCATGCATACAAAATGAACTACAGCTTTGTATGGCATCACAACAGAATATCTTGCCTCTCTCAGTTTCCTTTCTAATATCAAATTCACGTGATCCATTGGGGAGGCTGGTCCCCAGAGGACATAAGGAACCTGAATTACTGATCCCACTTTAAAGTCCAAATAGAGATATTTCAGCTTAGCACTAATTCACAAAGAAAACAAGTGTGAGTGCAATAACTAAATCCAGTTCCCTCTGAGATGCAACACCAGGGGAAAACAAAATAAATAGATAAACAAAATTAAATGGCATAATCTTTCTGTTTTGGAAACACTGACACTTTGCTATCAAAAGCTTAAATTTTGTCACCCAGAACCCATGGTGGAGCAATTAATATATTTCTTTTTAAGGTGCCACTCCAAGCAGTCCCACCAAGAAAATACAAATTGGTATTCGTTTTTCTTTCTTGGAAAACATAAAGCTGGTGTGAAAAATAGGATTTCTAGAAATGTTATCAAAACTCTTCATCTCCTGCATTGTGATGTCCCAGAGGTATCATTTCCAGGGAATACAGGGATGCAAGGTGGCTGGGGTCATAGAATCACAGAATCATAGCATGGCTTGGGCTGGAAGGGACCATCAAAGGGCATCTAGTCCAACCCCCCTGCAGTGAGCAGGGACACCTTCAACTCGATCAGGTTGCTCAGAGCCCCGTCCAGCCTGGCCTTGAGTGTTCCCAGGGATGGGGCTTCTACCACCTCTCTGGGCAACCTGTGCCAGTGGTTCACCACCCTCATTGTAAAAAAATTCTTCCTTATATATATGGGTTACCTACCTACTAGAAATGATGAGCACTGGATACCAGGAGACAGCAAAACCAAAACCACTCATAAGAGGTGTTGCGTTAATTTCTTTCAGGGACAGCAGTTTGGCAGTTTATATAGACATATTAATTGTAACAGAAACATCCTGTACATTCATATAAACGCCAGTATTTGCTCAAGGAAAATATGACAAGGAAAATTCACTGGTAAGTTGAAAACTAAGCCCTTTCTAAGCAGCTGCTTCCGTCTATTACAGTGCCATAGCTGGGTTGCAAACCCACATTCTCCGGGCAAAAATCTCTGACTGCACAGAGCTCTACACAAAGCCGTGACTGTACATACCAGCCCCCAGTTAGCGTTGTGTCCTTGAGAAGCAGATGACAGGCAGCAGACATGATAAGCTGATTCTCTCTAACTTAAGTCACTTAATCAAGTACCCAGCTTAGGGGTACATTCTGCAGTAAAAAGAGCAGCAATTCAAATCTTGGGTCACCTAACCATTTCTCAAGGGATGCCTTTTCTCTTTACTGATTATGGAGGCAGCATAGGTCAAATTAGAGCTTCAGTTAAGTATCTTAAATGTCCAGATGGTATTGATCTGAGTCCTATGTAATTGGGGCATTAATATCTCTATATAAGCATGTAGCAACGTGTGGTGCGACTAATATAAAAATCAACCCAGAGAATGCACATGGGAAAATAAAGAAGAATGGTGTAATGGTTTCCTATGTACCTCTGTAACCAATTTCATTTTCTCAAAACCCTCTCCCTGACTTCTAATAAATGTCTTTAGAATTAAAGAATGACCAGAAACACCGTAAGAAAAAAAAAAAAAGTGAGGCCAAAATAGGGTTACTTAAAAACTCTGTTCCTTGTCGATAAGTTCATGAAGTTCCGTCAGTGAACTACAGCATGTGTTTCAGGTGCTACACAGCCTGAAGGCTGCTGCCCTGTTTGCTGCTCTTCTGATCATGGTTTTAGACTCCAGCTGGTGATCATTATTCCGGACACTAATAATATATAAATCCAGGCAGTATGAAATTCAGAAAATAGTAATAGAATGATTTGCATCAATGGTCTGACCTTACTTCATCATACACAGTCGAACTGCTTTTTGGGCAAAGAGTCTCTCCCAAGAGGCTGTTAATTTAATAAATCAACTGATTATCAGATCGAACCAGAGGGTAAAAAAAACCTTGTTCTCTAACAATTCTTGAAGAAGTATCAGAACTCCAGGAAAGCCGAGAAGACTAAAGTTTTAAGCAATCCAGTGGTTTGTTTGCCCAACGGTGCTGCCTAAAATGCAGTCTTTCTCTAGAAGTTGGACAAAGAGATAACTGAGAATTTTCCATTTGTAATTTAAAAAAAAAAAAGAGGGAGATGAAACAATGTGATGCTTAAAAAGAACAAAATTTTAAAAGGAACTTTAGGGAGCATCAGGTTCAAATCCCATTTTTTTTTAATTTTATGTCTTGAAAAGTAACTGATACAGTTCAGGGGGCTGTTTATGTGACATAGCCATTTTGAGCTGGTCCTTCCTATATGCTTACTATGGACAGAAATGGTGATTTCTGAACAAAATCCAGTACTTTGTGAAGAACACTATAAAAGTAGTCACTAAGGTCGTTCTAAAGGTCTCTGCCTTGCCTTTCATTACGAATCTTATGGAGGAGAAACAAAAGCTCTTCACAGCATTCACCAGATAAGGAGATGGCCTGTATTAGCCAAGGATCTCCTCATTTCTTCCCCATCTTACCAGAAATCCAGCAGATTTTTGAAACAGAGGATCCCAAACTTGACCCTGAGAAAAAGGTGAGAGCTTGCTCCACAAAAAGTCACCTTTGATGGAAAGCCAGGCCTGACTGGTTTGGCCTGCTTCCACATTTTTAAATCAAGGGAAAAATTATGGACCCCCATGTGACAGGCTCAGGGCTAAGTGGCAGCCGGGGGCTCACGGGAAGCCTGGCTCCCGCAGCCCTGTGAATGTAGGCAGCTGCGGGGTGTTACAGTGGCTCTAGGATGCCGTCCTCCGAAGGTTTGTGTCTATTGCTAACCATGCATAAGTTGTTTAGGTGATAAGGTTACACAAGCCTAGGGCTCTGAACCTGATTAGGAGGAATACGTAGCTTCAAGTGAGAAAATATAAATATAATTCCTGTGAGTTAAACACAGGAGACTCGAGAAGGACTGTATCAAGGCTTAGTTTTGCACATAAAGGCTAAATTTCTTTGCTCAAAGTCACTCTCGCTCAAGGGCCAAATTCATACTCATATAGAGATGTATGGGAGCCTTAGAGTTTTATATATTTAAACTTACGCTACGTTCTGCTCGTGAAGAATTTGTAGATTTTGGTCTTCGGGAAGAAGAGTCATTTGTAACATATCATATTGGCACAATGGCAAAAGAGGTAGCTTTGAACAACCAGTGTACTAAAACATTCAAAACCAAGAAGAAACTCCCCATACCATATTTTTATGCTCAGAGATAAAAGAATTGTCAGGGAAAAAATAAAATTAAGTGACTGCTTTTAAGTTATTCAATAGGACATGCTGGGTTTACTGTTTACATTTCACGCTCCTGCTTTCTACAATGCATAGAATTATCATGCTGTTTATATGAAAAACATCCTGCTTATCAGAACACAAGTGTTTGAGTTATAAAACTACAGTATTTTTAAATCATAAATACAAAATGGAAACATGTTGCCATATACTTGTTTGATACAGAGACACAGTGCCAAAAGCTTGTCACACTGTATCATGATTCTGTCATTTTTAGCCTGAGGCTGGTTGATTTTTCATGAGCTTAACTCTGCCTGAATAACTTGTGTTTTATGCTCTTTTTTAGCTTTAGACAATTTTAGCAGTGCAAATTTGTTTTCAAAAGACTCAGGGAAAACTGTAATCTCTCCAGAATAACTAGAGATGCTTTGAAGAAGAAGTTGTATGAAAATGCATGGTCCATTATCAAATATGACTGGCTGCTTTAAGGGAATGTACTTATAAAAATAATCCAAAGCAGAGCATTTTGGTATGATGTGAACATATATACAACTTGACAGGTTTGTTTTTACATACCCCAGTATTCAATAGTACATTTGTTTTGTCCTGCCATTTTTGTTGTTTTAGGTGGTAAACTGTGTTAGAAGAGTGTCCCCAACAAAATGTTTTCTGTCAAATACATGAATGTTTTCAGACATCTTTCCTAAATACAGTAAATTCTGAGCTAAATATGCAGCATTTCAAACATAATATTGGCACTGTTCATTACAGAATGAATTCAAGTCCTGTTTAATAATATATAGGGTGAGGTAGATGAATTTACTAAATCTTATTTATAACACATGCAATTTTTAGTGAACCCAGTCCTGGAAGTAATACCAAATCTCCTCTTTACTGACAAAGACACAGATAGAAAAGTTAATCAGTGTGAACAAGTTGCTTGTATTTACCGAATTAGGCTCCAAATCAACACAAATATGAAAAAGAAAAAAAAAAAGTTTTATTATGTTAAAGTTGACACCAAATTTTATGTCTCAGATTTCTGAGACAGGAAGTGACAGTGGCTGGGATCCATCTACCTAATTCCAGGCAGAACTGGAAGATAGGCCCCTAATACCCACTTCACTCCTGGACTGCAATCCAGTGTTCTTTGCACAACTACATAATTCATCAGCTGCTTCACAAAGAAGCCTAATAACAATTGCCCGTATTTGCTCAGAAATGCAGGAATCACCTTCACTGTAAATCAGACAAAACTTTACCTCCACCCATCAAGAAGTCCAGTTCATTTTAGTTATGGTCTGGTCTACAACGAAGGCTATAATACATATCTTTTCTTTAAGAAGTTAGATATTAGTGCACTCAACAAAAAGTAGGAACTATAAATTCTGGAGTCTGGAACCCATAGCCTAACCATGTCACTGCACATGAAGGCCATGGAAAATTTGGACTAAATCAGATCTATCCTCTTTGTTAAAGCTGAATGGTGCACAACCAGCAATGGAATGGGCATTGGACAGAAAGACAGGAGGATGTCTCATTTCCAGTCTTTGCTTCCACTGTCTGCATTTTGTACTAGACTATTCCTACAGAGACTAGAACTAGTCCCATTAAAGCAAGGGACAATCTTTGCCCCCTCCTTTGGAGCAGTTTCTTTGTCATGAGAACATTCCATAATGTGGAAATTTTTTTTCTAGAGAGCCTCCAGACAGCTGGTAACTTTGTGTTTAGTTTCCACCTTACCAGTAACACAAACTAGACTTTTCCTTTCTCTTTTGCCTGTCACGTTTTCCAGAGAAATTACTGATGTTTATGTAAAGGGATGAGATGCTGCTGCTGTAATTAATAGGTCTCTACTGACTGCCAAGTTACTGTCTCTAAAAGACAGAGACGAATAAATGTTTAAAAGTGATTTAAAGTTTGTGCACATAGTACCTGTTTTGTGGAAATCTTCATTGCTGAAATAACAGTGGGTTCCTGGGGGGAAAAAAAAAGAGTGAAGATATAAAATGAGCTCTATAAACGTAAAAATACTGCTAGAATGTTATTTGCTCAACCTAGAAACTCTGAAATTAAACTAGACAGTCCTTAGTAACAGTGCTTCTTGTTGTCCTTCGCAGTGGAATAGTTTCTAGCTGTAAGTGAATTAGAATTCATGTACATATCCGGGTGCATCTTTGATTGTTATGTTGATTGTAGACATATTTTCCATGATTGTTGCATTTTCATTGTGATTACTTTGTTATTAGTTTCACATCTTGAAATTAATTTCTACACTTAATATTAAAACTGCATTTACAGAACCTCCCAGGTAATATGAAAATAATAATCGCTGTATCAAAATATGTAGATACGATAAATTAAAGGTAATAACACTGAAATAAGCAATACATTTTAATCATATCAAGGTGAAAAACCTATTCCTGTGAAATTTTATTCATAAGAACAAGCCTTAATCCCAAGCGTAATCTTGTTCACTGCACCACATTATTCACGTACAAAGAAGTTACTCGTATTTGCAGATCACAGAACTAAAACTGGCAAGAGTTTTTTTGCACCCTGGAATACCCATTATTTAATCAACCAAATAGGTCACTAGGAGAGTTATTGTTGTAGTTAAGTCTACTCTTAATTATACTTATCTGTAGCAAGCACATCTCAGACCAATATCTACTTTCTTACATGAGAGACTGTAAGAAATATTTAACAGAATAAATATGTTTAGATCCGATTAAAAGACTGTTACACCTTTTAGGCCCAGCTGCTGGAATGGATTTTAATCCTGAGAGTAAAAGTGGCATAATTTGGTTACAAAGTGTGCAAGTCAATTCTGTATGAACTTTATTCCATCTAAAAATCTGCTACTGATCCCACACATCGTACTTTTAGTTATGGACATTAATAAAGTCCTTATTAAGCTTTTACACTTGCGCAGCTTTCAACTTGCTTATCCTGAAGGAATTTGATATGGGTCAGTGGTTGTTAAGCATGTGGACTTGCCTTTACAAATGGGTTAATAGACCTTATATTAGAGAGCATCAATTAAGTGTAACATTTGAATGAAAATTGAACTCATTAGTTTGTTTGCTCAGCTGTTCAGAGAAATATTGCACAAATGGGGTTAAAAGAGGCATTTGTTATCGATGTAACAGATATGGAAGACTTTCAGTTTTGTGGAATTACAAATGAAAAGCATTGTATTCAGCACATTGCAGTTTAAGCATCAAAATACATTGTTTATGATGCACGTAGACTCTTTAGTAACTAAAGAAAATTTACATTTGGTTAAAGTACATGTAAAATCTGTCACAAATTCCCTATTGAAAGATCCATATCTTCTGCATACAAGTTCTGCTTATTCCACTGAAGTACATTAATGCCCTCTTTAAGGCTTAAATACATGCCAATGGAGATAAACGAGCTTTCAAGTAAATCAGAACACCAAAATCCTTTTGTGTAACAAATAAATACATGTGTAAAGTGAAATACCAGATCTGAATTTGCCATTAACCATTCTACTTCTGTAAAGCCTTTCTGAAATAAAACTTTCACTCCATTTGTTTTCTTTCTTTCACTTTTATATTTCTCTGATCTCCTTTAACTTGGCACTTCTACTTGATTTAGGGAAGAGACTCATACATTATCAACAATTGCCAAATTGCCCTGCATTAATGTAATAACTTTTGCATGTATAAAAAAGAAAAAAAGCTGGGAGCCACAAATTACTTGTCTCATTTTCTCCTCATAGTTTCTACTTTATTTTTCTGTTAAAAAAAGGAAGAAAACCCCCCACAATGCTGCCCTCAAAAACACCCATGGACTGCAGAAACAGAGATACCCATTTTTCAGTGGTATCTTGCACTCAAAACAGTGGTTTCTGTGCAAGATTCGTACTAGTAAAGGCAAGATTGCCGGTAGGAAAAAAATAAAAATAATATTGAAAGTAATAATAAAAAGATACACAAGCTTTGTTTAGATATGTTGTGTCTGTTCAGAAACCAAAGATAAAGGGATGGCAAATGAGTATGATGAGGACATGGTGGCTGGGCCCCCATGGCAGGTTTTGAGCAGAGCCCTCGTCAGCACATCTGGAGCGAGACCCCATGACATGGTGCTCTCCGAGCACCCAAGCACCATCTTCATGCCGTCAGATTCACCTTGCCCTCCCACCTAGGTACCAACCCCCCGAAAGCCTGGGGCCTGTGAAATGGTGCCATAAAACGGCACTGACAAAAAGAATAACGTGGGGAATGTAAATGATCCATTGTTGTGTACAAAACACGAGACATCTCTGGGTTCTGTCTGGGAAGTGTTTGAAAGGTTTACTCAGCCTAGACTTGCAGGAGTGCCTAGGGGATGCCTTATTTTTTTAGGTGGCTCAGATAGGAAAATGGAAGACATTGATTTTCACAAAAAAGTACTAAAGATTAGGGGGTGTTTATGGTGTCTTGTGTCAAACCATGAAAATAAGACCCTAAAGTCACCTTTGAAAACATAAACGCTTTCTTTGTTTCTCAGATTGTTAGGCATAAGGAATCTGTGCAGATCATTGTTTTTCCTAAAGTATCTTCCTAGTGACATTACGCTGATAGTCTGAG
>JAVKLA010000005.1:10030174-10059856 GCA_034782735.1 Sagittarius serpentarius | reverse complement strand
ATTGTTTTTCCTAAAGTATCTTCCTAGTTACATTACGCTGATAGTCTGAGTAGTATTAAGAAATGGTGCAACTCTAAGATTCGTGTATTGCATATCTCTGTGGGAGACAACAGACAGGCATTATTCCCAGACTTTCACAGATAGGTATTTAACTACAGCATGAAATAGCTTTAAGATTCAGAGATACTAATGTACTTTTTAAACCACAAAATAAGAGCCCAGAATGCCATTTCTTTTATCATTAACCTTCAGCTAGCACTGAAAGTTTCAAGGTTTATTTTGACTAGTGTCTGGGTCCCTAAATGACTAGCTAATTAGAGGGGTATGCCAGGCTATTCCTTGGCTAGACTGCAAAAAGTTCAGTTTGCAGCTGTCCACAGAGAAATCTACAACCTGACACTTGAAATCTAGCCCCACTTACCCGAAAGACTGTCATTTCTTCCAGCAAGACTTCCTCTAACTCATGCCAAGTCTCCTTAGGAATTGAAACCACTTTAAGAACTGTTCCAATATCTTGAAAAGGAAAAAAAAAAAAAAAAGGTTTCAGGTGCTTAAGATGCATACTTCAGTTTCAGAGCAGCCAGAGTTTCTTGTAGTATGTAATTATTTCACACATAAAGATTGTGAAGCTACATATCTGTGAGCACTCATTGTTCAAAATACCAACTGCTATTTAAAATAACACAGAAAAACACTGAATTTCAGTAGGATATTTCACTGAAGACTTTCAATTATCAAACTGCAACAAAGAAGATAAATACTAGTATAGTTATTGAAGAATGAGAAGTACTGAAATACTATTTAAGTGACAGTACAAAACGACAGATGTTTCAGTCATTTAATTGAGCAAGGAAATGCACTAAATTTATCCAAGCATATTTTATTGTCCATTTTGAATATGATGTTTTTCATTCTTAAAATGCATGTGAAGATGCTGTCAGAAGGCTCAGTATCAATATAAAAACATCTGGACAAATGTTGTTAGACAGATGAAACTGTTAGATCTCTTAAGTACATGCTATCTTCCCCATGTCAAACAAAATACCTAAGATGTATAAGGCCCTTAAGTCATCTATATTTCTTTGTGTGTTAGATACTGGTCTTTGCTGAGGGGTAAAAAGCAATACAACATGTATTTTCTGTTTAGAAATAGATGTGTGCCAGCATTTTAATACTATACCCATTTACATTCTTGGCGTTTTGCAACTGGCTTTAACATGAACAAGGCCAGTGCTTGAAACTCTAGAGCTATAGCCTTTGGTTTTGCGACTATGGTTGAGACTTAAGACCATCTCTGTTTTACAGCTTCTGCATCTGTGATTTATTTGTTTGTTTCCATGAACAGAATTTACAGGGAACAAAAAAGAAAAGAATCATTTCTGGGTTGGTACACATCACTGCAGACTCTCTGAAATGGAAACACTCTGTATGTGACTTTTCTTTTTAACCAGCCAAGTGTAGTGCCCTGTAAATGTATCATAGGAATAACAACTATGTCCCTGAGGACTTTTCGTGTTGCACATTCTGTGGCACTAGTAGTATAGAAAAATATAAGGCATTTTAAATGGATAAAATTCTCAAAGTAACAGAACTATAAAGGTTGACATTCTCAAAACAAGGATTCACCATCAATTACACAAAATCAAAACTTATTTTGTATGTATATATATTTGTGTGTTAGTTGAAATTTATTAAAATGATAACTCACCACTCTGATATTGAAAATACATATAAAATTGAAACAATAGATTACACAGGTTGAAAGTGTTTTTATAGGGTGACTTAACCTAAAAGCTATAGATTTCATGAGAAAATTATAGTATTTTTACTTCTTTACATGAATTTGGATTAAAATATTCTAGAACCCTAGAATATCCTGTAGAACTGAGATTTTAATTTTTCCATCTGCTCCCCTTTAAGCAGATGTTGGTTTTAAGTATGTGTTTTGTGGAAGTTTAGACAGAAGGTTTTTTTCCCCACAAAATATGTACATTACTGTTTTCTTTCATTAGTCACAAATTCATACATTCTTTTTTTAAAAAGAACACAGTTCTTTCTTCAAACAGCAACAAAGCAAAACACATCTTTCTTTTTATTTAGGCAGCTACATGTACAAACTAAGCTAGTAAAACACACTAGCTAAGTTGTATTGGAAGTGGTTTTCATTATGGTTACTGCTACTAATTGAATATATTTAATTCAAGAAATATTGAGAACAATACAGAACAAATGCAATATAAACTTTAAAACAAGAAGAAAAATAATCCACATTTCTACAACAGAGTAATTCAGAACAACAGATAATTTAATGTTAGTTATATTTGTGATTTAATGGATGAGTTCATTTCCTTAATTATCCTGATAATCTGATGACTGTGGTTTTGAGGAAAATACATTGTACGGGTGAAAAAAGAGAACTCCGATCTATAAATATAACAGCATAGCAACGTGTCATGACTGTATTCTGTGCTGGACTATGACCGTCCTCAGTCACAATCCATCAAATGCCATTTTCTAGAAATAAAAGGGGGGGTTGTTTGATAAAACTGCACAAGGGAAACTGTGGAGCCTGAGTGGGCACTGAGCAGACAGGAGTTCCCCACATAATGCTGTTTCAGAAAAAGGTCTGACTTTTAAGTGGATCCTGCAACACTTACAGTCGCTTGATGCTCGAGAAAGCCTCTGAGGTCAAAGATACACTGTGTTAATCACAACAGCGACTCTGGTCAGGCCACAGGTACCAAAGTGGGGCTTTATCTGAGGTCTAGATCAAGTTTTACAGAGTAGTATTTCAAACAGTTTCACACAAATGGAATCGGGCTTCTCCTTTAGGATCAATAGGCTCTGCTCAGTAAGATAAGATTACTGTTATTAATTTGCTTTACTGACAGATGTACGTTGACTGTGCCAAACGATCCCAAACAGCAGACACACAGGATACGCATGAAGTACATATCTTAAATCCTGTTTTTTTCTGATATAATTTCAAGCATGCCGATACGATTTTATTTCCATTGTGAAACACACTGGTACAATCAGAGTGGGAAAGAAACTGCTCAGCTAAAGATTTCACCCACAGGAAAGGAAAATGTGACCACACTGGGTGGCTATTAATTATGTTGTGTTCAATTATCATCAGTTATTCAATGAAAAGGAAAAAAAAAATTTCTTCAACATATTGAAGTTCAGCAGCATGTGGGAATAATGTAGATTGCTGCCACAGCAATGGGAAAATACAGAGAAATGTATCTAATCTGATGGGACAGACTTGCACAGAAAAATCCAGTCATACCCCAGAGAGCTTAATTCTGGCTTTGTCATAGGTTCAGATCATCAAGTGGGAAACTGGACTGTGACTAGAGTCCCTAATCTGCTCCCCGGTTTGTTCTTTGCTTGGGGGAGACGTAATATGTGCTGATTGTGTATCTGTTTCTGGTTCCTTTGACTTTGACCAGCCGGCTCAGTGCAGCTTTCTGGCAGCAGGCAGGCAGAGCCTCAGTTCTGCCTCTTTTCCTTTACGCCTGCGTGGAAAATGCCCTTTCCTCATTCTGAAACCCACAATAAGGATAGTGAGCTCAGAGGAGCACGGAGCATCTTTTGTGCCTCAGCTCCAAGCACAGCTGGTGTAACGCCTGTTCTTGTCCCATGAGGATATAATCTCCTGCTAGAAAAAGAACAGTTTCTATGGACAAAAGTAATATTTCAAGAAATAATAACACTCTGCACTTACAAAGCTGGGGTTTTGCTGCTGAAATATCTTTTGGCAAGTGCAAGTAATAATCTTTCAATACTTTTATAGTTCTTGGGCACAAATATCAGCAATGTTGGATGAGATCCAAAGCACTTACCACACACCTGAGTATTAGTGGTTTAGGGAATTAAGTGAGCGCCTAAATTCCCAACTCAAAGGTAAGAGCTAGATATCACTGAGGCCCTTTCAGAGGGAGACTTTGCCTGACAAACTTAGGTAAGAACCACTATACGTAATGATAATGATCTAAAAGCTATAGCTCAGATTTAAGCAAGTCTTCCAGTACTGGCTGAAAACAGAGAGGAACGTCTGCATAACTATTCATCTTACTCTAATAGAGGTTTTGAAGAAAGTACAATGAATCTCTCTCTGGAAGTACTTATCTCTTTCCCTTGCAGAAGCCAATGCATCTTTCTTAGACTGAATGCCAAACTTTGGTGAGATAAATGCCACCTCTTGTGCTCAAGATGTAGACATAAATCAGCTCCTTATGTTTGTTCAGCATCATACTCTGGATGCTGAAGGGCTTGTTGCCTCACAAGGGGCGTATTGCCATTAATTTTTTTTCTGGGCTGAATCAGGTCATAGAAGACTTGTTGAAAGGCACAGAACACTGCCAGTTGTAGATGGCAATGAAGTCTCTAATGTGTGATGGAAAGTATGTGTTGTGTAAAATCATATGAAACTACTTTTCAATGTTTTATGCAAGAACATATTGTAGCACTGGTATCTAATAACTCAGTTCACAGCTTTAAAGAGTTGGAACGCTTTCTGCAGAGCTGCATTTCCTGCAGTAAATGTTCTGAATTGCTACACATGCACTGTATTTGGTACACAAAGCTTCATCAGCTCTCAGTTTACTCATAATATATTTCAGGCATCAACATGAAAGAGACCTTGAGATTTACTGCTTTGGAAATATGACCCCAGGTCTAGAGTACCAGAACTGTACTTAAAGCAAGTCAAAAACTGGGCTGTTATAAGACAGACAGACAGATATTTTTTGGTCCAAAGCTGAAAAGAAACAGTGGGGTTTTGGTTTGATTTGTTTGGTCTTCATGATGCCAATGTCTAATTACTAGCAATTATGTTCAATAGAAGTTTAAAATACTTTTATTCAACATAACTGAAACACCAGGCAACTAATGGAAAATCTTCAAAGGTGAAGAAGCAGATCCACCAACTGCTAATTAGCGTAGTTCTGAAGCCCCTGAACCTAGGCAAATGCGTATCAGCAAATTTCTGGCCACTGTTATTTCTTATTGTTACCTTTCTGGAAAAGACATCTTTTCTGAGTGCGTACTTCCAATTTTGATAAAATGCTCAAGCTGTATGATTCTGCAAATGCTTTGGAAAGGATATCAAGTTTATATTTGAATGCCAACTCTTCTTAAAACACTTTGTACATGCCAGATGTCTTCACCTTAAATAAAATGATGTACTCTTTTGGCTAAAAAGCTGGGCATCTTAAGCCAATACTTGAAATACCTGAAAGGCACACAAGACGTTTCCCATACCTGGATACTTGCCTTATTCATGTTAATACTTCTTATGCTGGACTTCAAAATGGGTACCTCAAACCCCACATTTTAATACTAAATTATAATTAATAAGGGAAGATATTTCTAATAAAATTCCCTATTAACAGTAGTTGAAAAGAGAGTGGTTTGATCTTAATCCAGTTGGCAAAGCTCCTAAAGAATTAAGGTATGCAGGCCACGGCCTGAACCTGTAACCGCTAAGGTATCTAACAAAGACCTCCCCACATGCACAGTTTTGAGTCTTGCCCCAGATTTTCACAGGTATACACTGTTCTGTCAGTGTTCTGTCTTTCAGAGTATGAAATTTTATCTGATCTATGTCTCCATAATGCCTGGAGGAGCATACAGTATAGATTCAAGACTTCTCACCTGTGCCAATGAACATAACATCATATTGGCCATCTTCTGCATCTACTCGATCTACTACTATCTGTGTGAACTGGTAATCCACGTCTGTTTTGATCATGATTGGACGGTTGTTGATGGGGAATACTGGGTTGTACATGGCTGGATGACTTCTCGCAAATGTTATAACTTCATCAGGAAGATCCTTGGTGGAATCAAAGCCTCCAAATGTTTTACTGGGACACTGGAAATAAAAAAGAGAATGTTTTACATTTTATTATCAATTACTAGAAACATATTAGAAATCCATTTCATTCACCTAACTACTGCAATCTATAATTAAATATGACAGGGGATCTAAGCGTTTCATGACAGACAGCAAACGTTAATTCTGTCACTAAAGGTCTCTATTTTTTTTTCATTTTGGATTTAAATCAATATGGTTAACAGAATGTACATGATCCTCATACATCATTTTTCTTACTACTATGCAGTGCAAAAGGAATTTCAGTCATTTACTGATTAGTATTAGTCTTTAATTGGCAGAAGGAAGAAATCCTGAATTATCTAAAATCATTCAGCATGAGACAAGCAATTTCAGTATTTGGTTATGTATACAACAGAAAATTAATTAATTATGCCACCATCTTAGTTTCACAGTATTGTCTTCAGAAGTTGACTGGAAGTCAATTTCTCTCTGAGGAACTAAATCTTTAAATGCTGGGACAATTCCCTCTTCTACTGACTTTTCAAACTGCTGCTTGTCTCAACAAGCCTGTGTCACCCACGTAGTCCTAATAACTGGATCTTGTTACACTCAATCAGATCAAACGAGTCATGTCCTAGATATATCTCTTTTCTCTCCATTGATTCTAAAGAAACCCTCCTGTGAGTGTTGCTGGTGGTACTGTCCATGTGAAGAGTTAGGTGAGACAAGTCTCGCTAAAGAACTGAAATAACTCCTCACTGTTGTGTATTATGCAGTAACAGAAAAGTTGGTGTCCCCTTAGGATTAATCTGGTCCCCATGAAGCAACACACTAAAGAGTCCCTTTGCCCCCTTACATAGCCATGCATGGGCCAGCCACTTTTGCCTCTAATCTGTGAAAAGCAAAGGGTTCTGCTTTTCACGTTTTGTTCACATTCTCCCAACGTGAACAAAAAATAGAGGCTGAAAAGGGAAGGAGAGGTAAGACCATGGCTTTGGTAGCCACAAAAGTATTCCTCCACTTTCACCTACCACATGTCCCCATGGGGAGACTTGAGGACTGTGGCTAATCACCACAATTTGCCCTCATCTCTTCTGTAGAACTGCTAAGTATTTTATAAACAATTAGAGGTTACTTTAACATAAGCATTAGTAGTGTGTTAGTAATGTTGAATGGATGAAGAAAATGAGCCACAGTGGCATTAAATCACCAGTCCAAAGATACGCGGCAAAGAACTTGGGGTCTCCCACTCCTAATCTGTTCAGATACCTATTTAAGACATAAAAACCTTTGAAACTCCGTTGACAAGAATTATGTTTGTGGCACTTGAACCTCAAATATAAACAGCTGGTGTTAAAATGGCTTAGAGAATTTGCCCTTTGTATCCACATATAGAATATCTTCCAATTAAATTAAAAACCTAGAGGACAACATCTTATTAACAAAGAATCCAGACCTTGCAGGATGCTCAGCAGAAGAAATCAATTGTCTTTGCTATCACCTTGATCTAAATTATTAATAATTCATCAGAAATGAAATTAAAAAATCAATGTTGTCAAAAGGAGTAGTTGTTATACTCAACAAAGGGACACTTCCAGCATGGACATATAAAGGGTAAATTGTCCCTTTTTGGCATATTTGTTAGTAAGCAAATTCCTGTATTCTGTTCCACTACATGGCATGGAAGGGAGGAAGAGAGGGAGGGAGGGAGAATATTTGATTAATGCATGCAGAGCAGACTAAGGAGAAAGTAAGTTAGTTATCTACTTTATTGTGTCAACATTTTTCAGCCTTTCTATTATTATATGTTCCTGCTCTTTTGTACAGAAATACTACAAAGAGCAAATCAGATAGACTTTTTATAATTATTGGCCAAACCATTGTCTCTCTCAAAAATTGTGTTTAAAATTCTATACTTCAATTTTAAGTTCACTTTATATCTCAATTAATATTCTAACTACAGTTCAGTACTAATTACTCATATTAGTTAGATAATGATTAATTAGATAATACATGTAAAGTGCTTTAAGTATAAAAATCACTATACAAGAACTAAGTATTGTTAATTGCTGGGCAAACACTGAAAAAAAGAGTAAATGAATATTCATTTCAATTTTAAGTAAATGAATTTCAGTTGTGTTTCAATTGCTTGAATATTTACTTTCTGGCTTATTTTCTAACAAAGGATTTTACTTGAGCAATGTTGACAAAGATAAATTTATGCAGAAAAATCATAAACTAGAATTAGTGCTGTAATTCTGTGTGTTTAAATGAGACTCCCAGTTCTGAGAGCCAGATTACTCCTTGGATCCCCTGCTTTTCTGAGAATAAAAAAATGATAGTAACTTTGTGTCCTTACATTTAAAGTTTAAAGTGCATTACCTGGACTAGGCTGTGGCTCACATTCATCCCACCCCACTTCAGGAAACTGACCGAGATGAAATCAAACTCTCATTGCTATGACTCCCTCCTTTTTCAATGGAGTGAAATGGGCACCATCAGTAGGTGAGATTTAGCCCAAATTGCTTGCAGAGGAATCTCAACTCACATAAAGTCAGAAATAGAATAGAATAGAATAGAATAGAATAGAATAGAATAGAATAGAATAGAATAGTTGTCCTGAGGCAGGAAGTCCTGTCATGTTTTGTTATGTTATGGTCACAAAACCAGGATACACAACAAAGACATTATCCTTGATGCTAATGACAGGACTGCTTTTGATGTTAGTGGGTCTAGGCCAAGCTAATTGGCAAGGCGCTTCATCAGAACTCATGTTTATATACCTAGGCAATCCCACAGATAGCAAGGAAACAGAAAGCTTCCAGGTGCCAAAAGACAGGCATGAATACAAATATCCTGAAAAAGTTTGGAGAAATGAGCTTGATCTTGGATTCAAGCAGAGTCAAAGAACTCTTGCATTTAACATCCACTTCCAGTTGTTGGTCTCCAGTATGCTATGTCAGGGGGTTTGATCAGTCAGGAGGAGGTAACTAGGCTGTTCCCTAACTGGCCTATTAAGGAATCCAATAGAATAAATCAACAGCTACATTTTAGTAGGAAAAAAAGTGCTTTGGTCATAACTGAAGATAGACTTTTGGTACCATGAAGCAGAGAAAACTTGAGCTCTGTAGCTCAGGATGAGGTACCTCATTCAAGATCAGGTATATACAAAAATCCTCCTTCCTCTCCCAAATATTGTTACAAGGTTAAAAAAACAAAAAACCTTCTATAGATCTTAAAGGAAAAATCCTGGCAAATTCTTTGTTAAATGTGAAGCTGATGTAGAATTGTTTACAAAGTTTTCTGACTTTTCAAAAGAGCCATTAACTTTCCTTTTTCTTTACTCATACTGGGCAAGTCATCAGATGCTCAAGAAGTTTACTGGCACCTCACCTATTAAATTCCTCAGATAATTCAGCACTGTTTAACTGCAGTGAGATCTGGAACTGAATCACTGTAAGAAGCTCAGGTTTTGTTTCTCTCTTCCCTTTCTCTGTTTCTTGGAAAAGGAAGCCACAAGTCTGATATCTAAAGGAACTTCAAAAACCTTTCTTCTTTATTCTCAGCAGGTCTTCAAAGCCATTGAAGATGCATTCAATTTCATCACTTTAGAAATAAAAAGCTTCTTTTCAGCCAGAAATATCTCTCATTTTAAAATTCAGTTTTATCTTACTAATACAATAGAATGATTTTAGCAACTGTGAGGGGGAAAAAAAGTCTTTTTCAAAGTGGTAGACACCAGGATTAGAGTCACTGGCAGTGCGCTAGGAGAAACTGATGGCCTCAGCCACTCTTTAGTTAACATCATTTACAGTGGCATGGCCTTTTGCACTATATGATGAGACTGCAGGGCTATGCAGAATCGCATAATTTGGGACCACATTTGCACTTAGGCAAGAAAAATGTTTACAATGAAATCTGAACACCTTCACACTCTCTTTGTGAATCTTAGTATGTTATAGTGAATTTGTAGGGCTAAAATCCATCCTGAGACGGTAGCCAGAAAAAAAAGTGTATGTATCTTAACTGTATTTCACTACTTTTGCAAAAGATCTGGTGGCTTAGGTCATTTAGCCACTTAAGGGCTGGATTCGGGTCCCTGCTTTTCTGCTTGTCCTTGGGAATTTGACCAAGTTATTCTTCTCCCTTACGGAACTCAGCTCAAGACCCTCAGACAAGTCTTGGAACAACCCACAAGCTCCAAGGCAGGCAGAGCAGTGCTGCCAGTCTCTAGGGTAAGTATTTGAGTTGTGCATTCAGAATCTGAATAGAGCTGTGTCCGATCTCTGCTGAGGACTGAATGTAACACAGCCACTGCGCAGCAGTCAGTTCTTTATCTCAGTCTATTTCTGTGACAGAAACATGTAACATTCTTCTTTGTCTGTAGTTTTAAATCATATCTATTATTTGGTTTTGTTTAGAAAGGTTAATCAATACTGGAATCAAAGAGGAATATAAATAAACACAATAATGAACAGCAACTTCTTAAGTCTGTCAGACTGAAAAGAAGATGGCATTAGCTATTCAAGAAATACCAAAAATATCTACTCATTCACACTTTCCACAGGGTTGTGAAACAATACAACTTCAGAAATACCTTCTGACATATCAGCATTAACTCTAGTAATTAAAAAAAAAAGTTCAGCATCAAATGAGAAATGAAACCTCTCCTATGCTGCAGAGCTTGTATTTTAACTCTGGAAAAAAATTAGGAATCCCTTTAGCAGTCGTAGCGAGGGAGCCAGGAGTGCTGAGGAATCTGGCTGTCAAGGAGCCACTGTTTTCTTTTACTTAGGAAGTCATTTTCATGAGGCTGAGCATATATATTGTCTAACTGTTGGAGAACAGTTGAAAGATCACGTTTGAAAGAACAATTTCAAGACATACCAGACAAAAGTAGAAAACCTGATGATGTAAAAGAAAGGATGAAAGTTACTCCTGGTTTGGTTTGTGCCTTATATTTAAGGAGACTTTTAAAAGAATATTATAGGCAGATATATTATTTACATTTACATTTATATATTTATATGTATACATGTGTACAGATATATTTAATCTTCAGCAATGATATTTTAGAATAAAATGGGCCAAGCTGATTTACAGTAGCTAAGGAGCTAGCCCAATGCATACAATTAATGCTTTATCATAAATGTCCCATCTTCTTAGACTACTGGCAATTTCAGAGGCAGCTAAATATTTTCAGAACGTGATGACACCGGCTGGGAGTTGCAAATATGGATGTCTTATATACACTGATATTTTAGTCATTCATAAAGTAGAAACAGAGAAAGAGGTAGAAGCATAGATTTTAAACAATGCCAGCGGAAGTCAGAAATTTTTATAGACACTCTATCATCCATGGCAGAAATATCTGTCTTACTAAACTAGATTTAATGTCGAGAACAATTGAAAGTTTCTTAACAGCCAGGCAGATGCTCTGTTTTCTGTTCATTCTCACAAAGAGTGGCTCAGCCAATATTTGGAGCAAAGACAAATTCTAAGGAAAGGATAATGCAGAGCAATTTATTAAACATTTGACTTTCAGTAAAGTTCTCCAGCCACTGTTCAAACTTCTACTGAAGTTGTTAATATGAATGCCAAAATTAAAATGCAAATGAAGTTGCAGTTTCATACTTTATAAGAAAATCAGTACTTTTGGGGCCTGGAGGAATTATTAGCTTTCCCTTCTGCCACCCTACTCATTTTGTTATCTTTTTCAGTTTCTTTCCTGCATCTCAGCTCAAGGACCATGTAATGTGTGAAAATATTTTCCACAGTTTTCCCTTTTTACATTACTGTATTTCTTAGGGTACTTACAGTTCCTGGCCGTGGATATGGCACTCGCCCTTGGTAGGGAACCCACTGGTAGTTTGGGCCATCTCGGTGGGCGTAGGGGCCAAGAAATACCCTCCTCACATCAGTCATGCTGTACATACACACTGCTGACCCCTTGAAGATATTACTAAAAATGAGGGGAGAAGAAATCAAGTAAGATTCTTTAAATTATCAGTCGGTTTAATCGAGTGGAAGAGCTATGGGAATAGCAGCTTGTTGCTTTCTAATTTATTGCATGTGCTGATTATCAAAACTCTGACATGCTCTCAGAGCAATCCCAACTCACCTCCTGTGAAAGTTCAGCCTAACTGATACAATCTCTCAGACATTTTCTTAAGCAGATGGCTGCTATTCCGCTATTTAAAACATATTGTCCCCAGAAGGCCAAAGCCCCAGTTTGAGTAAATTTCAACAGGGCTGTCCCTAGAGAACTATTCAATTTTTTCCTACACTTTGCATCTTTCTGGTTTTTTAGCAGTGCCTTCTGTCATTTGGGCAGCACACACACAAACTTCAGTGTTGTTTCTTACCCTGAGATTTCTTACAGAAGTCAGTAAGGACTTGTAAATCTCCGTCGTCTATGCCTGGTTATCACTAGAAACATTCTGTTTATAAACTAAAACTTCTGTCCTTCACAGATAAATGTGGCAACGCAACCAGTACTGCAAACCTTCCTCAGGCCAAAGCTACAAGTATAATTTTGTTCTTGGTGAAAGCACAATGAAACCAAAACATTCAAGTCACAGTTCTATGTGATTTAATAACAGAACTTTTTGAAAGATCATTAAACTTTCCAGATTTCAGCAATATTTTTTACTAATATCTCCTTGAGTAACCAGTTTCTCACACCACAGATTTTCTATTTTACTCTACCCCCAAACAAGCTTATTTATGCTTGTGTTATTTTTCCAGGTCTGTGTGGAAAAGGCTACAAATTCTGATCCTCACTATAAAAAGCCAATTCAATGGCCAGAACAGCCTGAGAAACTGATAGTCTTTGTGATTACTAGCTTCAGAGTGATGATGTACATTGCTCATAAGAAAAGAAACCTAATTCATTACTTCTTACTGCCACTGACTTCTCAGTTCAAAGGTTAAGAAAATTTTGTGTTTCTTAAAAACATTTTTAACAAAGAGACCTCTTTAAAACAAGCAGCCACCCAAGTTTCCATGCAAGTACAATGATACATTCTATACCTGGAAGTTGTAAACACTCCATAGACTATTGGATTTTTAGGATCTTTTGAGTTCATTAGGAACACATCCTCTGTAACAATAACAAGAGATGGAAAAGAAAACTAAGTTAAATTCATATGGATAGTACCTAAAAATATTTCTGTATTCAAAGCCATTTTTGCCACTTACGTAGTTCATCAAAGTGTGTGTCAATGCCATTGGGTCCTGGCACAGAACAAATCAGACGTGCTTTGAGGAAAGTCGTCCATTTGTTAACAAGGCTCCTGTGTCCACCAAAGTCATTCTAATAACAAAAGTATTTTGCATTAATATCTAGTAACGGTCTGTTTGAAGTATCAATGGAGTACAGAGAAAATACAGTGAATAACCACAAGATGCTACTTATAGAAAACAGAAAAGAATACACCTTCTACATACAAAAGCATTATTATGTTGCCAAAGACACTAATTCTGAATTGCTTTTATTGTACATTGTATTGCGATGTATTTCATAGTATCATGTCATTTAAAAAACAAAAAAACCCAAACCTCTTTATATATTGTAATACATATATAACACTGGAGAAAGAGAGACAGGCAGAATATTTTGCTACACATCTCCCAGGCTGCCATGTCCTGGTACAGCTCAAGGGGTTAATTATTCTTAACTGGGTAGCAACAACGTAGAAATGGAAGTTGCAAGTGAACAAAGTAGATAAAAATGCTAGAACAGTGGGATCAGTTGTATAGCTGCAAAGCTTATGAATAAAGTGCACCAAGGACTCCATACTTATGGGGTAATGGGTTTTCAAGCAGCTACCTCTGGATTTGAGGAGATAAACTGAAATTTTGCGTATGGATTAACATGAAATTTTACTGCAAACATCATAGTTGCCAAAGCTACAACATTTACTAACGTAATTTCATTTGTAGAAAACTTTTTAAAAGCCTGTCAGAGAAATATTTGGATGTTTATCGGTGTGGATGAATGATTCAATCTGCAGTCATTAAGGGTTTTCTGAATGGTTGCCCATTTCTACAGCTAAGCTTAAACAACTGTTTCCTTAAATCTTCCTTTACCTCTGTTTTAAAGATTTTCACTCATGTGGGAAAGAAAAGGTATTGACATTCCTTTAAAAAGTAAATTCTTCAAATGTCTTTGGCCTACCTGTACAAGATTCTCTCTTTTGCAGACATGTTCTAAGCCTCAGAAGATGCCTATGACTTTTTAAACAATACGTCATAGTTTGTGTATATTCCCCAAAGAGAGAAGAACTGAATAGTACACCTTTGGGTGTGTTAACCCCTAAATATTTTTCACTTGGGATGATGTCTGCATTAGTACAATGCCACTGTTAATACTGAATAGTTTACAGGCAAGACAATGCAGTTTCTAAAATCACTTGCAAAGCGTCCAGAGGCGTATTCAATCTCACGTGAAGAAGTCCGCATTTTACCTTGCAGATCTGCCCTATTCTGGCATGAGTGGCTTTTCCAGTGTGCTCTCCATCAATTGCGTTTTCACGGAAGAAGAAATAGATTTTGTCATCTTCTGGATTGTCACTCTCTGGTATCAGGTGAGCACTAATAAATCTAGGATCTGAGAAGACAATGCCATTGTGCATGTTACTACTCCATGAATTGAATCACTTGCCTTCCTTATATAAATGAATTGTGATTTTGCTTCCCAAAAATCAATCTTTGCATCAAATGGCAAATATATCTATTATTTAGGTACATCATCACCCATTAACATGTGACAGGTATTTATATTCCTTTTACCTTTAATACATAGAGGTGTTTGCTACAGATATTTAATGAACAGATCTTAACTTTATTATTGGAGCAATTAAACATTCATGAAATCTCTTTACAAATGGTTATATAACATTACAGCATGGCTTCCTAATTCTACGTATTTACTACTGACATTTTTCTTGTTTCTTTGGATCTTTTGACTTTACTTCTAGAAAAGTATTAATGTGATAGCGTCAAAAAAATTGAGTTAAAAAATATAGTTTTGATTGATATTGTCTGCTTCCACACTATGATACCCCAATCCCCAACATTTCTGTCTCATTTTCAGAACAGAAATGCATTTGTGAATTTCCATTCCAGTTGTTGAAATACCTTGTCTTGTCATTTTTTTAAAGACTTTTTTTTAATAGAAAACCTTTATTTCTAGGACAATTAGAGTTATAACGTTATTTGGTGATAAAGAAGATACATCAACAAATGAAAATGCACAAAATGCAGACATACTGTTTGGTTATGTAAAAAATGGTGGAAATAAATTTTGGGAGAGAATTTTATAGAAATCATAACAGTAAATTCATACCAGTGGTGAATCTGGCTCATCACTGTATTTTACAGAGACACTTCAGCTGGTATCTTTCACTATATTTGGAAAAAAGAAGGCATATCCAACAGATTTACCAATCTGTTTTATAACCAGTATACATCCTGCTGGGATAATTAACTGTGAACTATATTTAACTACTCAAGAGTCCTGTTCCTACATGAAATTATAAGCTATTTTAGTGTCATGCATTAATGTCTTTTCAGTGTGTGTTTATTGCTATATAGTCATGGAAATAATGACCTCTACCTTGTTTTGCCCTTTTGCATTAACTGTCCTGTGAAACCCATTGCCTTATTAAGGATGGCAGTGTTTGTAAGCAACATATTTTGATATATTTATATATATATCTATGTACGTGTTTGGATGTTTATATTATATGAGTACATACTACATAATTTTTTGTGTGTATATATATTCTCGTACTCTGTGTGTGTGTGTATATATATATGTATATATATATATATTCTTGGGTACTCTGTGTGTGTATATATATATATATGCACATAGAGTACATGAGAATGACCATACTGGCTTAGACCAAGGTTTACTTAGATCAGTATACAGACTTCAACATTGCCCAGAAGTAGTTATCTGGGACAAAGAAAGCATATGGTAAGGACAAATAATACTCTACCAGAATAATCTCCCTTCCTCCAACTGCTTTCAGTGTAGTTGATTCCCTGAGCTTGGTTGCTTTCTACGTGCTTAGTAACTCTCAACAGACTTTTCATCCAGTTATCTGTTTAGACTCTTCTTGATCGCATGCAAATTTCCAGCATTCATAGTGTCCTTTCGGAATTTGTTCCTTACGTACACAATCTAGTGAGCTAAAATCTACTTCTGATTTCACGTTTTGAACATCGATCTTACTAACTTCATTTGATGCCTCATAATTCTTGTACTGGAAATATCCACAGTGTTCAAGATGTGGATGATTTGTGCTCTTATACAAGGGCTATAGCAATGCTCTTTGTTGAATTCTCTGGTCTTTTTCTATTAATTCCTGACATTTAATATGGATTTGACAGATCCTAAGCAGCAATCTGAAATTTTCATGGAACTTTATGTGCCATAACCCCAGAACCTCACTCTTCATTGGTAATGCTCAGTCCACAGCCTATCATTTTATATGTGCAGACGGGAAAGTTTTCCTCATGGTTTTCCCCACGGTTTATCACTACATCATTCATCAAGAATAATTTAATTTGTCATTTGATTGGTTAGCTACCCCATTGCATAAGATCCTTTTGTAATTCTTCACAGTGTTCCTTTGTCTCACTATGCTGAACAACAGTATCGTGTGAAAAATTTTCTCATCCTGCTGCTCAACCTCTTTTTCAGGTTATTTATGAACACATTGAACATCACAGGCCACAGAACAGATCTCTGTGGAACTGTGTCTATTAACTACTGTCTATTAAAATAAATCTTTTTAGGCATCTGAAAAAATCAAAAATCTGTAAACAGCTTAAGCTCTCCACCCCAAACACCAGTAACCTAAGCTACTAAATTCATTTCCTTTCTTTCTAGCCTGCATTTAACAGCCTTCAAGTTTCACTGACACAAGGCGCAAGATGAATAATATCTAGACTATATTGTACCACGGAAAATATCTATTATATACCATCTAGCAGGGCTTTGAATGCAACTTGTATCACAAGAAACACGAGACTACAGCTTCAAAATTTCTGCATCGCAGCCTGTGGAAGGATACATAAGAGAAAGAGGGTACCCATTAGTAGACAGTCTTCTGGGCTACTGGAGCTGGAGAACCTCTTGTCTCAATTCACTGTTTTTACAGTCTTAAGGTCTTAATGAAAAGGGTAAAAACCATCATTCAACCAAAACCTAAATCCATTCCCAAATGGTTGAATGATTTGTTTCTAGTGCAATGGGTTTTGTAAATCACAAGATATCAAATTCTAAATAAATCACTATATTATCAGGCATCAAAAATCTAACTTTACGTTGGCCTATGAAGATACTGTGGGGACTCCCATTTGAGTCAATAATATTGTTGATGTAGTACGGGTTATATAAACTTGCTCTTGGTTAGCATATTATTATTCTTTTCTTTCCCTCTCATAATTTTTCAAGTGAACCTAGGAACAGTAAGAGTCTAGTATTAAAGCAGGATTGATACAAGAGTGATAGAAAAATAGTTTAAGAAATTGAAAATACGTATTTCAAATACCTCTGTCAGAGTGGTAGCAGAGGAGAGGGGTGTGAGGAAGGCAGATATAACTAATTCCATAGCCAGAGCACATGTGAATATGCTTTGTATACATTTCTTACCAGTGCTCATCTGGGATGATTTCAGATTTTAAATTAGTGATTAATAATCCTAACGACATCCCTAAAAATAAAGCGCTCACACAGCCCCACATTAGAACACATCCATTGTACATACATCATGGAACATTTTTTGTTGAATAACACTAGTGTTTCTTACTGAGCAAACCTCAGGCTCTTTTGCCATCTGATTAAATCGATATGTTTTAGTCAATAAAAGAGTGGTTCTTCATGTTATAGGGCCCTTGCTCTTGTTACCTGGTGGTGTTTAGTTTTTTTCCCCTCTTCCGTATAACAGATCTATGTCTATGCATTGAAGCAAATAAAGGAAGAACAGGCTACATGTGTTCTGCTGCATACAGAAGTAGATCCATTTCTGTTCGGAATGAATATAATCATAAAAGCGACATCATGATTATATGTGTGGAGAGAGGGAGAGAAATGTGGTTGATAATTTCATAGGTTATAAAGCCACGACGTGGCTGGTGTGAACTAGTCATCTGTAGTGTGTTCTTTATTGTTTCATTAGCGGAGGAGCTGTCTGACTTGCCTGAGGCTTGATGCAAACTTGCATTTAACTCCAGGGCTTCAGACCATGCTTACAACTAACTGTTTAGCTTCATGATGAATCAATCAGCCAGATGGCCGGCAGTCACGCAACATAGCCCTCTCCATGGACTACGCAGCATTTTTTTATTGCTCTTCTTTGAGGAAGGGAAGGGAGATGTTGTCCACAGATGAGGGACTTCTCCTTGACTTTCCTAATTGCTCACCCATGCAGCAGAAGAAAGAAAGTCATCCATGAATGTGTATGTTCAAGTATTGAGACTGCCCTGCATTACCCTGCAAAATTAAACAGGTTCAGTATCAAGGGGTCCCCATGGGAAGTTTAAAATAATTCAGTCAGGGTTGACCTATTTCATACATTCAACACAGCCACAAAAGAAGATCTGGAATGAACTTCAAGGAAGTTTTACCAAATGGAAAGTGGGACTTTGATCCAAACCCACCGGTGACAATTGTAAAAGTCGGTGCACTGCAGCTATTGTGGATAGATTGGATGACTTCAAATTTCTGTGTATGAATTACTGGGTATTCTGTGACCCTAAAACTGTCTCCAACCCATGAAGCACTCAGAAATGCTGTTACAACAGTTTAACACTTTCTTGTTTAAAAGCAGTCTCCCATTGGCTGTAAGTCCAGAAAGCATGTTTTGGGAAAGTGAATTTAAGAAATAATTTTACGGCAAATATTTTGCAATGATTCATTGCTTTAAAAAAACACAAGCAGACAATGTGGACGAGTACTTTAAAAAACAGCATACATCAAACAAACGTGTCTGAAACATGTTTAAGCATGATCAAAGGAGAAACAAAGCCACAGCATAAACATGATCAAAATAAAATTACAGCTAAAAACACTTCTCTGATCTTGCAGCCAATGTGAACAAGCTAAAAATAAAACCTTAGATTTTTATTTTAAATAATCACCCTCAAGAAGCAAATTATTAAAGCGCACACCTTTTTCAGTCTCCTTTTTCCAGTTGTCTTGGCTGTGGGGCTATTTCTCAGATCCCACATGGCACCTTTGTAGCACCACGTTTTGTGTGCCCTCCTGCAATTACCAGCTCTGCAGACATTTCGCTGGCAGCAGCCCATTAAACTGTCCTTCACGAGAAATCTGGCTCTTTATGAAAACGACACCTTGGTCCAGCTGCCTCTATGATTTATATGCCATTGTTTGCTTAGTTAAGTAATGGAAACATGTTTTGCTTGTCTCAGCACTTCAGGTTGAGAAAAAGCTAAGGAAAATCGATCTGCATTTGTTCTTTTACAAATGTTACTCTTTAGCAGCAACAACCGCACAAACACACACTCACCCCCAATAGCAAGAAACCATAAAAGTCAGAAATTGGGTTTCTAACTGAATTGTATTAGCATTTTAATGAAGATCTATAAACTTGAAGGCACAGAAATTACCTTTAGCTGTCAAGACTGGGTAAGCTGAAGGAACAGAAGCTGGGGTCATCTCTTCATCACTTGACAGGAGCCAAAGGGCAGTTCTCTCAGGAAATGTTTTGTAAAGAGTTTGAACTGGATGCCCCTATTATTGTATATTTACGGTTAAAATGACTAATTTATCAGTTCACAGTAAGAAATTCTAGGAAACTGGGGAAATTTTATGCTCAGTAAACCTGCAATTGCTATAATTTAATGAAAAGTACTGGAGGGTGACCGGGGCCCTGAGGAGAACAAGACTAGGAGAGCTGAAATTAAAAATTTAACAACAAAAATAGTCAGCTACTGAGGACTTCATAACTACGTACAGTGCCCGTCCGCTGAGACCCAGCACAGATAGCCAAGTACTGTCCTCAGAAAATCTGAACTTGCAATCACAGCAAGCTCTACTACGCACAGAGAGGAGGACTTGCAGCACCAGTCACAAACATGCACTGCAGAGCCGTCCGCCGCAGGCACGCTCGGCAAGGTCACCGGAGGACAAAGTTTTTAATATATGGTGATGAGAGAGCTTAGCTGCTATGTGGTTTTACACACTCAAACATAGTTTACAAAACACCGAATCTTTTCGTGGTGTTTTTCCAAAGTCCCTTCATTTTAATTCTTCAGCTTTCACATCCCTCTTGTTGCCAGCGGCTCAGGCAAACGCAACGGAGCTCTCACGGATTCACCGCTTACAGTGAAGCTCCTCAACAACACAGGTGCCATCAGACCGCATCCTCAAGGTGGGAATGCTCTTTGCACAAGGGATAACTCGTGGCCATTATAGAGCTAATAGGAGGGGTTTGCGGCAACCTGCTTTCAGATGCTGACATGGAGAGTAGCACCAGTGACAGACCACAGAACAGAGATGCGATTTAAAGACACTGTTTTCAAAGCCATGGGTAGGCAGAGGTGGATGCGTGGCAAGCAGGCCATGCATGTTTGAGATGCTAGCAGCTATCACAGGCTAAGAAGCACTATGGTAACTCATTGATGTTGCAATAGAAGTTCTCATCAGAAAGAGTTTTAAAGACTCATGATACCTATCCAGAGGTTTGTCTTTGATCCAAGTCAGACTGATGCTGAGGAACAATGATCTTAAAAGAGTATGTTAGCTATGACAGTTTCTCCTTAGAAGTCATATCCTGTTTTTTTTTAATTTTTCAAAGACTAGTAAAAGCAATTTTGGTCACATAGTCAGATTATAATATGGGCTGGTAAGTTTAAGGTTTAGCTAAGTCTTCTTGTAATTTCAATTGCATATGTATTCTTTTTTTTTTCTGACTCAAAACTCTTTCAGAATTAAGGAAAAAAATATTCCTCTCTGCAGAATCTGGCTGTTCTGTTTCACTGGTGAATTGTGGGATTTTTTTGTGACATAAAGAGATCACAGATTTTCAAGGATGAAAGGTATTAAAAATAATATTAACATACCAATCTTCCATCATTTCAATACATAGACGCAACAGCAACATAACAAGCAATAAGACACGCATAAAAAAAGACGCACAATGCTTTTACAGGTGTAAATTTCTCCACATCTCAGTGCTACTCCTACATATACAGCAACAGGAATCTACTCGCTGTGGCTTTTCAGTGCTTTGACCTTGAGTGTCACCTATGGATCATTCTTATTGTGAGAGATGTTAGACCTGAACAAAGTGGAGGGGTTTTTTTAAGGAATTGCTGATTTATAATTGGGGCAAAAGCAAAGAAGGGCAGCATTAACAATACACTGAGACATTTAAGCTCCACGCTGGCTGGTTAGCTATATGGTGAGCTCGGGGGGCTCAAGGGGCTGCAGGCCCTCAGTGCGCCCGGCCCCCACCCCAGCACCCCGGGATCAAATGACCTCAAGGGGAGCACAACCTTCCTTTGCGGCATTTAAAGCCTCTAAAGTAGCATAAAGGAGCCTCTGAACACCAGCCAAGGCATCTCTGGGCAGTGCCACTGCCCTGAGATCTCTCTCCTCTGCAGCCTTAGAGGCATAATTTAGTACAGGTATTTCTTGGGAGTAACATTTAGCTCACGCAGGAAGGAGAAGAAAATCTTGATCTCCAATGCAATTATCAGTTTCTGAAGCCTTTGTTCTAAAGAGACAACAATAGTTTTGATTCCCTGTAATGACTAATTATATGGTGAAGAAAAGTGAATAAAAAAGTTCAGTAAAATTATAGCTTAATTCTCAACATAAATTAGATTTCTCACAAAACAATGCTTATGATCTACCCACCATATTCAATTTGAAAGAGGTGATTATTATCTCTTTACAGAACAACAGCCAAAATTAACACCTCTTTTCTATTGCTGACTGTGTCTTAAGGTGTTGTATATCTATCAACACTGTTAATTTTAAACTGATTTACTTGTCCCACAGAGAGAATAATGGGGCAACTGAGAAAACGAGTGTCCTTCCCAGAATGGAAAGGAAGGCTTGCAGCATATTGTCTCCATTGAGGAATACTTTAATCTCAATTTTCCATGTTTCTTAACCTCTCTGTAGAAAAAGCTAACGAGAGTTCCAGCTAAGAGCCTGTTTCTTCCTCTCTTGGTCATTTATCTGAAGCATTTGACATTGATGCTTGGAAATAAAAACACTGGAAAGCCTGTGCCTTAACTGTGTAACCTACATCTTTAGAGCTCTGGATGAGTGACAAAAACTAAATATCACAGTCTTCATTTTAAAAAGTGATGAATTACGGGAGGAAGTGGAACATGGAGGCACTGAAGACAAAAGATGTTTCTGATTTGGGGTGTTACACAGTTTTGGCAATCAAAGCCATGCTACGGGCCTGCCTTTTGTAAGCTCTGAAGATTCACACGTGGAGCACAAGTCCCTGGAGATGCCCAAGCAGTTTATGGTAGCTGACCCAAAACTCAAGGAGACCAAACCTGTTCCTCTCCACTAATGTGATTTTCTCAGGCCTTCCAGAATGCTGAGAGACGTGTGATCACATCTGCATGGAATATTCTTCCTCTTTGCAACTTGGAAATCAGAGGGTACAAGAAAGTAAGTGTCCTGAAGGCAGAGAGAGCATGCTGCAGCAACACCATCAGCCAGACTCTTGACACATTGCAGAAGAGTCCCTGGCTCAGCGTGAGGAATAGCTGGAGATTAACACGGCAAACACATTTCACTGAAGGGAAAGTGGGATGGCCTTCAGCAGTACGACTGGCAAAAGCATGAAGCCTCAAACTGAACAACAGTGGCTTGACAAGTCTGTCTTCAGCCTCCATATATCTCCTGAGACCGCAACTCTTAAGACTTCTCTGTCAGAAATCTGTGCACAGCCCTGTCTCCAGCAGGACCCTTTGTCCACATGTGTTTTGCTTTTTTTTCTGCCTACACTGTGAACAAATTCGGCCTTTGTGTCAAAAATCATCTATTTTCAAAACAGGAAGAAAACTTCCAAATTTTGTACCGCCAGGTTTAATTTGAAGTGTGGGGAAGAGCTTGTTTAGCTGTAAAAATCTCCTCCCCTATGTCATGTCAAAAATCTGGACAGGACTCTGCCATCATCTCAATTCTCAGTGAGGGCTGTTCATTCATCGGGAAATGATCATCAGCCCGAGCCTGTTCCCAAGGACTGATCCAGCAGGCAACACTCCTGTAGCAATTTCCTAACCTATTCAATCTCCTGTAATTTAATGTCTTTGTTAAATCCTTCAGATTTGGCCACAAAACTGAGGTCATTTTGTCAAACTATGAAAAAGGTTTTGTTGTTATAATTAACTTTTACAGCTAGTGTAAAGCAACTTGACACAAAAATCCATTAAAGTAAGATTAATGAGGGATGGCAGCAAAGACTGACAAAAGGGCTGGGTGAATGACTGGTTTTAGCTGATCTGTCAGTGTAGCCCAGCAACATAAAATGCAGTAAGGCATCTGTAAGTGGAAGCAAAACCCCTCAGCACAACCTGAAGTATTCAGTATGATAACATCAGTTATGACAACCTCTTTCAGTAGTCATGTGAGCGTAATACATGATTCCAACTTAATTTAGCTTCAGTCAACATAAGATATTATGAGGATTTGTACCCAACCGAAATAATTTACCGGTTTATTGATGGCGTGAAACTTAGTTCTGCTCATTAAAAAAAAGAAAAAAATAAAAAGAGAAAGCATTTGAAAGCACAAGTGTGATGAAAACCATGGAGCTGCTTCAGGTAGAAAAGTCTTGCAACATTACCTTTTACGCTGCTCTGTCAGAAAGTTGTTCTCAAACTCTGTTTAATTGGTATGTATTTTTATACTGTACAAGAAAACCCTCCTTTTTTTTATTCACCGACAGCATTTCAGAAATATTTGATGTAATTACTGTGACTTTTAAGAATGAAAACCTTCTTGGACTGTATCAAACTCAAAATTTTAGCATTTTTTAAAAGCAGTGAGGGAGGAATTTGCAGCACTCATGCTTGTGATACATAAACAGCAGGCAGAGAAATTTGCAGAAAGTTTAGCAAAAGTATTTAAAAAGTAACAAAAGAAAGAAATGCAGTAAAAAATATAGTTCCTGTAATAAATGGGAAAGCGTGGAATATTTTTTTTAAAGAATGCTTTCTACTGACAGGTCTGGCAAAAAAAAATTAAAGCTGTAAGTATGTCAAGTACATAGCAGGGACAAGAAGGATAGATTGATGTAAGTCCGTGGAATCCAATGGAATAGCAAGGGATGGGATACTTTAGACACCACTCTGAAACCTAAAAGCTAGGCATTGAAGCCTGAGATAAGTAATATAGAGTGCTCTAAAGATCAAGGGAAAAAAGAAGTACTACTTTGGCAATGCACCAAAATGGGAAGTTCAGGATCTATTGCACTGTCAAAACTTAAAGGCATCAAATGAGGAACCATTTGTCGAGTTTTTTTGTGTGTGCGCGTGTGTGATCTGTCCATCATATCTGATAACTGCAGTTCTGTGAATAAAGTATTTGGGGCTGCTTTATTTTCTCTGTTATTTAGTCAAACATGCTACCTTTACAAGTGAAAAACAGGTATCCATTTGTCTCTCCCATTTGTCCTTTTCTCTTCCTGTTCTCTCTTCTTTACACCACAGTCATGAATAAAGCTCTATGGGCTAAATGATGCTGGTGGTGACTTCTGTTTCACCCTTTTGTTTTTCAGGTGTTGCCTGGTGGAACCTGGGGAGGAACCCAGTAAAGTGGCTCAAGTGGGACTGGAACACTGTCTGTCCTGGAAACACTGGGTTTGCAGAAATAAATGAAGAAAAATCACTAAAAGTTTCTGTATTAATTAAAACCCTGAAAAGGATGAAAACTGATCTGCTGGGAAATTACATGACATATTAAATATACAGTTTTGTAACTAGGTGTTTTCTCTTCTCCTCTCTTGAAAGGTTACGGAAATATTAGTATGTCCTACAGTTACAGCACAGAAGTGTCTTCACAATGTAAGATTTGATACATCACAGTATTTCAGAAATAATGAAACTATTAAATCTGCAAGGAATCAACAAATCTGAATTTAACTACAACAGATGCTCTGTCTACATTTCTTGATCTTACATGCTCTTTGTGCCTACCTAATCACAAAGTATTGCATTAGGCCCAGTCCTGCTCTAGCAAAGTCAACAGCCATAACTCTGCTAAATACAGGAGTCAGAATATAACCTTGAGAATGGAGCTTAATATTAGCTTTGCAGTTCTTTGCTAGTGTGACTTTTGAATTGTGCTCTTGAACTACCTGAATGCGTTATCAATGTTTTAAATACACTGATGTTTCCACTTTGTTGTAAAAATAGGCTTTCAGTACAAGACAGCATTTAGCAATCTAGTACCAGCCATCAGTTTGATATCAGCCGTGACATTATTTAATTTTCAGAATCACAGAGGTTAAAGCTCACTGAACTATAAACAGTTGGAAACATGGAGTGTAATCCCAAGGCACAGCTCTGCACAAGCTGTAATTTAAATCATATTGCATGCTAAGCTGAAAAGGCAGTGCAGGTCCCAGAGGGCATGAATAAATCTGCAGTCACTGATTTGCCACACACATTTGTGTTGGGATTCTGTAACTGTGCAAATGTGATGTCTTCCTTTAGTGCAGAAGATCTGTCATCTACTGAGATTTGTAATTAAATAACCCAAAGAACAAAAGCAATTACTTAGCCTTACAAGCATTCAGACTGGAATTTACACAATTTCATGAACAAAGAGAAGGGGAAATTATGGAGACAGAGAGAAAGGGAGACTTTGAGTCTGCAACTTAATTCAGCTGTGTCTAGTGCTAGCTGAGATTTTAATGTATAGACCAGGTATTCAAATACCTGGCTTACTTTGAACTAATAATTCCGTCATCACAAACTCCCCTCTGAAGTGGATGTTTCTCCATCTAAGGAGCCAATTATATTTCCAGCTGGCTACGTGCCACATCAGGTGCCGGCTTTGAGCAATCATTTGTGTTAATTGCAAGCAACACTGAATGCCTTTTGGGACAAGCAATTCACGGTTCAGGAATGTTAGTGTAAAGGGGGTTAGGTTCAGCCCCATTACCAAGAACAAATCACAAAGTTTGTATAGGTTGCAGACTAACAGTTGTAAGTTTATGGAATGGGGGAAAGCAGTAGGAACAGACTCCAGGGCTGTATCCTCACATCATTAACTCTGCTGGGTGTGCTGGCCATCTCAGTTTCTTGATGGAGTTGTGGCTACATGGTGGTGGAGCCCTTTAATTTTCAGCTCAGCAGCTCTGTCCTCCCATTCCCCTTGTTCTGTCAGGTGTTCTGATCCAAGCCAAGAGGGCCAAGACATTGGCTCAAGAGAAGACCATATCAACTGCCCGTGAACACGGTCTCCTCCACATTTGTTGGCGTTTTCCTTCTTTCTATTTGTCATACTGGGAAAATAATAAATGAAACAATGCATAGGGGTTGTTTGATGTAAAGGAAATATTATAAGCCCATAAATAAGAGTGAATGCCATAAATGGATGTTGAAGGGCAGATTTATATAAAAAACAGCCTCTGAAGAGATAACGCATATTAACAAAATGAGCTGAGCACTGCAGTGAGTAGAAATCAGTAGAACTTTCTTGGCTGCATTGGGGATATTCTCATTTATTATCAGCTAAAAATCTGACCTGTGATTATTTTTAGTATCTAACTTCTGTCTCAGTACCTGAATAACAAGTTTTAGCTAGTCTATCTATATGCAAGGGCTGATTTCTAATACGTTTGCCCATGAGTCTCGGCACCAGCACTATTTAAAAGAAGAAACCTGCCCAAATGTTGGAGGTGATGAATGGGAACCTTGGATTGAATCATTAAAGATAAAGGGAGTTAGTGTGTGGTGGGGAGGAACTGGTACAAACCTCAAAGTCTGCAGGTGCTTAGAAACAGTGCGGAGGCTCAGGAAGTCTCTCTAATACCCTTTAGAGGCTCAGTCCCTGGTGTCCCACATGGCTGTACAAAGAAAACTTCTTAAAACAAAGCCATCTTATTTCTCCCTTTAACATAGACTAAAGCACTGCCAGACACTTTTGCATCTGAAGCTGTGAATTTCATTAAATTCAATGCAACTCGCTCAGCACTCTCTGTTTTTGTGTGACTGAAACCTCTAATTCTCCCCCCGCAACCCTGCCGCCAGCGTGCTCTAGTCACATCACACTTAACCTTTGCCTTGGCTTCTCAAAAAAGAATTTGTTTCACTCTATTCATGGCTTCAACAGTTTGGCAAACTGCACTTGAGTGCTGCGCTGGGCCTTTATATTGAACACACTAATCTGATTGTTTTTCCACTCTACAAACTTTGGGTCAACAATCAAGCTGCTGCCAGAAACTAATTAATTTGCAAACAGGCCCCATTTTCACAGGGGGAGAGCTTTTGAAACCTATGTCAGCAGAGCTGGTCACACCATGGTGACATGCATTGTCATGGCATCCACTTTTCTGGGTAATTCTCCTCACTAATTTTTCACCACACACATGAACTCAAATTACCCAGTCAACAGTAAATCTCTATTGAATGCCCACCAAACTCTAAACGTGGTGGCCTGAGAAGAGGAAATTGGTATTGACAGGGTCAACACTCATTAAATTGATGGCTAGAGCAGAAGGGAAAAAAACCAACACAAGAACGTAAAAAAAAAAAAATTCAGATGTATGTCATATCCCAGTGAAGGGGGCTGTAACAGACCCATTCCTACTTTGTTTAAATCAATTAGTATTCTGCTGTGTGATTCCCTACAAGCAGATTTCTGCTTAACTTTTCTTGAAAAACTGGTTAGTTACTTTTGTGAACAGGAAAGGAGGCACAATTCAGTAGCTAAAAGTCACTGTTTTCCAAGCATCAGAGCTGTGATGAGCCCTCATAGAGATTTCAGAGATCATGGGAAACCTACTTGAATTTGCAAGGCTTATAACACATAGGCTTTGCCTTTGGCATCGTGCCACCTAATCTGAACTTTCCTTTTCCTTAAGCTGATTTGTATCTTTGTAAAAATTATAATTACAAAGAAATCCATGTTGTGTAATTTAAAGCAGGGCCTACACCAAAGGTAAAGCAAAGTGCAGTCTTAGAAACTGAACACTACACCTGTCCTGGACAAATTACTTTTTGCCTATTGAAATTCATCTGCAGGGCAAGAGGAGAGGCTTCCTATGAACTGATGCATATAGGTAATATGTTTGTATTTATATATATATGTATACATAGATAAGGTCTTTTTAATAGTATATTGACTGAAAGCAGTACACAAAGCTTTCTAGTAGATATTATTGCCACAGGTACCACTGCTTGAGTTACATACTGAGCTTGTCACCTTCTTTATGTGAACAGACCATCACTTTACAAAGCTGCCCATTGCCAACTCTACAAGTTATCCATCGAAATAAATACATACAAATAAACAATCCTTCTCAGTTTTGTTTTTTTTTTTTTTTTAAAAAAAAAGCTTTCTAGAGAACATGGAATATCACTGGGACTACTGATAATCAGACAGTAGCTGGTGTTTATTATTCAGTGTGAGAAGGGTACAGAGCTGGAGACATCCAGGATCAAAAGTGTGACTCCCGGAGCGTACTCATGCAGATGGGTTTTTACTCAGCTCCTACTGCTGGAGGTGGCAGATGAGACTCAGATTTGTTTATCTAAAGCTACGTCTATAAAAAGCAAGTCACTTGGGTCATCAAATTTGATTCTGAAGACCCCAGCAAGATCACCCGATTTGCCCTGCACAGATCGGTACACTGATTTATCCACATCTAGCATCTAGCCAGAGCTTGTTCTGGCTCCTTCATCCAATCTCCCCCCCAGAGAAGTCAGAGCATAGGTGATGGGAAGGGCTACACTCTCAGGTCTCACTCCCCTGGACATGAGGCTCACCAGGATTTGCTGGGTGGTTGACCTGATACCACATTCACCACTGAAATAAAAACCCTAAAATTTAGCAATTCTAAGGCACATCACCAGTGGAACGATTCAGTGTACATGAGTGAGTGTAGATCCCCAAGCTGGCAATCACTTCCAAGTCTCTTTTTGGAGAGAGACTGTGCACTGATCTGTTTGGGACTGGGGTCATATCCCACAGTGCTTGGTCTGAGAGCTATGAACTTCTTTCCTAAAAATGTACTACGTGCAGCACACAAACTTCTCTGGGCTCCAGTGGAAACAGTGCCCAAAGCACTCTGAGCTCCCCCATTATTTTTGATCTTATATGCTCTATAATGAAACTCACAGTATGAATTGCAACAAAGCATGGCTTCTAATCTACACTCCCAGCTATTATTTTTTGGTGTGGATAATAACACTGACAAAACTGAAACCCATAAATGAGCCCACGGTTAACCATGTAATATACACATATCCTAAGTCAGGTGTTCCTCGACTAATTTGCATCTTAACTTTCCCAACTATATTGTGGCTATAGCTCAAACCAATATGTTTACTGAAGCAAGTTTTTTTGCCCCAGGTCATATTCTTTAGATTGTCAGGAATTCCTCAAAATCTGTGGTCAAACCAGGGGAACGTCTTCTTCTGTTTCATCTTTCCTATCCACTTTTTCCACTCCAGCCTCAAAACTTACCCTTTGGCTACTTTTACCAATTTTTCATACCTAAAGGCAACAAAATCTCATCCACAGCCGTGAAACTTAATGAAGAAAATGACCTAGTCCTAGACTGGTGGGGGGGGAGGGGGAGGGCAGGGGCAGGTAGAGG
>JAVKLA010000005.1:9988853-10030162 GCA_034782735.1 Sagittarius serpentarius | reverse complement strand
ATCGAGTTGAAGGTGTCCCTGCTCACTGCAGGGGGGTTGGACTAGATGGCCTTTGATGGTCCCTTCCAGCCCAAGCCGTTCTATGATTCTATGATCTTCCTCACATCCAGAGGAACTGAAAAGCACATTTTCTAATTGCTACTTGGTCTTTGATTTCTGAATCGAATACTTCTCTTACTTTGCCTAAAGATATCAGGAGCAGTTATCAGACAGGATGAGTCAACTGGTTCAAATACATGAGTATTTTCTGATCAAGTATTCAGCTGGACCTGTGGCTTCCTGAATTGTAACAATTTCAGGCTAGTGACAGTATAAATATCAAGTAATAATATTAAGAAAAGTGATTATTTTGTGATTTCAGAAAATCTATATTTCTTCCAAGAGAAAAAGAATGGGTTGTAATAAAAATGTATAGAGAAAAGACTTGTTAGATTGCAATGAGAAAAACAATTTAAAATTTATATTCAGTCTCTCAAATTTGGATGTACAGACTTAAGGGAGAAAAAAAAAACCTGTAAATTGAGTTTGTATGCCATTCTGTTCACATTATTATGCCACCGTCACCATAGTTTCTGAGTACTTCCTAGCACTGTGTTAGGTGACATTAGCATTTGTCACACATGGAATTTATCACTGTGAAATTATTTATTGCTATTCTTAGCATTGAAGATAATGGGAATGGGGGTGGGATGGCGTATTGAGTGAAAATAAGACTTGCATATATGGACATGTTTTGCTCCTGCAAGGGTTGGAGTTGTTCGTGCCTGTATTAGCAGTGGTGGGAAAGTGCAGGACTTGGTCCACACTACAGCCTGCATGATAGGAGATACCAGCTGACTAATTTGGTTCAAATATAGAAATGCATATTCTAAATGCAAGAGAAAAAAAACACCAAAAGAACAACAACAAAGAAAACCACAAACAAAAAAAATCCCCTCACTGTTTTCACAGGTAAAGTTCTTTAAATATGCCCTTGTAAACTTATGGGAATGCAGACCTGGAAAAGACTTCTTAGTCTAGTCACTGCAGTCCCTTGCGATGTCAGGCAAGTGTGCTCTGTGACAACACCTAAAATGTTATCTATGTTTCTCTTAAAACCAGCTAGGCTGCCTCACTGACTACTTCTATTGGGCAGCTTTTGCTAATTTCATTCCCCCCATTTAAGACTTCTAATTTGAAGACTAAATATATTCATATGCAGTTCATACCGTGTTTATTTTTTTTTAATGTCCTTTATTTAAATAGCTCTTTTCTTGCTGGACATTTATTGTATTTGTATTATCCATCACCTCCTTTCTCCAATATCTCAGATGTACTTTATGAAATAACCCCCAGGTACCAGGATGGCTGGATCCTGTCTACGCTGGCAGGTCAGCTATTTTCCACATCTGCTTACCTTTGGTGGCGTGTATTTTAGTGCCTTCTGTATATCTGGTTTGGGAATATGTAAGGGATGAGCTGGAAAATGGGAAACTAGGAAGGCATTTAGGGACAAGGGAGTGGCACAGAAGAGGCGGGTGTCAGTGGGTATGTATAGGTGGGAAAAGGGTTTGGTGTGGGTGACCAAAGACAAACTATAGATTCAAGGATGCAGCAAAATGAGCGCATCAGCAAGAGTCTCAGTAAGAGTAATTGCAAGAGAACAAATATTCATTTCTAAATATCTTGACACATTTAATACATTTTTGTTAGAGGGGTAAAAATCCTATAAACTAGCTTAAATCTTGTCTTTGACTTGCTGTACATTCCTCTACTGTGCAATACATATATATTCAAAATTATGTGTGTATGTTGCCAGTGCTGGGACGTCCTACAAACTGCCATAAGCAGAAACAACATGAAGTGATGGCTAAAGTTCTGTATGAATGCCAGGAGAGTATCAAGTCCATGTTTCCTGCCTTGGAGCCTGTGAAATTTAAGAGGGCATTTTCTTTTTTATTGAACAGTCACTCAGCTTCTATAATTCTCAGCTGTTTATGTAACCGTAAAGTAAAGATTACCAGGGACAATAACCCCAGGGGACTAAGCACAGCTACTAGCCCACTTTAAAAATTAAGCCATGGAAAGTATGCTAAAATAATATCATAGAGCTGGTTTAAACCCATAAAAAGGAAGGAAATTCCAAACCAAGGCTGGAAATCCAGACTGACAGTCTCTCTTAACCCCAGGTCTAGTAAAGAGGGTGAGCAAGGTCACCATTCCCTCACTTTTCTGGGGTGCAAACCAGATTCATAAAACTATCTTAATGCAGCTTTTGTGGTTTCATTTCCTTTCAAGTCTTCTGCAGCCCAACTTTGTTTTGCTTTTAAAATAAATGTTTATCGTTATTCATTTTACAAAATGTTAACAATTTAAGGCCAGATCTCCTGTGCTCAAGTCAAGGAAGATGAGAGCGGCTCCAAGCTTTCCTTCCACTTCCGATCTTCAGCTTGCAAACTGCCTTCAGTACATCGCTTTTGCATTGCTTAGCATTTGCTTTGGTACAGCGCACTGCCATTTCTGCCTTCGTGCCTCCAGCCATGCCCTCAGCCCTTGCATGAATGCTGCCATGGATGGTGTACAGCAAACGCTGCGTGTAGTTCAGCAGGGAACAACCACCTGGTACCAGGGTAAGTTGCTCCAACCTGCTCAGGCCTCCTGCTCATCCTTTTTTTTTATTGCTGAAGCAGTTCAGAGAAGCAGGACCTGATCTGTGCTTTCTTGAAATAACACTAGCTTCTGACGGCTCTGAACTACAAGAGGCAAGGGCACATTTAAAGCAAAACATGGGTTTTGCCTATAGGGAAGACTCTGTAGGGTACATGTATAATGTCAAAGCCATTGCTCTGTATAGTAAAGTGGGACAGGAGATGTTTTTTCAATTGCAGGACTTTTTTTCCTGAGAGTTCAAAACTATTCTTGACCCTCACTGGGACCAACTAAGACTGTCAAAGCTTTTTGTGCAGAGAAACTCCATGCACTTACCAGAGGAGCCAATAACATCCAGGGTAAGCACATACATGGCCTATAACAAAGTACATGATTCAGTCTGGGGCACTGAACTGTGGCTTTTCGTATCCAAGAAGACTTCCCTGAGCACCAACTTATTTTACTGTGTTTTTGCAAATGCCCCCATGTCACATCTGGCCAACTCTGTATCAATAATTAAATATACACTGCTACAGTGACTGATGTATGGTTTCCTACCTTCTAGATGAATGCCCCAACTACACAGCTATAGAATCAGTCTCCCTTGCTTTATTTGGCTTGGTGACTGTTTAATTATTTATACAAAATGAAATGTCTTTAGAAGCCTGTGAGTATTTAATATCTTTAAAAGACTGAAAAAGTCTCTAAGAGCTGCTGGTCAGCACCTTTCCTTGGGCTGGGCACAGTTCAAAGCCCTCTGCCCAGCAACATTTAACTTCTTACAGAAGGTGGAGCATCTGCAAAAAGTGACTGTGTGATCTCTGTAGGAACTCTGTGTTCATACTTAAATCCAAAAAACTTAATCGCTCTGTGCAATGTCATCCTACTTTTACGACAGTTCAGGATGATATTTACATTCCAGGAAAAGCTTGCAAGCTCTTCATGTGCAACTGTCTTCTCCTCTCCATTTTTGGTACCGAACAGATGTGTTTTCTGCACCCTGTCAGCTCTGACCTTAGCCTTAGTATCGGAGAAGCAGTTTCAAGTTCGTGCTCTGAATGAAGGAAACGTTAGCAAGGACTTACATCTGGATGTCTCACCACCTAGCTATTAAACTCCACGGGGATGAGGATTTCTCTTTGTAAGTGTGATTAGAACTAGTGTTCTTATCCAGCTTTCAGTATATGTCCATTAGAATAGTGTTTTTTAACCTGAGGCTAAGCACACTGTAGAAAGCAACTGGAAAAGCAAACTGCTTAGCAATCCATGTCTTTACTAAAAAATGTATAAAGGTCTGTAAACAATGTTCAAAACTAGTTTATGCAGATCTTTAAGAAAGCAGAGTACACCTCATCCTTCAATGAGAGCTTGTTTCATTAAAAGTATATCCACTTTAAATATGTACGTGCAAACACAAAGCTTCTATTATATTTAAAAGAGACAAATGACAAAAGAAAAAAAACAATCAAAGGACTGGCATGCCTGCAGAGTTTCAAACCCAAACAACTATCATTTTTGGATTTCCCTGTTAGATGCTGAAATTGGGAGTACTGTGTGGAAAGGCTGCCAGGATCTTATCACTGGGAAATTAACAGTAAAGTCTTAGAGCCTTTAATAGGAATGTTGCAGTGCAGATTTTAAGCCAACTTTTCCATATTAGGAGGTAAAATTATTGAGCTGCAATGGAGAGACAGATTTCAAAAATGTACTTAAGGATCATTCTCCATTAAATTATAGACAGCTATAAGAATCATTTCTAAAGGCCTCAGTTTGGTTCTTACCTTTTTTTAAAATTAGCTTGAAACTTTCCATAAAGGAATATAGCGTAAGCACTAAACTTAGGAGTTGAAAATCATCTTCACCCTGTGCTATGATAAATACTGCCTTTCTACTTTTATGCTCTTTTTGGACAATACTTAAATTCTAGAGAGCCTGAGGTTCATCAGCTCTTTATGTACAACTGTCTTCTCCTCCCCGTCTTGAGCACAAGGCAGTTGTGGTTTCTGCACCCTGTCAGACGTAACCTTAGTGCTAATTTGGGAAAAGCAGTTCTCACATTTAGTGCTGAAAGACTGATAACCGAATCCACAAAGGAATGACACATTTTCAGCGATGAAGTACAGGGGCTGTGGACAATGGCTGTGCTTTCCCACTGCATAAATCCTCCTGACTCAGCTGTCATTGTGCAAATCTACTGCACAAAAGCAGATTTTGCTTGCATGATTGGACTTTATGTCATCATGACTATCATAACAAAAGCTGCTGTTGTGTTATCTTTAATATAGTATTACTCTTCCAGGTACCAAGACAGATGGATATGTCTATAACCCTCGTACTTCAGTGTTCCCTGAAGTCCAGAAGTCTTGTCTATTATTATAATAAAATAATCCAATGAAAAATATTTCTGGGTTACTGGGCAAGCACGGACTGTAGAACTGAAATGTGATAGACCTGAAACTCTTCTTACAGTAGTCCACATGAATTATGGCAAAACTAAATTTAACAGGAGAAAAATCAGATTCATACAACTTATGATGTTAAAATACAGATTCATACAACTCGTCATATACACATTTATCTGATACATATATCCAGTGCATATGTCATATATAGAATTATTTATAAAACCTGCAATAGCACTTTGTGGTTTTAGTTATGGGTCAGGGATTGATTTTGTTACAGATTGTATATACAGCTAATAGGATAACCAGTATGATACTAGAAGTTCACAACTGTAGCTAATAAGAAACTGTGTTGTTGAAACATAGTCTGCTTTTACACATTAAAAATTTGTGTGAACAGTTTGCACTAAATTGCAAAACCACGTAAGAAAACCCAGACCTCAACACAGATATTAATAATGTGGCTAGAGTGAGAAACATCTAAGAACAAAATACTTAGTGAATTCAAAAACAGGAGTGCAGATGCAAGCAACGTGTACAGCAGAAGACGCTAGTTAACTCTTCAGAAATTAAAATATAAATTAACTCAGAGTAACTACAGTTAGTATTACTGGCTCACTTAAATCCCATCAGCCTTTTCAGATGATGAATTCTCATTTCCAAAATGCTCATATCCTTGTATAGCTAAAGCCAAGTGTAATTCCATTTAAGCTATTGGAATTTTGACTTCAGTAGAACTTGGATAGAGTACTCAGATGCATTTTTAAGTATTTTAGTGCATGAAGCCAAAACAAGATTTTCTCCAAAACTATCCCTCTCTCCTCATACACGCAAACAAACAACTATAGGCCTGATTAGTAGAATATACACAAAAATGTAAGCTATTGTGCCTTGTTAAACTATTGAATATTTTGAAACCCAATAGTTTGGAACGCCCAGGAACCCTTTCACTTTTTCCAGACTATTGACAACTCTGGCCTGCTCAGGAAGCTCTGCTGACACACTTTCTGCTGGACTTTGGTGGCCAGTGTCAGACTCCCTTCAGTCTAGTCAAAAATTAAAGCCTCTACAAGGCACAATCCTGCCCATGGCTCTGTAGCTACTTTGTGTTGACGTGTGGCTGATGTCTCTACAAGCCTCCAGCTTCTGTCCAACTTGCACCCTACGGCAATCTGCTCCTGTGGCACGACTGTGTTAGCCATGGTGTCTGTATATGTTTTAAATTTAATCACACTCCACAAATCTCAATGTAATTAAAACAAAAATGCTTCTTTATAAATCACTTCTGATTAGTTTAACCGTTTTAAGACAAAATTCTGCTCCAAATAAAAGAGGGGTGTATATGTCACAGATGTTGCTGGAACGGCGCTGTGTGCTAGTCTTTAACAGCTAGATGAACATAACTGGATAAATGTACATTTTACATACCGTTTAGCCACCGGGAGTCATGCTGCTCTGTTCTGATTGGATGATGATGCCCTAGAGTTCGGAAAATGGCAAAGTCCCTGCCCATGAAGTCTGCCGCTGTGCCAGAGTACAGCTCTCCATCTGTGGGAGGACATAACTGTAAGCAACATTTCTCAGTTTTCCAGTCATGCTAAGTCAGAGAAAGCTGTCAGTCCTATGTATATATTACGCTAATAGGGATAATGAGAAAATTACAAAGCCCTAAGCCATATGCAATGTATTGTCATTGAAAATATATTATTAGACCCACTGTCTCACTGTAGAGCTTAACTGTAACCTCTCTCAAATGAGCTGTATCTCCTGACTGCTAGTGCAGCCACTTGTCAAAAATATGTTTGGATTCTTAGGCTGGAACAGTGACAGGTTGTACACCTATCCCTGGCAGGCAGTAGTATGCAGCCCCCAAAAACCTGCCTCACTGTGAAGCTACCCTGTTTTGAACAGGAGTTTGGACTGGAGACCTCCAGAGGTTTCTCCCAACTTACTGGGTTTTTGTGACTCCATGTCGGGAATTGGAGAGTCCAGCTCATTCACTCTTGGTTCAGAAAGTCCTCAAATCTTTCAGTTTTTCATATAGAAACTGTCTTTTGGTATTTTTTTGTTTGTTTGGGTTTTCTTTTTGCTTATCCTTTTTTTTTTTCCCTCCTTTTTCTGAGCAAGCAGATCCTCAGAAAACAGTATATTCTACAGGAAAGACAGAACATGCCTTTATCCTTTGGCCACCTTTGCAACTGTTATATTGGCAAAGGGCAACAGCTAAGGGAGAGAATAAATGAGATCATTCCCTGCTACCTTGACCCCATGCATATCACAGTGAACAAGTGAATTAAAAATTGACCTCTCATACTTCAGCCTATAAATGGCACATACACAGCCTAGCTGGAGATGAAACTCATAATATTAGAGTCCCAGTGTGCCCCTCCTCAGCCAGCTAGAAGTATCAGAGACAGAGGGAGAGACAGTCTAAATTCAAAGATCAGGTCAAGTTAAATACCTGCCAACTGGCAGAAATAATAATAATAATAATAATAATAATAATAATAATAATAATAATAATAATAATAATAATAATAATAATTGCATAGTAATAAGACCCACAGAAAACAACCAGGGTTCAAAGCACAACACGTATCTTTCTGGCATTAATGTACAGCTTGTCTATGAAATTACCCTGAATTCAAAACGTTAAAAATGCATTTTTTAGGAGTGTGCCCTGTAAGTGAAATGAGATACCCTACCCTATACTTCTAATATGGAATTAAAAGGTATTATTCCTTCCAACTACTATTTTCAAGCTACCCATCTTAAACTGGTCTCCTGTGAAAAAGACAAGTTTGAGGATAAAATAACTCTTTCTTTAAGCTAAGGTAATAAATTTTTCATGGTCGTGATGAACTCTACCACATCCTCATTTTAAAACACCCTGTAGGAACAAGTTTATTATGTTCATGGCAATTTTAGGTATTTCCATGGTGGGACAACCAGATCCAAGCATGCCTATTGGATGTCACTGGCATCTTTTCCCCAGAACACTGACACCATGAAATTATCAACTGAACCCACAGTGGCTCTGAACCATATGGTAGTCATGAAAGTCAGGAAGGGTGAAAACATGATAGCGGAAAGGCGTGGAATTGAATGAATTCACAGCAGAGATTAGAAGCAAATAGACCAGTCGTGCCCAGCAGGAGGTGTAATCAGAAGTGAAACAGAACAGCATATCATTAATTACCAATTTATCATTCCTCTATGTCATTTTCAACTTTTTTTTAAAGGGGAGACAATCACTTAATTATAGTGATTATTATGTACAGGGTATGCAGCTGAGATTTTAAAGAACATAAAACCTTTTTGCTTGTGAAAAGGGCTTTGATGCTATGCTTAACCTTTCTTTAACCTTATCTTCATTTTCTTGTCTTTCAGTCCCTAGTGAGTTCTGATGAATCAATATAAATCAAAGGGGGAAAGCAAAAACCAACAAGCCCTATTTTGCTTCTTAGTTATCAACAGACCTAAAGGTCAACCAAGAAAGAAAAAAATCTGTATTTAATACTACATTATAAAAATTAAAATAAATATAGCTCAAAAACTCATTAAAATTGTATATTTGCAATATTTAGAATTGTAAGGGGTTTTGGCACCTCTGAAAGTAACGTATCTTCCAGGTCTGACTCAGTTCAACCCAAGACTTTTTCATGTTACTAGGCTCTTGTGGTTGGTACTTTTTCATCAGTGGTGATAGAGTAAAAGTTTTGCCAATAATGGGCTTCAGCATGTTCCAAAGAGGAAATGGTCTGTAGGAAACTAGCTGACCTTTCTTTGCTTTCTACTATAGCCCATCCAAGTTTCAGTATAGCTAGTCCAGTGCCTGCAGTTTGAACTGATTTGCTGTAGTCATGCAAAAAGGAGATTTTGACTTCTCCCAGACAGAAATACCTAGGGACAGCATTTATTTTTGTAAGGGTTTAGGTAATTTTTGCTAAATTCAGGGTGAGCCTCAAGTCGTGTCCCAGATGTGCACAACCTTTGAGTTAGTACTATTCAAAAGCTATATGAAAATTTTGCATCCTGTCTAGAAAGAAGTACAGTCATCTATGTTTCTGTACGCAGATCTTCTTTTGGACTGAAATTTACTCATTGCTGGTCTAGAAAATGATTCTCTTATGTCATGGATAGTCTTCACCGTGCTATTTCCATTGTCAGTAGTTTGAAAAACAGTTTTAATTAACTTTAAGAAGAAAGTGGAAAAGAACAGTTTGAAAACCGACAAACATTTCTCAAGGGGAAAGAATGAAGGAAAAAAAAAAAGTTGTCACTTTGTATTTCCAGAGCAGCAGCATAAAGCAATGACTGTCCAGAACAAGCTGATGGCCCTCAGTTGTTTGCGTAGGAAAAAGCTCTATGTTTTGGACACAAACCACTTTATCCTAAAGGAGTAGCATGTTGACATCTGAATGCAAACAGAAATACATATATTGACTTTACTAAATAAACAGGTAACAATTAAAGCCCATAGTAATCCTTTTTTTGAGGGAGGAACCATTTTCCCACATACTGTACATAAGCAGCATGGAACACCTCCCCAGGTTCATTAGATACAAAGATGTTAAAAACTAAGCAGTATACATTTATTTGATGAGTTGTTTATTTAGCTTTTAAAGAAGACATGGATGGGGAATATAGGCAAAAACAAGCCTTGCATGTCCTGATTGCTTTCACTGGTAAATGGGTTCCCAAATGAAATCTGCTATCCTTGGTTAGTAAGTTTATTCACTAAAATTAAGATTTTCAGACATACATAGTGCTTTGACTTTTAAAGTTAACAACTAAAACTTCCCAAAAAGTAGAATAACTCTAAAATCCTGAACCTCGTATGTACTTAGTAGCTAATTTCTAATAAATAGGATAGTAAAGTTCTTCCTTGGTAAGAAGCCACTGTATTTCAGATCACATCGAGGCATATTTTAGGAGTATTAAGGCACCTAAAGTGATTTGAGGGGAAAAAAAAAATTTAATTTAAAAAAAAACTAATTAGTGAGACAGAGGAACATAAATAGCTTTGAGGATTCTGGATCATCAGAGCTTTTGAAAATCCCAAAGGGTCATTTCCTAAAGAGAACTGGCTGATAATGGGACAACGCTGTCTCCTTCTCCGAGTTTTTTTCCAACTATCCCAATACAATTGCTTTGGACTAATACATTCAGTGATTTTTTTCTCCTGTGATTACATTCTTTGAAAACCATGCTGCCTCTCATTTTACCCCTGTCCTGGAATACACACTAGCGGTGCCCAGGGACTGCTTAGTCCCTACATTTTCATGCATTAGCCCGCTCTAATGGAGACTGTTTAGTTAGAAGCACATAGATGGGAATGGCTAAGTAATGTCTTACATTACTAGGAACTAGTTATATCATGTTGCCAGCTGGCGTTTACTTTAGAGTAGAGTAGCAATAACTACCTTTAATGAACAACTCCTAAAAAAATAATGAAAAATGTTTGCAGGTGTATGGAACAAGGAATGTATACTGGAAAAATATTGGAACAATTTAATAATGATGAACTGTTTTGTTTGGGGTTTGTTTTGTTTTTTCTTCAAATATTATTTTTTTTTTTAGGTGAGACGGAAGACTGAAGAGCCTTTTTACACTTTGAGTGTATTTCAGCTGAAATGTAAAACAGGAATGCTGACCACTAAAGGCTATTAAAGATCTTAAGTTACTTTTTGCAAATTAACCTTGGTGTTTTGTCCAAATTCCAGCTTGGGTAATTACCTTTCACTTACCTAAGATTTACCTTCCAGTTATGGAGTCAAGAACTTCTTCCACACTCTCGAAAATTTCTGTTTAGTGTTTCTGATGAAGAACAGAGGCTATTTTTCCCTCCTGTATTTAACCATATAAATTACTCTTACTTCTCAGCCTTTTTTTATCTTCCTGATAGTTACATTGTGTTACTAATTATAACATTGCATTTTAATGAGTGCCGGGTAATTGCTTTACACAGTTGACCTCTTGAACCTGAGATAAACGATGGCTGCTTACAACGACAAACACTTCTGGCACAGGAGGGGCCAGGAGTAGCTGAGCTGCCATTCAGCTCTGGAGAAGGGAAAAAGCAGTCCACCCATGCTCTTCTCGGTGTGAGGCGTTCGTGGTCAAGAGGCTCCTCTGGCCTCCATGGGCCTGTTCACTGCTGCACTCCCGTGCTACCTACCTCAGAGAGCAGTTGGACCAAACCTCTCCATGCAGTCACCATTCCCTGTTCCTCACCTATTTTGGGGGGGAGGGAATTATTTTGCCTGGGGTCATCATTTTACCATAACATTCATCCTTTTTTGGCAAAGATAAGAGTAAGTCTCTGCGAACCAGTGGTGAAGCTGGTGTACACTTTCCGAAATATCAGGGGAACCTCTGCAGTAAAGGACTGAAGTAAATGCAACATCATAGTCAGTAACACAATATGACTGTGAGGGAACTATGAAGAGGCAGAGAAGAAGGGTGTTCGTGTTCATGTTCAGGATGCAGGAACGTTATTTGTAGCTTCACCCTGAGTTTTGTATAAGTCACTGAAGTAGAAATTAGTCAATGGCTTTGAATGTTGAATTTGCACCATTTTCTGTAGAGCTAATACACCCATGGCTCTAATCGAAGCCTGATTCAAAACAAAATATCATACTCAGTCTACTGTTTATTAGGAGGAAAAATACATGGAGTGACAATTATAGTGATAGGAAGTGGGCTCAAGAAAGCAAAGATGTTTTAAAGACATGAAATTTAAGCCGAGGGAAATAAGATAATCATATTTGTGCTGGACTGAGTGGAAAAAAAAAAAAAAAGAATGTGAAAAGCTAGACGCTGTTGACTTTGTGCAGTTGCATACCGGGTATACCGTGTAATACTGGCTTGTCATCATTCTCTTTCTTTATTGTATATTAAAGTAAATAGTCAAGCCATTCCCTTGAGAGTAGCTCTGCCACAAATTCAAGTCGCTCCAGGCACTAATTTATACACTGGCCTTTTACACACACATTTTTTTCCTTTCTGTTTGTACAGGGTACAAGTTGGAGCAAGACATGGATGTCTGTCTTGTTTTTCCTGTTAAAAAGTGCGTGTCCCGAGGGTGGCTCATCACCTGTGATCATTAGGGGCTGCGAAGATCAGGAAATGAGGCACGCTTAGGACTATATTTTTGTTGCTGTCTATTTTGAATAGCTTAATTTTTAAATGTAATGTGAATATAATAAGGGTAGATGGTAGGCAAGGCCGTAGACTAGCAATATGGACAAAGTCCTGGAGAAACTAATGTATCTGGTTATGTGTCATTTACCAAAGTCTTCTGAGATAAGAGAATCTGCAGTTTTCTGAAACTATTGTTGCCCCATTGGATTTGAAGTTATAGTAAATTGCCAGAAAGTTACATGTTAAGGATAAAGTGGCTACACCTGGGCAGGGTCATTACAGAAAGAAGAATCTATTTGTTTCACTCTTAATTTCTTCTCACAAAACATCTTTTGGCCTTTTTTGTAAAGGAGAAGGAAGAACAATGAACACAATTCAATTAGATAAGTTAAATCAATTAGATAAATTCAATCAATTGGATTAGTTCAATTAGATTAACACAGTCCAGATGCTCTATACTTAATATATTCCATGAAATGAAGTATTACTAATTCAGAAATACCTAATTTATAGAAATTCCTCTGTTCTGGCCAGGAGTTTAATTGTATTCATTGTTAGATAGATCTCTTCAGCTGAAACGTCATCTTAAGGCCTAGACCTGTGGCTGCTTGTGCATCTCCAGCTCACATGCAGATACAGGTGGGTGATAGACCTTCCTTGGCAGCAAAACTGATGTAAGAAATTACTTATTCCTGCTCTCACTTTGCTCTCAGATGTGCTGGTGCAATCGTCAGTGTGGCCAGTCTGTAAACTGGGCAATTAAAATACCTCCAGAGTCATCTAGCTCTGAGGAGGAGAAACACTTTACAGAACCAAGGTCTTACAGAGGTATAAAGCGGCCCTTGTGATACCTGAATCTTCGTTCACACGCACCATGTTTCTCAAGGGACCTGGGTCAACTGTATTAAAAATGAAATGAGAATGACTCTAGCCTGGAAATAAAATGCATAAAACAAAGCCCTATCATAGGTGCTGCAAGGAGAAAAAAAGCAGAAAACTGGCAGTTATTTACAGTGAATGCACATCTCATTGAACTTGTATTGTGGCACCCACCTACTAAAAGAGAAGCTGTCAGCAGTTTAGGATCATAAGGGCTTTTCCCTCGGCCATTTTCAAAATGTGAATCTTCCATTCTAAAAATGTTGTCCTGTGGGGCAGAAAAAAAAGAAAAAAAAAGCAACATTACCTGATGAAAGAACACTAAAAATAAGTTGAATTAAACAAAGAGCAGTATATATGATTCATACTGGGTTTTGTGGCTTTAGGAAAGTCAAATTACACCTTCTAATCAGTATTGTGCTGAAAGCTAGTCAAAAGCACCAATACACATGCACAGCTTGTGCCTCATCTATTCTACTTCAGATATAATTTACATGGTTTCATTGAATTCTTATTGCTTTCACTGAGAATATGTCTGAGTAGTAGTAACTGAAGAAGCTGGAATTTGAAACTTTTGTCTGAAAAAAGATAAAACCTATTTTTCACTGACTAGAATTTTCTGAAATATCCTGCAAATGTAGACTAGTACATAATAAAATGTTAAATTCTGCTTTTCCTAACCTGAGTATTTAGTGACTTACTGTTTCATGCACCCTCAAATTCAATTTTAACTGCATCAGGAGAGCTTTTTTTTTTATTTTTCAGTACTATGTAACAAAACTTTTTAAATATACAGGCTGAGGGCAAAGCATATGGGGATATAAACCAAGATTGAAAAGGGCCTCAGTCAACACTAAGTCAAATCAAGGTCAGTAAATCCAGAGCAATGGGCTTTTCAGTACATTTAATTACTTTAATTTTAACTGGGGCACCAAATCTGCCAATCAATTTGAATAGTGTGTTTATCTTATGTTTTGCACTGAGGGTAAAACCAGAAGAATAGATGCTTTTTGCACAGTAGTCTTCTACATTCACAGAAGACTTGTGGAGGCCACACCAAAAACTGAAATTTCCATTTCCTACCAGCACTGTGGTTAATTTGCATTGACTCCTAATCAAGTCAAGGAGACCCAGAGCTGGGACAGCTCCTATCCCCCAACAGTTTCCCTGTTTACTCAGGCCTTTGCACCCAGTTCTTAGTTGCTTATAGCTAAAAATTCTCTATGAGGTTGAGCGCTGAAGGACTTCCTTTAACCAATATTTGCAGGACCAAGTAGTTTAGGCTGTAATAGCAACTGCAGCTTGATACAGCCTCTTTTTTTCTTATTGACTGATCAGAGATCACTCGCCTGTTTTAGGAAAATAAACAAAAAAATAACTTCAGAATATATGTCTAAAATATATGTATTGATAGTAGAAAGCAACCAAGATGTTACAATATTTTTCCCTATTTATTTCATAAGAAATCAGCTCTTTACCTTGATTCTAAAGTCCCTACAGCGCTTACTGCTTCCACAGAGTAAGAAATACCCTCTTTCTTATTCTCATTATCCCTTTCCAAAGACAGAATCATAGAGCTGCTGGCTGGAAGGGTTCTCTAGATATTGTTAAGTCCAGGAGGACTTGAAAGAAGACTGCTATCACCACAGGGTGTGGTCAGTTTTGGTTTTGTCTTGCCAAATCCTGAAAACCTTCAGGAATGCAAACTGCATAACCTTTCCGGCCAGCTCCCATTGCCCTCTTAGTGAAGCATTTTTTTCCTAACCTGAATCTTCCAAGGAACAACTTGTGAATTTGGTCCTTAGTATATCACCTACAATGATGGCAAAGAGTGTGGGTCTTTCTTTTTCGTAACTACCCTTCAAACAGTTACGGGCTGTTCCTAAGCTGCCTGTTCAGCTTCACTTCTCCAGACTAAGTCTCAGGCTAGAACTTCATGAAAGCTTGTAAACTGCAGAGTCCTACACTGTCTTGTGCTCGCAGGTAGAAGTCTCAAAACTGCACACAATACTTTCACTCTCAAGGGCAATGTTTCAGTGTTCAGTGCTGGAGACTTGGCACTCCACAATGCTGTGGAGGATGCAAAAAGATATCAACAAGTCAAATTTTATTCAGCAATTGATTTGGTAATGTTTATTTAATGTGAAGATCATTCAGACATATAGCTGATGTCTTTCTCATGAGCAGTGCATTCAAGTATTTGGAAGCAGCAGCGCTCTCCCTGGCACCCTGCCTTCCCCGTCTTGCTCATCCACACTGAATCCAGGCATGGATCAGGCCAGTGACCAAACACACTTCCAAATGGTACTATTTTAATCCTACTGAGTCCATGTTTCTGTGAGTCAGTCACAGGCTATAGTTTTTATTATTTTATTTTATTACAGGCTTGTTTAATTACATCATGCAAACACATATCTGTGTGTGCGTATTACATATTTTCAAAGGAACATCAGAAGGACATTTCACTCCTTTTACTGGAGAAAAAGCTGAAGGGAAAATGGACTGTTAGCTGCATAGTCTATCTGAAGGGGCTTACTGCACTATAAGATAAAAAGTTTGGATACAACTTCATGAAGTTTGATTCCAGAACTCAAGCTCAATCTCCTAAGGCGTGTTCTTGTAGATGTAGCCTGCCTGATTATGTTTATACAGTCATCCCATATCTCTAATATCTTGCACAGTATTAAATTTCTGTCTTTCTTTCCCTTTGTCTTTCTTTCTATTTCTTAATAGTCCAGCCACATTCCTTGCTTCTATCCAATTTTCTGACTTTGCTCCTTCTAACCAGAAATGAATAAATAATGAAAAAGAAAACTGGTTTTGAAATTCTGCTGTAGGGTACATATCTAGATCTTGCACAATAAATAAAAGCAGTAAATTGAGGAGAATGCTAGACCTCAGCTACAATAATAGAAAATGGCACTAATGCTACAAGCCGTTATTGAAAAATGTTATTATCAATCTACATTTTCTTGGGATTTCTTCTTAGTAGATGATAATTGCTCAACCTGCACACCAATGGATATTTGATAAGGCCATAAAGTCAGTGGCATGACAGATAAAGCAGAACATATTCCCAAAATAATCCCAAGTGTCATTATAAGACAAATAGGAAACAGATGTGGAAAGTGATTTGGTGTAGGAAGGATCTGATTTTTGACTGTATTCTTCTGGTTTATGTCACTGTAACTCTACTGATACTGGTGTGTAGCAGGCAAGAGAGAATGGAGAACTGGGTCAGCGTAAGTCAGAGATGATCCACCCTTCTCTTTGTGTTTCTGGAATAAAACATTTGAAATAAGAGGCATGACAGGGAAATCCCACAGTGTTTTCATATTTCAGTTAAAATGCAATGTAGAGACATGCACTGCAAGTTTCTAAATATATGGGCAAGTAATAATGACAATAAATACATCACTGTTAAGTGCCAAATAAATGTATCATGGTTAGTCTGCGGCCTCAAGGAGTTTTGATAAACATGCTATAGGAAGTCCAGCCTGTCACGAACAGGGCAACTTGCCCAAATAGCTTTTTGGGTGCTGAAGTCAAACTACCTCTATCTACAAACCAACAATAAATACAGGCAACAAAGGAATAAAGTATTTTCTATATACATCCCTATCCCCCTTTTAAAAGCCAAAGAAGCAATATGACTAATGATAGGTAACTAGTCACTGGTCTGTGGCATTTGCTGCCAAATTCTGCCTTGAGATGCCGTAACAGCAAGAAATGAGATGAGAAGTCAGTATCAATATTTGAGGGTAAAAATTCATCTCTTCATTTTTTATAAAAGGTGTGCTTGATTATTTTCCAGAGAGTTAACCTCCACGTCAGACTGGAAACTCAGGTTATGCTCCTGATGTTGTAAGGCCTGTCCACCTTAATTACACTGGAAAACCTACGTGCAGGCAGCAGAGGGAGTGCGGGCAGCCCTTGGGTAATGAGTCAGCACCAAAATCAGCCTGCCTGCAAAGACCAAGGCTCGGCTCGGAGACTTAGGGGGACTTTGGATTGCGTGAGTGTGGCCTTCTTTTGCATAGTACAGACAAGATCTTTTAGCTAGAAAGAATGCACAGTATTTCTTCTCAGAAAAACTTCTGATCGGTTTATAATTTTGCTGCCTCTTGGGTTTTGCAGTTAATTGAATGCAAAGAATGATACTGCAGTGAGTCAGCTTATACCTTAGCCATAAACAGCAAGAAAAACTGTGTATTCACCAAATGCTTGCTGTTTCAAAGTTTTGTGAGGGCTATTATGTAATCAAAGACAGGAATTCATGACAAAGCAAGCTTGCCAGGCTGGAGAAAATTCTCTAGAAATGCAAGAAGAAAAAAAATAATAAAATTCAAAGAAAGGCCTTTTTAACTCAACAATGAGTCCAATTTATTGTCCAAAACCCTTCTTAAGTTACACTGGCAGCCCAAAAGGACATTACAATGTGCTTCAACTCTTTTTCAGGATCCTCAGAGCTAAAAACTTTGCTGTAGCATATTTTATTTAGTTGGTGTTGGGTTTTGAACTCTAGGTTTATATCTCATTGATGCTTCTTTATAATCCATAATGAAACTACTGAAAATTAGATTGTTTAGGTCTTGAATTTCCATAAACTCATAATGACAATAACTGACTGCTGCCTCATGGTATAACATGAATTGTTTCACCTAGTAAATGCCTTGCATGGTGGGACATTATGCTTCTGGCTCCTTAAAACACGTTTTCCTGTAGCACGTAGCATGATAGGTCGCAAGACTCAGCCAGAAAGAACTACAGTTCAGTCCTTGAAATGAGCATAAAAGTTACTGTGATTCCCATTCTTTAGCCCGATGATCTGCCACTTCAAGGCTCCAGAGATTTGCTTTCGAACGGCTGAAATACGTCTGAAATAATGCCCAGTATCATGATACTGAGTGGTGACAAGACATTGCTATTTGACGAGACTTATTTCATATTTTGCTATTGAATAGCTTCAGTCAGCCAGTGTACCAATACAATACAATGTTACATATACATATAAACATATATATACCAACTGTATACCCATGTGTGTACATATATATGTATATATACCCAGTATGATAACATTTTAAACCGGTTTTTGTATCTCTATCAGCACCTAGCCCATCCAGAACTGTCTCAACAAAACAAGGACAAGAAAGACAAAAGCATACACTAGTTGGTTTGGGTTACAAAAAAAAAAAAAATTAAAAAAATCTTCTTTCCCAGTTTAGTACTATTTCTGGCTTGTGAGAAAATGTGTGGTTAGTGGGGAAGAGCTAACCTACCAGAATGGACAGCACTGACTGCTGAGTTCAGGATAACTTTTTTCCTGAAACTTTTCTGGCAATTCCCACAGAAACCCTCCCAGAACTGCAGAGCCTGATGCAGCGAAACCACTGCCGGTCAATAATGAATCAATGCAGTGCAAGCAAATGATCTGAACAGGCTGTGTTGATGGTGGTATTACTGGTTTAAATTATAAGGCATGGAAGATGCAGAAGGGTTTGACAGCAGTGATGCTCCCTAGCTGCTCTAGTGCAATTGAAGGAACTCATCCTTACTCTTGTAACCCCCAAACCATAACTAGAAAGGAGCACATTTCCAGGGTATCTTCCAGGGGCTAGCTGATCTCACAGCAAACTGCCGAACAATAATGTGGGATGGTCCAGCAGCATTCAAGATGCCAAGAGCCTTAGGAACTATCACACCCTTTGTTTAATAAAAAAGGTAGAGCTGGCCACAGCTGTGAGCATTACTGGTGTTAACATTTCCCTTGCTGTTTTCACAGACTCTATTGTGCTACCATGAAGCATTTTATTAGACAAATAGATTAAAGAGGGGGGGGGAATAAACACCCCAAACCCCCAGAAAAACATAACCCCAAAAGGTTGCTGGAGTGGAGTGCCTGGAGTATGACATTGCACCAGGAAGGAGTATCCACTTGGAGGACTTTAAGGCCAACGGCAGTGTCTCTTAACCGAGTCAGAAGTTGCTGGCATTGAAATATTGTGTTCTTTCTACTATTCAGTGCTGGTAAGAACAAAAGGAAAAGCCCTACTTCCTACTTCCCACTCAGAGAAAAGCTTTGACTTGCTAAGGTCTGGATTTATGCCTTCTACATAGAGGCATTAATTGGGGTGGCTAAATTTGCGGCCCTAGTCACAGTCAGGAGAAAGCAACAGGTTCCTCTGAGTGACGAGTCAGACCAGCTCAGAAGCGCGCTTCCCAAGGGCAAGACCTCTCTTCATTGACCGCAGAGGAAGCTTCATATGAATTTAGGTCTGAGCTAAGAGACTTTCTGAAAAGAACACTGCTGAGGCAGCTGACTGGAGACACATGACTTTGAAAACAGACGCTGACGGTTTTGCCGTTTGGTTTTTTTCCTTTCTTTTCTTTTTTTTTCTTTTTTTCCCCCTCTCTTCCAATATTTTAATTTCACTGAATTTTTGGTTTTCCTCTTGCCCAGTACAACTTTCTGTGCACACATTTTATGACTATATCAAGGATATTTCACAGAGTCTTTTAAGTACATTTCACTCTATGAGAAATGATTTATTTATGAATTGTGTTACTTTTCAAGAATAATTTTAAGTGGAACAACTGTGCAGGATATGGCTATGTTGTTATTGTTATTATATTTCCTATTTCACACTTAATCTATTGAGTCATGAAAACTGTTAAATATGAGTACTTTGGTTTCAGGTTTGGGAATCATGCTGTTATGGAACTTTTAATAAGAAACTTTTATTAAAGTCATCCCCATGGAATGTTTTATTTTCAAAAAAGTGCAAGTGCAAATAAATATAATGTGAGAAATTACACAAAAAATACAAATATTAAAACAAATGTAAATGTTGAGGCAAGTGGTAACCATTGGGGAAATAGGTGAAAAGTGATTGAAGCAATAATGCAACTGTTTTAAATCATTAATTATTTAAAAAAAAAGAAAAAAGAAAAAAAGAAAAAAGAACAAAGAAAAAAGAACAAAGAAAAAAGAACAAAGAAAAAAAAAAGAAATGCGCACACAATGGGCTTCTGACTTTTAGTGTCCAGGCTTCATATGCTATCGGGTTTTTAGCTGCACACATTTGGGGGATACTGCGCTCTGCAACACCTTTATTATGTTTTGGTTTTCCAACTTGAGGCTTACCAGAATTCAGTTATCGGAAACTAGTTTTAAAACCCTGTGGGAAATCACCCTAAGTGACAGATCTTTAGTCAAATGGTGCTCCCAAAGAAAACTCTCCAGCTTCTGTAGGACCTTTACGTGAAACTCTCTTAGGCTGCTGTGCTAAAGGGGACAGAGGAGGAACTTTGCTGAAGAGCATTTACCCGCAAAACTGACAATGAGCTCCTGAGGAGACCTGCCCAGCTCCCTGTGCCTGCCCTCAGGCAGCTTGCCCAGCTTCCTGATCACTGCAAGACCTCCCAGTCTCTACAGTAATCTGTGTCCTCTTTGTCAGACTCAAGAAATACTCTTTCCACCGAGCCACTCTACCTGTAGATATTCGCTGACATTCTGGTACCTGGAAATCTTGTTTTTGATACTGAGATAAAAGAGCTGTTGAGATGACATCCAGCTCCATGCTTCATTCTGTAGATTCATGAAAACAGAACAGAGCTCTTGATTTCTGTTTCTCCTTTTATCCTTGTACGCCACTGCTACTGGAAAGTTTTCCTAGCTGATGATGTTCAGAAGATGCCTTGAGATGCAGTAGACAACTCTGGTAAGCACAAGTTTTGAAAACTTGTCTCCCTAGACTAAGCTGAATTTGGACAACTCACCCTCTCAATAGCTCTCTTTCAGTCAAATATCAGAAGTCCCACATTTCTCTGCTTTCTTCTGAAATTAAATCAATTAATATTTATTAAGTTACCATACACCTTTGCAAAAAGGGAAATGTTTCATATCTATCTATCTACCTATCTATATAAGTGATTATAATTCAATGAATTTAATGAAAGGGAAAACATAGCCAAATGGGAACAGCTGGTTCAATCTATTCATTATTCCTAGTTTATGATCTGTAAGTGCTTCTGCTTCTGATTGGAAGACAAACCAAGTGTCAATGTCAAATCGTGAAGTCTTGTTCACACCTGAACATACTAGTGTGCATACTAATATTGGTATTTATATGAAGAATAGCCTCTTTCAAATAACTGTGCAACATATGTAAATAGAAGGAGGGCAGGCACAGTCAAACTGAGCAGCTGTTCAAAAAAGCAGTATATGTTTGTGAACTTGCTTTTGCAATATTTCACAAGCTAAAGACACTAGACTTACCTGATTTTCATGCAACAGTTTTTTGATTTTTTTTTCCCTAACGATGTCACGTACCTATTTGTACCAATTTTAAAGCACTGCTTAGATTTATATTTTGGATAAAATGTTGTTCGAATTCTAACACAAATAAATGAGCAGACATGAAAAATATCAAGGAATTTCATTATATTGTCATTACGCTATTTATCCCTTTAGAAAAACTTGCAAATATAGAGTGATTAGAAAAAAAAAAATCAACCCAAACCAAACACACAGTTAACATGAATGACATGTTAACCTTGACTGATGAGCAAAGACACCAAAAATGTCATCCCAATGGCATACCGGACACCAGATACCATCAAGGATATTGAACAATTCTCAGAGGACACTGAGAATTAGAATGCCTTTGTATTGCAACTTTCTGGGTTGTCAAGTGTAATACATCACCTAAGATCACCGTCTGGCTCATATAGGATGACCTCTGGAAATATAACCACCATACAATGACTGTCTGTTCTAGTCAAGTTATTAAGTGGTCTGCATATGTAAGCAATAAGATATACAAACCTAAAACCAGCACACGTAACTGAACTACATAACCTAAAAGTCTCAATTCTTTAAGTGTTCCTATTCTTACCCCCAACATATTTTCCATTAAAAACATTTGGAACATATTCTAATTGCTTTAGCAGATTCTACTATTATGTTAAATAAATTATTGGGTCATACTCTGTTACATGATTGTACTAGTTTTCTATAGTTATTTTTAGCATTCAAGACCACTGCTTTCCCCCTTTGTCTTCTGGATTTCCTGTATGTTATTAGACTGTGGTGAGGTCAGGCATCAGAGGAAATAACAGCAGTGCTAACTCCTAGACCCAATGTTTTATGAATTACTGAGCATCAGTGAGGTAATGGCAATAAATCTAACCCAGTCTCAGTCTTGTGTCCTGTTGTAAATAAATGAAGTTAGCAAAGGTGTTATTTTATGCAAGAGCCTTCCTGATGAGAACAAAAATGCTTCCCCCAGGGGATTGTTTGTAAAATTGCTTCTATAATTAGGGTGCTGTTTAACAAGAGAAAGGTTCTCCAGTTTTCCTGGAGAACTTTCATGTCCGAGTCAAGGGTATCTTATTTACAACACAAAACCGACTGCAAATTGAGGAAGCAACATATAGAAAGGACTTAGTCAAGTGAAGTTAACATATAAGCATATGGACAAGATTTTCTAATTTCCCAATTGATTTTGCATGCTCCTGTGTTGGGCACCCAATGTAAGACTTGCTCAAGGGCTCTGATTTTCACCGAATACCTTCTTGGGCAATTTAAAATTCCGATACTTGAAACTGTTCGTCACTTCTGAAAATTAAGGCATATGTCTGCCTTGCTTTTTAGCCTATCTGCTTTTTAATTCCTAGCATGGAAAAATCTCTAATGTGAGCACGTCCTAACTAAAGTCTTCCAAAATCTGAGTCTAAATGAGTGACAGAATAAGGAGCAACCTAGAAAAATATTAGGAACTCTTTTTCCCTATAATAAGACCTAGTGAACACACTTTCAGAGAATTCATGCAAGTAACAAAGAAGGGGCAGAGAATTACACCCACAGCAACTACTGTAACAACTATTAAGCCTTGCTTTTTTCTCTAAGATACTACAATCTATCTGCAACATTTCACTCAGAGAAGCCTGTAAAGTGTCAAGTCTAGCCCAGTGTTTGATACGTATTCAGATTTTTAAAAAATGTAAACAAGGTCTGGAATACAGAAGCTGAAATTCTGACCCTTTGGGCAATTTTTCTTTTCCTGAGGCAAAGCCTAGATTTGAAATCTCTGCAATAAGCACTTCTCTTTTTTCTTTGTTCCCTCCACTTGCTTTCAATGTGACACCACCCAGCCCTTCTGCAGCCTCATTTTATTTTTCTTCATTAGCAAAAAATAATATCTTCAACATGTTAATAACTGGTATTGCATTAGAGAACAATACATTTGAAAAGCTAACTTCTATTGTGCACATGGAGACATAACTAACAGCAGACATAATTATAACCTCTCTCTCTGACAAGTTGCAATTATTCCTCATGGCACTGTGTTTAAGAGCAATGCATTTCTCATACAGGTTGGGGTTTTTATTTAAAAAGTCAAGAATGTTTGATACTCTTTTCCCAGTGCAACAAAAACTTTGCTGACACAGAAACAGATGGATTTAAGTGTTTTTGATTCAGGGTGACTGAAGAAAATACATTAAAATTCACTCCTTTATTCACTATCTTGCCTGCTCTTCTAGCGCCCAGAAGTCCCCAGAAGGGGAGAGAGTCAGCAATGCTGGCAAGAATATGTAATACACTTAGCTCATATGTCTATGTATGTACACTCTTAAATAGGAATGCACAGTGTCAGTGGGGCACTTCAGCATCCAACCAGGTAAGTCAGTCGCTGAAATTCATATTTTCGAAGAAGAAATGTTGCCTTTCATTTAACAGAACTTTGGCTCAAAATCCTGGCTGTTTCACCCAGTAAGATCACTAGTGTAGTGTAGTGTGGTGTAGTGTAGTGTAGCATAGAGTAGTATTGTACGGTACAATATAGATCAACTTCGTTGACTAAAGCAAACTGACAAACACACTAATCTCTGACAGGAGAGAAGTAGTTCTCCTTAAAATTCTGTTGATTCCTGGGATAATTTTCTGTAGCCAAGTTTAGTGGAATCCAAATGATTAAGTTATTCAGGTTTTTTTGAGCAAGAAAGATGACATTCAGATTACTTCACATTTCATCACCCACCACCAGAACACAGCCAGAGTGTGGAGTGCTTATGGTCATGAACTGAGTTAGGCAGGACCCGTCTTTGTCCTCAGGGGAGGGTTAAGGACTGTAACAATAAACCCTATGGACTGCAACTAAGGGTGATGCCATCCCAAATGCAGTGTGATCCCTGAGACCATTGGGCGTATCTTCTCAGGCCCTGCTCCCAGAGCTTCAACCTGGAGCCCACTGAAGTCAAAGAAAGATTCCCCTCAAGTTCAGTGAACACCAGAGGAATCTTTCTCATATTGCTTGCCATGTTTACATGTTAACTCAAGGTCACAGCAAATCCTTCCAAATTACTATGAATTAAAACAGTTGTTCTCCATCACCATCAATTCAAAAGGTTTGAACTGATGAATATACAACTTCTAAACTTGCTTTCGTACCATCACCCGTCTGCTTTTTGTCATCATGAAAGTAATGGCAGTAAACACTGAGAAGAAAAATCATACGTGTTCTTAATCCATACTGATTACTTGTTTTAGAATATCTGACTGAAATGCAAGCTTCATTTGCATTTATGCAGATAAATGTTAAATGTTTAACTGCGCTTAGCTGTTGATCCTTGAAAGGTATAATTGCACACAAACACATACATGCACAAACAAAAATAGTAAGACCTGAAATATTAATCATCTCACCTGCTGTGCCAAATCATCCTTTTAATTTGTTATTCATAAACAAAAGCACCTTTAGACAATGAGTGGAGTTCTCTCCTCAGCGGCGCTTGTGCAATGCCAGTGAAAACCAACATAACTAAAGAAAGAAGTCAGTTTTGGAGATTACTGGGCAGGTTAAGTATCAGAAGGATTAGTGTGGGTTTTGCACATCCACAATATAAATGCAAATTTTAACTCATTGGGTTGCTTCTAAACCATCTTGCCTTAGTTTTACAACTGGAGTGTTTCCTTACTGTAAGTTAGCACGGGATCCAGAAAATTTGATCTTAATTGGTAGGGAAAAAGATACGTGCCTTTGTATGTGTTTATTAAAATCTTCTCAGACCATCTGCAAGATAATGCTGCTCAGCTTTCTATCACCTTGGATGTAAAACATTTCAACAGGAGGAGGTGTTTGTGCTGTTTGAGGCACCTTCCGAAATCTGCTGAGCTTATCTTTTCTTTATAGATGAAACTTTGTTTACCTAAGATTTGAACACTGATTACAGGGCCCTGAGAAACAGCAGGCAGTTTTTGAAACACTGTCAGCTATAATTGGTTCCTGTCCAAAAGTAAGTCCATTGGAAAGGGAAGAACTCAGAGGTATGGCCTTGTAGGAAAAGTGACCAAACATCTGCAATGATGCTGGAGTTTTCTTGTAAGAAGAGGTCTCATGAGGGCTAGCAAGGTCCGCTCATCTCATACTGCACATTTAGAGATGCACAGAAAAACTGTGGGAATGAACATATCTTTACCCTTTCCTTTTCTTTTGTATGCAGGCATTAAAATTAACACTTACAAATGGAATCTGAGATATAATAGCCCAGCTGTCTTCCTGTTTCAGGAGGTGTTAGTGGTAGCAGAGAAGTCAAATTGCAGGACTGGCATTGGGTTCTCCTATCAACGACTTAAGCACCTGCTCCAAACCCCATTCAGTCTATGGCACTCTCCTCTCATCTTTCAGTGGCCTCTGAATTAAGGCCTCAAAAGACCAGAAGAAACACCACTTTTAGTGTCGATAAAACGAACAGGAATTTTAAAACTACATTTCTGCCTGAAAATGTTTTATTTGTCAATGTTAGAGATAAAATCTCATTTTGCTGACTGAAGGCAGCTAGAATAAACCAGAACAACTTGTATATTTACTTCAACGACTTTCTGGAACTTTGTGTAAAGCTGTGTTCACTGTTTCCTTCTGTATCTTTCCACAGAAAGCAATTCTGCAAATACTAGCCCAGTACCTCATTTTATAAATCAAGAACAAGATTTTAAAGTCACAATAGCTTTTTTAAAATTTTATTTTATTTTATTTTTTATGAATGAGGTCAATGCCCAGTAACAGTCAAAAAAGCAAATTTAATGTTAGGAGTTTCAAGGAAAGAAATAAAAACAAAACCAACAGCGTCTTTATGCCTCTATAAAAGCATGGCACTCCTGTGTTTTCAGTACCACGTGAAGTTACAGTCCTCTAACTTAGAAAGCACACTGGAAGAGATATGAAGAAAAGAAGACTGCTCTCATTTTGTTCTAAAATGAGAAACTGGCAGGTAGAAGGTTTAAAACAAAATAAAGGGATGTTCCTCACATGTTATAATTTGTAGGGCAAGGGATGTTGTGGATACTCAAAATATATGAGCCCAAGAAATGCCAGTACTAATTCATCAAAACCAAGTCATTGAAAAGCATTAAATACAGAGATTCCACCCCTGGTTCAGGAAATCCCTGAACAACGAGTGCTGGAGCCTGGGAGACTATATCACTAAGCACTGCTGCATGCTCGCCGCCTTATTCTCTTCTACTGGCATCCATTATGGGCCCTTGTGAGAACCGAGATACTGGGCTAAATGAGCCTTTGCTCTGAACAGATTTGACTGTTCTTATGAAATGAGGCAGAGAGAAATTAGGTAATTTAGCCAGGAAATCTATGCCAAAGCAAAAAGCTAATGTTCTAGTTCCTGAGCCTTGTCCAGCACCATAAACAAAAGTATATAGTCCTGCCTCAAATCCTAGTAAAGCTAAAGGCAACTGAGCTTACTCAGCACATGCAAAGCTATGCACAACGTGCCAAGTAAAATTGTTAAGGATCACTGGGGATGGGAAGAGTGCATCAGCCTTTGTGTCCAGTTAGCCTTTAGTCTCCCTGTGATTCCCAAGGAATATCTCCATTGGGTTCCCAATGCACGGATGAATTGCCATATGCAAATGCCACTTGTTTTTTATTCACTCGAGTTTTACAAGAACTAGCAGTGGAAGCAAAAAATCCCTCTCAGAGATTTTCAGCTCTAAAGCAACTTGATATTAATTAGCTAAACAATCATACGAACAAAAATTAAAAAGAAACAGGTCATTTAACTTAGAATAAAGTTCAGATAATGCATTCCACAAAATTTCATAGACACAGATAAATTTGGATTTTCTTTGACTGACTTTTATGATTCATATACAGTCAGTGGAGATTCACGTGACAATATTATTCTAAAACGTTCCCATCACATCCAACACATTAAAATAATCTAATCTGTTTAAACATATTGGAGGGAAGAAGAGCTGATACGTAATTATCTCTTTTTGATTTGGTTTCAAGGTTCAAAGATCCACCCAGTTTTTGCGTTAATAGCCAGCACTGATGTCACTGGGAGAAACAGAACGGAAGATAGAGGTGGAGGTTGAACTTGAAGATAAATTAAATAAAAACATTAGAAACCACCGGATAAGAAAAGCAAACAAACATCCAACAAGTCCACCTCTGGTTTCATAACTCTTCCTTGTTTCTTGATGTATCATAATATCCTTCCTTTCCCTTTTTAATCATGCAAACTTACAGCTGTCTCTTTGAACATTTTTAGACTCAACTTCAAGTGCCTCACTTGATACCATATGTCACACATTTCCTCTTCTTTTTTGTGAAATGGCTTCAGATAGAATGGTTTAACCTTATTTTCCTGCTGTCTGGATTTTGTCTCTTGCTATTCAGAAGCCTCTTTCTATCTTAAATGTCATTAATTTTAAGTCATTTCATCAAATTTTGGTCACAGGTTTTGAATTCTGCACCATTAATCTTCTTAACTAATATAAGAAGTTAAAAACTCATTTATTACAAATTGTACCATGATGAGGATACGTGCCTACACAGAGCAGCTAAAGGGCAGTAGAAGATCCCTGGAAGAAAATTAGTAAGTATAAGCTGCAAAGAAGAAAATGAAGTGACAACAACAGGATGTAAAATAGACCACACTTGCTCTATCTTACAACGTCCAGATGATTTTTTATTTTTCCCTCCTGCATTTCTACCTTTCTACCATCTCTACCTTGCCATCACATCAGTTTTTAGCCATTTATATAATTTTCAGCATAGGGATTTTATCCACTGTCTTAGATGACAATGTCTAAGGAAGAACACCAAATGCTTCTAGTAGACTTACATGTCAAGAGTCTCAACATTAAAATCTAAGTTTAACAGCATACCTAAGTTCATGTTTTTTCTCAGGGCTGCTGTGGATTGTTTTAAGATGGATAATAATTTGCCCCAATTCTTATACAATTAAATTGTATCTGAAATTTCATACTGCTTCCTGAGTTCCCTTCTTGGATTCAATTTATATAATTTTATTCTTTCTAGTTCAGAGAAATGTAAATCAATACCCAGGAACTTTTCTGAAATGCATTGCTTCTAAGTGACTGCCTCATTTTATTATTTTTATTTCATGGTGATGAACATCCCAGATACTATGATAGGCGTGAAAGATAAGCACTATTTCTGAAGATGCATAATTCTCTCCATTGACCAAGGATAAGGCTGGATAACTGTAACAACTGATTATGTTTCAGGTGATTTAAATCAGGTAAAATAACTTCTACCCTCTGAACTCAGGCTATAAGCTAAGTCTGGAGGGAGTAAATTATCTAATACCAGGAAAGAGAAATATACTGAAAGTCTCAGACCCTCCAACATACTTCCCTGTTGCCTTCTATTCATCTTTCTCACTGTCTTTTTTCCTCCATGTCATGACCCAGTGTTCGCTGGCACTATAAGAAACCCCAAATCTCTCTCCCTTTCCCTTTCAGAGTGTCCTGTCTGTGGTGCTGCCTATGGAGAGCCCATGAAACTGAAAAACAGTTTGCAGTTTGTCCTTTTGAAGCATCTAAATGCAGAAAGACTTCAGCTTTGGTTTTACTTTACATATATGAGTAATCTCCCTGAAAACAATGAAATAATTCGCTTAAGTTCCTTCTGAATGAAGCTCTGAGACTGCTTGTCATGAAAGCGCCTCAGTGTGCACTTAAACACATAGGCAGTTAATGCTCAAATTTGACAGATTGACACATAAAGCCTAATCCTAGCTCTACAGAAATCTAAAAGTAGCCAGTAATCACAGTGCATCAGAGATTTGGCTTTAAAGGCAACTTTAAAAACAAATAAGTAGCTCCCCTATTCTTTCCCTTTGTCTCCAGTTGTTCATTGAATACCTTGAAAAAAATATTCCAATCTCTTTTTAATGAAATAATTTGAAAATTTAGATATTGCAACTAAATTCAGCATTAAGTTTCATTCCTTCATCTGTGTAATGATAATGGTAGTTATTCATGCTTATTTTTATAGCTCTCCTCATTTCACCTCTTATCAGATGGCTAGTACATTTAAGATCCTCCTTACAGGAGGCACTAACCTTCATGTCCTGAGCAACCTGATCTAGTTGAAGGTGACCCTGCTCACTGCAGGAGGGTTGGACTAGATGACCTTTGATGGTCCCTTCCAGCCCAAGCCATGCTACGATTGTATGATTCTATGATATCCAACCTTTATTTCCCTGCGTAACATACTGGCTTCTACTACAACATTATTTTTGCTCTTTAGGAAGTCTTTGGGTGAATTTTTTTGCAGTTTCTCACACTCTTTTTTTTCAAATTTTACTTCAGTCTTGTTAGCCTGGAGGAGTCCAACGATTTAGATGTAGTAGTCCCAAAAGAGGAAAAAGCACACAGGGAAGCTTGAACTACTCATCATGGTTATTTGGCTACAGAAAGAAATACCTGGGGGCTTTTTTTCAGGTAGAAGATCCAAAAAAGTCATTTTTCTAGAACGTATGTTTGAATAATGAGAATAAAACCCCGCTTATACTATGATGTTGTTAATAGACACCACTCTTGTCAGGAATGAGTTTGGACTGTAGTACATAAAATTTGGAGCTGGCCAACGCTAGAAATTTTGAAATAAGGTATGCTCATTTGAAATAAGCATTTCTTAGAAATTCTTAGAAGCACTTGAAAAGACTGAAGTCCATTACAAATTATTACATCAAGAGTTTAAATGTTTATTCTGAGGTACAATATTCAATTTCCTTTTCATTTTTTTTTCCATTCAAGGCCTCAGGAAAGATTGAGGAGACATATTTTCTTTAAAAGTTTGTTTTTGTTGTTTTTATACATCCTTCCATCTTTATTTTCCTCAAAGACACTTACAATTACTTTTAATGGCATTTAGATTCTTAAGCACCCCATTGAAGATGAGACTAAGCCAGATAAGCACCCACGAATATGGTGCCTTTGATGTCTAATTTACATTCCACTAGTTAGGTATGTAAATATGAAAATTCAAATACAGGTAGCTAAATTTCAGGAGCAGATTAAAATTGTTTTTCTGCTATCTTAAGTCCAAATCTAAAGAAAGCACTTAAGCCTGTTTTTAAATATGGTCCCTGTGAAGGCACAACATACATCCATTTATTCTTAAATCCTTAAAAGCTCTTGCAAATGTGATATTTTTCCTGACTCAAGACCAGTGAAAACTAGAAAGCCACCAGTGAAAAAAGATTTTTGCTCCAGTTAATTCTTGCAGTAATTTAAACCCTAGTTAACCCCAAAGGATATTACTTCTACCTTTTGGGGAAGTTTTAGAAGGGTTAAGTCTGGATTTGTTTCTGACCATACTGCTTACTACCTAGACAAACAACTGAGATGTTGTATGTGTAAGTTGAAAAAACACCCCTGTTCTTTTTATTTTTTTCCACCAAAGGAAAAATTTTGGACCAGGATTTGATTCCTCTTACTGAAATGGCTAATGTGGCTCATGAGAGTAAGTCATTGATGTGTATGAGTAAGATGTCAGGCTTTTTGTAAGTAACCAAAATCTCCAGCTTTTCTTACCGTCTTCTGTTATCTGTTTTAAAGTATTTCCTTATTTATTATTTTTAATACCCCATGAAATACACTGATTGTAAAAATAATATCTAAGTCATTAAGTGTTATCTAAACTACTTGCTGCAATGTCAGCTAAAATAAATCACATTTTTTAAGGGAATCTATATCATCCTTCTACAAAAAATAACAGACATTTTCCTTTATTTTCTTTTAGCCCTCTCTTTAAGACTTTTATTTTGTGGTTCTGATATGTGACTGTTTTTATAACGTCAGGAAAGTACCTTGAGTTAAAAAATTTATTGTGCTATAATCTTTGTACAAAGAGATTTAGCTTTTCTGTATTAAACATCCTTTACGCTGTAGTCTTACTATCTCCCTTCAAGGTAATCCTTTTTACAGAGGGTCATGGATTTTCAATGTCTGCATGAAAACACAATTGCACAAAGAAATAAAAGCCAAATTCACAAACACACAAATGACAAGCAGAAAAGGCTTGTATTTCAGCTTGCTTTCCTGCAAAATCCTTTGAAAGGCTAAACAGCCTTTTCAGTGCAAGCACTAATCTGCAGACTTGTATCACTGTGTTTGAATGTAATGAGATTCCAGTAAACACATGCACTCCATGTCAACACAGTGAGCTCAGTTTAAGAGCAGCTTATTTTCAGTCACTTTCAGGCAGCTAAAACCAGACCTGAAATACTACTTTAACTGAAATGAGAATGCCTGTGCAGGGATTTGCATTACCTTAGTGAGACATTCACAACTTTGCTTTTGGACAAGTTATGCAGAGAGCTCTTCCACAATCAAAACTTCCACTCTCTTGTCCAGACTTTCCTTTTTTGGCTCCCTTTCTTGATTGAGGTTAAAAAAAGTCAGCTTTCCCTATTACTGTTCTATTTATCCCCACTAATCTTTGAGAGAATACATAAACCTTATACTCATGTCTGAATCATTTATTATTATATTATGCCTGTTGGAAGAACCTTTGTGGCCTTGTTCCATGTTAAATGATGCCCAATCTTTCCATGTCCTAAATTCGATATGAGCTTCACAGCTTTTTAGTTAGGAATCAAAATTCATGATTTAGACTAAATTCTACTGACTTCAGGGGATTTGTTCTTCAGTAAGTATTCCAGGAAAAGACCCTAGGTATAGCAGCAGTAGGCCAATGAAGACTTACTCTTTCATTACTGCCACACTTGAGTAATGAAACCAGATCTCCGTTTCTTATAACAAAAGATGATGAAATGCATAAACAGAAAGGTTTGTTAAAACAGAATAAAATAAATTGTTATTCAGAAAAAGTAAATTAAGTTAAGCGCCTCAACCAGCTATAATTAAATTGAATATGCCACCATGACTATTGTTGATATACCACCTTCATGACCACTGATGCTTAGCCAAACAGAAAATGAAACTTGGATCAAGTAAAGGGAAAAAACAACAGCACTATTGCTCTGCAGTTTTCTGCTGTTTGACACATGGTTTGTATTGTACGTGCACTCATATCCCTTATGAAACCCGTTGCAAGCTTGTAAACAAATGTTAGCTGCAGAGAGTAAAGTTGATTTATACAAATGGCAAAATGCTTTCAGGTTTCGTGTTGGTTCCATGCTTCAACCAACCTGGAAGTATAGGATGAAATGATTAGAGAGTTACTGCTTTGAAAAACTAATCAATGCCATTTGTTTTCTGATTACACGTATACCGGTTCATATTTAAAAAAATAAATCATACTTCAGGGTAAAAGAACACATTGGAAGAGAGTCTTCCTCTCTTAGCCTGTTTTTTTTTTTCCCCTAATTTCCCTTTAAAAGCTGTTTCGAGGTCTGGAACCAGGCTGAATCAATCAGTATATATGCTTTTACTGTGCCCAAGAAGTAAAGATCTGTATTATCTGAGAAGCTGCAGCATGGAAAACTGACCAGTTCTTTGAGAATCCCAGGATTATGACTTTTTTTCTTTTTTTTCTTACACTTACATGTTACAACTTCGTGTAGGCTTGGCCCGTACGTGTGTAACGGGTCTTTGAAGGGCATCTAAAGATTATCCAGTGGACAGATAGCTCCATCAGTGCTATTTAGCTTGTCTGGGGATTTTTTTTGGCCCGGAGACATAGGATCATTTTCACATGACAATGACTGAAGATTAATCTTTCTAAAAATCTGAATTGCAGAGAGCAAAACCAATTAAGGCAGAAACACTTGGCCTCAGCAGAAGCCTGAGGACTGGAGAAGAACCCATAACATTGGTGTCATCCTCAACCAAAATGTGCAGCAGCTTTGCATATCACTGATAAGACGGTGCCACCACTGCTAATTATCTCACTGGCATAAAAACACATATCATAGCATGAAAAAAGCAGATTTCTATCAAGAATTCTTCATCTTCCCTTTTCTTCTGCCAATACTTTCCTAACTACGTTGTGAGCAAAGATTTCTGCAGCACAAGACAGATTTTTTTTTCTTTTTTTCTGTTTTGTCAAAAGACATGATCAGGCAAAACATTTAAATACGGGTAAACTTAAGGTATGTGAATAATTTCAGAGACTGGAGCAAGGCCAATGTTTCAGGAGGACAACAGAGATCTGACAACTTTACACCTTCTCGCTTACATATGAAAAGGTCTCAGATTAATGACCTATTTATCTAGTGGATTGTTTCTCTTTAAAAAAAGAAAAAAAGCAGAATATACTGTGTATTTGTCACTGCCAGTTTGCATAATGCTAGGAAATTATTATTTAAATCAGAATCTATGAAATGAGATTTTAATCCAGCATGGAATTTAAGGAGAAAAACAAATTTCTCTCATTTCTGCAGTGCTCCGCTCTGTCACTGCTGTTGCCCATGTCATATTCCCACTTGAACGGGTGATGAGAAATGTTTATATCCAGATCAAGCCGCTTGCTCAACTTCCCTGGTGTGGTATATATTAAACACAGAAGAAGGCAGCAAGCTAGTAACCCCTGAAAGCATCCTTCTGATGAGTCAGACTGAGCTGTTAGCAAAACTCTAGTCACTCCTTACCAGGCTTTTAACTCCATGTAGTGCAGAGGTGTGAAAAGGATCAAGTGAATTTTATATACGTCTCTCATCCTGAGCAGTGCTACTTGAGCTTTGCACTCACGCGGCACATGGAACGTGACCACGATAATTTTGACATTCCATTTCTCTTCAGCAATTTTGTCGCTCTTCTTTTTAACCCAATAGCATAAGCATTATTTTACATATAAAAGCAACCAAGATTGTTTTATGTTTAAAATCAAATGGGCATATCTTCAAGTCCTCAGCTTTCTGCTACCAATCATATTGTACAATCATATGCCAGATATCCTGCACATATAATAGATTACTACAAGGCTGATATTTAATTTGCTTAATTAATTTCATTGTGAAGGCATGTTTGAAGCCATATTACTGAAGGATTCCTCCAAGGTAACCATTTAACAGCTAAGTAACCTTTAATTACTTTGCTGTAATGATACACATCTAAGACAGATATTGTTATACTGTGACATCTGAGCACTTTAACCTAAAGGTAGTTATTAGCACTCCCATGCAGATTCATTATGGATCATATTTCATTAATGGAGAGTATTGTGTTCTCATCTGATTATGTACTTGCGAACGTTTATTAACATATCTCCCTGACTGTGACCATGTTGCAACCCAGAGGAATCCCTAGATTTTCATAAATCAGGTAGCATTTCTTAACTAAAATATATGCAACCGTACAAGAGAAAAGTTGTATGACAGGTCTTCTGGAACTGTTTGATACATACACCAAATAGGAAAAGAGTTGCTTAGGGCTGGACAATGTATATCATTATGATTAGCTGTGCAATATTTGCAAATGAAAGAATTAAAATGCAAATTAATGCTGCACTGCAAGAATCACTAGTTGTGATTTATATCACTACAGGTGGGAAGACAGTCCAAACTTGTAGATGACTGCAGATGTACACAAATTAGAATAGAATAGATGACATAGCAAGTCACCACCAATTCTAATAGGCATGAATTTATCATGATACATTTATTCATTCTGCACAATACCTCTTTTTATCTAAGTTTCCAGTGGTGACTGGTTTTTCATCCAATGTGTTTCTCACATTCTTTCGTGACTCACTAAGCTAAAGAAAAACCACTTTTTTAAAAACAGAGTTTCCTTCTGGGAATAAATAAAAATAACCATATGTGAATTGTCTATGGCAAATAATACAGAAGCTGAATAGAAAGAAAAAAGCAGGTATTGGATTGTCTGTCTTTGATTTCTCAAGTGGTGGTGGAAAGTTACTCACTCTTTTCCAATGAAATGAGTTACTTAGGAAATAACTAATTTACCCAAAGTCCACAGAGGCATGAACAAGTCAGAGGTATGTATTTCATCTGAGTCAGGTCATAGTCACTAAATTATTTGTCATACATAAAGGAGGGAGAGGTGAAGGAAGGAACAGAAGGGCACAGTACATTTCCCTCACAGGAATGGTATTTGAGGGAAGATACAGAGGTTCTGTTTGGTTTATGCTCAGGAGCTCGAAGAGAAGCCAGCACATTTCCAAACAGACTTACTGAGTGCCACAAACAGAAAGCAAGTTGTTACAAACTATGTAAGCTAGAACTGAGAATGAATGGAAGAGTAAATATTTTTTTTTCCCAACCGAGTTCAAGTGGTTTTATTCTTAGTTTTTAGAGGACAGAAAGAGTTGCTGTGATCACTTAGTCTGATTTTCAGCATCACACAAGAAGTAGGCATATGGGACAAGCACAAATATTTAAAACACTGCCTCTTTCAGTACTATTCATCTCCCACAGTCTTTCAGCAGTAAATTGATTAACTCTTCATGGCAAAATATATATGGAATAATGTGTAAGGAAGATAGTTATTTATGCCTATGCACTGCTTTAATGTCTATTATTTTTAGGTAACTTCATGCACAGTCCCATGTTCCTTCTGTACACAAAATACAATCTCTGTCTAAGCCATGACCTATTCCTAAAACTGGATTTTCTTCCTGCTGACAGGCACTATTGCAGCAATCAAGCATACATTACTGTACTGGGTTTCTATTCACATTAAAGTATTGTTTAAAGAAGGATGAAGGATTTTCTCTCCTGTAAGACTTTTAAGATCTTGAAATACTTGATTGTTAATCTATCTGTGTCATCTTATGCCAGCAAAACATGTGATGCAAAAAGATGAAAGGTTGTATACTGATAAAAAACATTTTCTTTATCCTTTGTAAAGGTATTTAGCAAAGTTAGAAAGTGACACAATGGTTAAACTGTGTCTGTTCTTGTTTTGTAGAGATCGTTCCTCTTGCAGCCATCTTCTCTGTGTGTATGGCATCTATGCGGTTAATTTTTATTCGCTTTCTTATATGGTTCAGTAAATTATCTCCTTAAGAAGCAAAGTACTAATTACTAATCAAGGTATCAATATTGAGCATTATTTTCTTACTGAGCTAGGGAATAGTGGAATTTTGTGATTTGAATGAACTCAGCAACAAATATGAGACATTCTTTGTGTAACGCAGGGCAGAGAAGAAACTCAGTTTCAAAATCTTGTAAAGGCAAGGAGGCATCTGGAAAGTATTATGAAAGCTTTTTCACATAAATATGCGTCTGTACGTAAAAATGGGGATGGTCAAGATAGCAGGAGAAGAACAATTATTTCCTGTTCCACCAGGCAACTGCTGGAAATACCTATGTACTGCTGTTTACTCACAGAAATAGTAGCTTCACCTGCGGTTGCTCTGCTTTTTATCAAAGGAGAAATAAGATTTAATCATTGTGGAGAAGCCAGTTTTGTCATGCCAAATGCAGCTGTTGATGAAAGAAAGAGATGTATAAGGAGCTTGGAAGCACACCAAGGAGGCCTCCCGTTGTGGAAAAATGATTTTCTTCTTTCCTCAATCTGTTTGAAAGATTGCTTTTAAATCCATGAGTGTTCTCATCTTTCCTTTGGGGAAATGCCCCTTTTCTGGGAATTCTGAATGACTGAGACTCTTACAGCCAGAAGCAACATCAGGAGGAGGTTTTGAGGAGAAGCTCAGGCATGAGCCTCTGCACCCTTGCCCGAGCAGCCTGCACCGTGGCCGTACACAGCCCCTCTGGGCCCCTTCCTAGGACTAACCGCAGGCCAGTCACCATTAAGCTCACACAACGTGAACATGCAGAAACTATAAATATTAGGTTGGACTGAAAGCATGGAACTAGGCAGTGTTTTCAGACTCGCGTGTAACTTCCAAGAGTTAAGTACATCCTACAGCCTTTAAAAATCAGGCCTGAAAGACACTTCACAGCACATCAGCTCTCATAAAATTTTAGACAAAGACCAGTGAAGTTAGCTAACATCAACAGGCTCTTGGTTAGGTCCTCGTGTCTGAATATTTAGTACTACTGATTAGTTTGCAGTTCTGTGTTTCACAGCCCCGTGGCCTGTATGTGGAACATCACCCACAGCTAAAACCTGCTGCATCGTGACCTTGGTTGTTTAAAGACTATTTGACGAGATGTTTGTACTGAGCTACAAACACAACACAGTTACTTCCTTCAGCGGCAGAAATCACAATTAAAATATGATTCTTCTTCACGAGGCCAGCCCCTGTTAACCGGAGCCTTGTGACATGGATGTCACAATGAATAATGTTGCTTTGATGCCAATCTATCCAAATCTGAGCTCGGTAACTCCTTCTTTCAGTTTTGCTTCCTCCTGCGCCTCTAAATCAAGAAATAGTTCTATTTATAAGTCATTTCCTCAATTAAGTCAGTCTATACTACAGGCTGGCTTTCCACTGTTTTTATTACATTGGTTTCCCAGCAGATGGTGGTTTGTTATTTTATTTTTTTCTCCCCCATGTTGGTCGAGAGATCAAAGGATTCAGCCATACTTGTCTTTTGTTTCAGGAGGTGTGTGGATGAAATTTTGCATATGTTGCATGACTGTGAAGTTGGGTTAATGTTTTCAATTGTTACTCTAACAAGAGACAAATGCCAAACTTCTGTGCTACTAGAAACATTATGGGCTCTGTTGATGAACGAACATAATATTCCCACCCAGAAAACTGGATCAACATCTTAATATGATTGCCATCTCTCATAAAAGTACAATCTAAGTCTGTAATGAATTAGGAAAACTGTATCATCTCTATGGTAAAGTAAGGTAATCATGTGCCAGTGGGAATATTTACATTGTGGAAATAAATAATTCATCATAACATCCTTTAATTGACAGGAGAAATAATGAACATCCAAATGCAAACAGTGCAGTGGGTGTATTTTCAGCTCCTCTGGTAGCCATCACTAAAATTAATTTTCTTAAAGCAGTCAGAAGACTCTGAGTCATCACTCTAACAATGCTAGAAATTAATGTTTTTTTCTGTGACTATACAAATGAAGAGTGAACCTCAGTCTTAGTTACACCAGTATAAGTCATAGAGAACTCCACTGAAGGCAACTAGTGCTAGGAAAAAACACCCCACATTTCAAAAAAGAAATTAAACCCAGATCCTAAGAGTGTCTTTAACTTGAATCACTCATTATCTGAGCATATTCAAAGTTACCTATGGTTTTAAGACGTGGACTCACAAAACATGACGTTGCATGTAGTGCAAGTGAAAATCCACTCAACAGTCCTGCATGGGCGCGTGTGCACGCTCCACACTGCGAATTTACTTCCATGGAGGTCTCCTTCTATCTCACTCTTTTTTTTTCTCCCCTCCAGCAGCATAAACAAAAGTTTTCCCACAGTTCTGAGACTCATTTCTTTGAACCTAATGAATATGTCGACTGGCTTTAGTTTCTTATTCATGGAAGTCATTCAGCTGTGGCATACTGTATACAGTTCTCCACTGTAATCAACCAGCATTTCTCAGCCACAGAAGGCAAAAGCCATGTACGGTGAGGGAACAATGGTCCTCTCAGTTATCTCAGTGGAAGCATGCTAGCGCATAGATTCCTCTCATTAGGAAGCAGGGGGTTCAAATTTGACACTATCGTTCACACCAGACTCTTTTTGCACTGAGAAAATCTAAAAAAAAATCTGTGTTAACAGTTACTTTGTGTGAGTTGGTTTTTTTCAACAGTGGAGGAGAATATCCCTGGTCTTGCTACTATCAAGCTTCATTTTGTGTCCTTGCATGTCTCTAGTGATAAGACTAGATCCACGGAAACACCGGCGTTCTATACAGACCATATCCTTACCAGTTGTCTCTCCTCTCGGGGAAGTTTTCAATTAAAACCAAACTGTAGAGTGCTGGAACATCACCTGCAGAGTGACGTTCATTTACATTATCTTTAAAACATATGTATAAAGTAATATGTCTGGACTTGATTTTTTTTTTTTTTTTTTACTTCAGGATAAACTGGGAGCACTGCCATAGCAATTTGGAGATATTTATGAAGTCCTAAATAAAAGTTAGTTGCTGAATAGCTGAACTGATCAGACTTGAATAATAATAAGGGTTTCATTAGTGGTTTCTGCTGTGCAACAAATGGCCCTTGTGGTTGTAAATTCCATGTCTTTGTTCTGCTTCTCATCATATCTTACACCTCTCCTCTGTATGACTTACTGAAGAACCGTGCTTCCATTTTGCCTAAACCATTTAAGTCTGAAGACTCAGGAATAAAGGTGAAGAAATAAAATAGCCAACCACACTGTTTTGACTTGTGATAGTTTAAGACTTGATTTCATTTCCTGCATGTAAATGTTCAACTTGTAAATCTCAGAGTGAACCTCAGACATAATCACTGATTTTCTGTCACTTTAGACATAAATAGATTCCGAATTGCTTAGGTGTAATTATGAAATATGCTAGGGCAGGACTGAATGCATTAAATGACAGCTGAAAACCTACGATGTTCACATTTCCTGTCAATGATTAAAGCATGACCCCTTTGCTAAATACTTTCCCCCCAAAAACGATGTTTGTACTGTATCTGAATTTTAAGATACTGAGCCAGATCCTTTGCATGCATACAATCTAGAATAGTCCTAGTCTTACAGATACTCCTTTACTTTGGTAAACGGAAAATCAAATGGATCAGCTAGTTGTCAAATATTCAGCTGTCATAAAGGCACGTTCTTTTCAATTGAATATGTCAGGGTAATGAACAGTAGCTGCAAATTTAAATTATTATACTTTTAACTGTGTGGTTTACAGCAAAAGTTTAGTATGCATTAGAATTTGTATTAGGAAATCAATTCTTAGCTTGTTAAAATAAGATACTTGGAAAAAAATCTCTTTCAAAATTTTCTTTTTCAGTGTCTCACTTTGCTGAGGATGAAACAGCTGTAGCAGCTGTGTAGACTTTCCCAGCAGTGAGGGGTAGGAAAGATGTCAGCCATTGCTGCCATGTGTGCTATTCAGTTGCGAGAAGTTTACCTCATAAATTAAACTATTCCGACAGCTAAATTATCGCATAAAGCCTAACAGTCCTACTTTAAAGGATCTACTCTGGAAATAAATTTTTATTGGAATTATATTTTGCTTGGGGATGACAGGATGAAGTTTTGAAAAATCTGAGTTTTCCTGGTTTAATTTCTCTTTTAGCAAACCAAGTGTTCAAAATCAGCTAAAGTCAAAGGAGATCTGCGGTGTATTCAAAGACAGGCCTTCATAAATAATAGCATTTAACCATGAACCTGATTAACATTTGTTTACAAAAGGGTTTATGGAGTTTTTCAAAAAGTCTTTTAAATAGGAATCAAATTACCTCTTTATGGTGACCTTCTACTTCTGTAACTTTATCACAAGATAATGCCACATAACAAGAGATGCCATTTGGGACATAGCACTGGGCCTGCCAGAAATACATCCTTCTGCACGACAGTGCTTAAAAACGTGTAGAGCTTCCAGCAACACATCCTGGTTTCCTTACAGAAATATCTGTCAGACCTTACCAGAACAACTGGCTCACTTAGGTTGTCTTATGAGAAAGGACTGTCATGTTCTCTGTCCCTTCCCTGTACTCCTCTTGTAAATATTGTCTTCGGGTTATTTGAAAGTTCCTGTAGCATATCCCATCCCAACCAATTTCATAGTGAATTATGGCTTGGAAAAAGATTTATATGCTATATATAACTACATAGAACTGTATATAAAACTATATACTTCCAAAATGCTAGGAAGGTTGTAGCTATGCGAAGATTTATTCTTTTTAACAAACTGTATGTGTGTGTGCTGGTTTTGGCTGCGCTAGAGTTAATTTTGTTCATAGTAGCTAGTATGGGGCTGTGTTTTGGATTTGTGCTGAAAACAGCGTTGATAACACAGGGATGTTTTTGTTACTGCCGAGCAGTGCTCACACCGAGCCAAGGCCTTTTCTGCTCCTCACCCCACCCCACCAGCGAGGAGGCTGGGGGGGCACAAGGAGCTGGGAGGGGAC
>JAVKLA010000005.1:9914406-9988745 GCA_034782735.1 Sagittarius serpentarius | reverse complement strand
TCCTGGAGATGGCTGAGCTCCTGCTTGCCCGTGGGAAGTGGTGAATGGAGTCCTTGGTTTGCTTTGCTTGTGCGTGTGGCTTTTGCTTTACCCATTAAGCTGTCTTTATCTCAGCCCACGAGTTTTCTCACTTTTACCCTTCCGATTCTCTTCCCCATACCACTGGGGGGGAGTGAGCGAGTGGCTGTGGGGTGCTTAGGTGCCGGCTGGGTTTAAACCACAACAGTGTGAAAAGCCCGATTTTGTGCAAGGAGTTTTCACACAGGGTAGCCTAAGGGACTGGAAATCGATGTCATGTGGAGCAGCAGAAGTGACGGTTTGCAGACCCAGCAGTCTCCAGAGGAATCAAGCCCCTTTATTTTGTGATTTTGGCCACTGACCCTGTGATGTGTGCCTCACACTGACTATCCTGTTACCTGCCATCCTCCACAGACAAGAACATCAGTACAGCAAAAAGGTCCAGTACCTGGGAATTCCCAATATAGCAGAAATCATTACCCTGCTTTTTTATGAAACAAGGTGAAGTGTACCAGCCTTTAAACATCTAAGAGATATCTTCTTTTTTCCCATGGCAAAACTACCCAGGAGACTGAAAGAAAGGTACTTATACTGTACGTAAGCTAGAGACCTGGCTCTTCAGTTTTATTTTCATATGCTGTAGTAACAGGATATGTAGTGGTTTGAAAGGTTAAAGCATCTCTGAACTAAAATAGGCTGTTACAGTCTGTAAACTAGATATTCCTTTACTGGCATTTCTCTGTGATTATAGTCATGCTTAGAACTACTGTGTCACAAATAATAGTTCTATCACATGACTGTTATATCACAAATGAGACTAATCCTTTAACAGTACCCTTTTCCTTCATTATTTTCTCTTTTCCTTCATTATTTCCTTCATTATTTGCTAAGCATATAAATGCCATATAAAGGTATAATTAATTAGATGGAAAGCAAATTAGCCTGCGGTGATTCTTAACTTAAAAAATCATTTGCTCAAATGTTTCACTTAAAACCCACAGGTCAGAATCTTAACTGACGTAAACTGACACAGCTCTGCTGTCTTCAATGAAGTTAGGCCAATTTATGCCACATCTGCTGCTACTGAAGTTAATGTTTCACCCTGAATTTTGTATTAGATAACGAAACATAACATGTTTTCTACCAGGAGTATCACTGGTCCTTCAAGTAATGTGTGCCTTCCAAGTCATTCTCTTAGGAGAAAAAACGCTCTTCCATCACTATATATGTATACATAATATATACAGACAACAAAGACAGATGCGTAAATGTATCAGAACAGGATGTCCATTACTTAGAAATGCACTCAAGACCTCTTCTAATGTGAAGTACAGAAGGGATAAAAAAAAGTGGAAAGTATAATTCAGCAAAATTTTATGAGTTGAACCAAAGATTTTTAAAATACACAGAGTCCGGAAAAAGCAAATATGTTACAGGTGGTAGTGTTATATAACTTCATATGCAATAAGTTAATGTTTTATGTACATCATAAATCTGAACTAAATTTAGAGCTTCTTTATTGATTAAGAATGAGAAATAACCTGCAAGTAAAGTGATCCCAGATCTTTTAAGTTCATCCAGTTAAAAATGAGTTTTAATCTGTCAGACAATGACAAGAAATTTGGGATTAGGAGACAATAAAAGAAGCCGGGTTAGTTCTTCAGACAGCGTCTATTGATTTACCTCTGTTGAAGAAACCCTAATGTATTCCTGCTGAGGATCTGGCAAACAATTTTGTACAGCTCTTGCAATGCCTGTCTGAGCGTTAAAAAAAGGTTCTACAGGGCATTCTCTATACCCCCATTTGTGTGTAAGGGGTTAAGCAAATGGAAAATCCTGTTCTTTCCGAAACAGGACTGTTCCCTGCTGGGCCACACAAACGACCCCGCGAGGGGAGCCCTGGGGAAAGGGAGCAGGGCTCCTTCCCCCTGCTCAGGCATGCGCTGGCAGGTGCATTCTGCATCCTCTTGTGATTTTACAGCGGGTTTAATGCACCTCTGTGTCTCCCGGCAGTAGGATTTGTTCCTTTCAAGCACAGATCTGACTTGTGTAATTTTGCAACCGTTAAGTACAACGTTCCTACACATCCAGTCCCGCTTCCTCAGAATTCAGTGGGAGCAGAATATAGCTTGACTAATTTCTTTCTTGTTTTGTCTGGTAATTGGTTTCTTGTATTATATTGCGTCATGTGGAGAGAATGCCACATGTTGCCTAAGCCCGGATCCCTGAAGTTGGTGTAGGTGTCTGTGTTAGGTCATCTCAGCTAAACCCAGGCGTGTACAATATAGACATCTGCATATGAGCCAGTTTGCCCCATTCAGTGACAGTACAAACACAGCCTCTCCAATGGATGATCTCAAGCTTTAACTTAGGCTCTCCTCAGGTATTTTCTGCGTATACACACGCTATGTTCTCTCTAAATATGTTCTTTCCTGCTTACTCATGGCTTACATGCTTAAAGTATCTTCAAACATTAACTTTATTCTCCTCTCTAAATACTGTGGTTATTCACTTACACATCTGGAATGGATTTAAGTGAAGATTAGTCTGCTTTACTCCTTAGACTACAGTGTAATTCACAACATATTAGGTTGTATACATTTGCGCAGATCATTTTTAATCAGATGCACAGCATGCTGTTCATATCCTTTTACCTTTTTATTATTATTTCTGATACTGTACTTCATCAAACTCAATTAGACCTGCCTAGTTGCATCACTAGAAATGGTTTTCTTCAAGTATGGAATGGGGCTGCGATACGGTGCTTCATATCGAAGAGATATTCAACAGATATAACAATTCATATTCCCATTACTTTATGACTGTCACACGAAGTGATTTATTTCCTTTCCCCAGTCGTAAAAATTGTACCGTACTCCAGCCTCCTGCAGCCTACTCCAATTGCTTTCAGCGTTTTTGCTATGGCTTGCCACTCTTTTCTTTAAATTTCACTTCTCCATCCTCTTCAGTTCGGCACACGCTAATTTCCTCTCCTCCACCGGACTCAGGCAGGTGGATTATACTCAGAGCTCACATAAACAAGCAGTCTTATTAGACAGTAGGTACGTTGCCTGACTGTTCCCCTAAACAGTTCACATTTACCTCTCTAAGTGCTTGAAAAATAAATAAGCAGATGGTGAAGTCAGTTCATTTTCCACAAGTGTTGTGGCAGAAGATGAATCTTCAGGAAATGTTTTAGACGGCAATTTTTTAACTCAAAATCAGCCACTTGCCTTTGCTTATACTTTTTACCCTTTTTAGTATGCTAGAGAGGTATAAACCATACATGATACAGAAGCAATGGCCCTTTGACACGTCCAGTGCTGCTGTCTGACACGACAACGTAAACCATCTGGCTCTCACAGATGCAGTGCGCAGGGGTGCGGGGGTTAATATTGTATCCCCCCCCCCCCCCCCAATTCGTGGTGTCTCTAATAGCTGCTGTCAATCAAGCACCCTCCTCTTCCCTAGCTCCAGGAGGAGATGCACATTTGAAATTCCTGGCTAGGTGTAATGGGAAGGGAAGGAGCAGGCTCTAGCTGAGAGAGAGAGACAGGCCAGATTATTTTTCATTGCAAACCTAACAAATAAATTTATCTGTCTGATTTTCACCTTTGCGAGGGACAGAACCAAGGCTGATTGTCAGGTTTGTCGAAGCCCGAGAAGAGGTACTGCTGCCTCCTGCCTGCCCCACTTTCTCTCTGCACGGGCTGAGAAGGCAGGGACCCCTCCTGCCCAGCTGTCCAGTGGATACAGAAACTCGTGCCGCTGGAAGGGCAGGTGAAGATGATTTCACTCATAGCTTAAGTATGAAAAGGAAATCAAAAGCTAACAGTGCGCGAGGCAGTTCAGATAAACATACTCCTGACTTCCCTGGTTTGCAAAGATGAAACCAAGAGTCATGAGAATGATTCAGGCACAGGGGGACTAACAAACTTACTGCATAAATGACCAAAAAACCCCAACAATTTAGATTTTGTTTATAGTTAGGGACTGCTAAAAAGAAGCTAAAACAAACATCCTCTTTCAGCTCCAGGGCCAAACACATCATTGACTCAAGACTTTCAAAATCTGGAATGTTAAACCAAGGTTGGATCTGGCCTCTCATCTCTGATCATCCTTTCTATAAATCCTTGATAAAGTGTGTGTTAGTTTTATGGTACAGTCATAAAACAGCCAAATGTAGAAGTAAATGACCTCATACCAGCTATCTCTCTGCAGATAGATTCGCTTGGCAGATAGCCAAGAATTGATTGACACACATCTTACGGAACTAGAGTTAATTAATATGTCTACCAATTCCCAAATGGATCTCAGGAAGCAGAGAATCTGTTTAATGCAGTAAGCAATGACATACTGTGTGTGGTCAAGAGACAATCACTAATTGCCAAGAATGCATTCTGAAATAAAGCATTAAAGAACATGAAAAAAACCTTTCTACTTTGCAGCTCCTTTATCCCTTCAAAACCTTATGCTTAGAACATTTTAAAGACTTATGTTTCAAATATCAAAAGACATTTTTATAGGGAAAAATGGTTGCCAGACTATAAATTCAACACTCAAAAGGTCTGTTAATTTTTCTACAGGAAGAAATTCTGATTTTTAAATAACTGAGTCCCCATTCATTTAACAATGATGTCTTTATTTCCAGGGAAATCTGCAAACCCGTATTGCAAAACCATAAGGTAACTTGAAAGGGCTGTTCTTCAAAGATCACAGAAGCTACAAGTAACACAACTATGGATTCACCAGTAAAACATATCCATAAATTAGTGACTGCTGAAAGCACATCAAAAGTCTGGATGCTAAACTGAAACAGTCCATCCAGCAATACTCAGGTAAGCCAGACCAAAAAGAAAGTAGAGTGGACTAATGTATATTACATACTCATCTTATCAGGAAAATAAAAGATTGGCTTTTCTGGAGAGAAAAAGTATTGAAATGGAGCACAGAGACATTCTAGTCAAATCTTCAGCCAGGAAAACCAGCATAGCCCCATTGCTTTCTGTGACTGATACTGTTTTTCACCAGGGAAGACCACGCTTATCTATTTTGTTACGATGATCACTGACAAAACAGTACAAGAGCTACTGCAAGATTTCTGCAACACTAAGCAAAAATGAGCAAGCTACAGATTTTTAAAAAAGGGGGGGAAGAAAGTGGAAAAGTGTTTTCTTTTTCACTAAAAAGTAAAGAAACAAAACCTAGGTCACCTAGGAAAAACTGTCAGTGTGTTAGGACAAATCTGAGAAGTGGGATTTACGAATGTGTGACACTATTTTAATTCCCAGCTGGGAGAAAGCTGCCGCAATGTCAGACTGTACTGACTGGTAGGAGACTAAAGGACAGAGCTGGCCCCAGAATAAACACACAGGCTGAACTACCCCTCTTACAGCTGGTATCTGTCCCGACCGAAAAAAGAGAGTGTACCAGGTAGAATGAGCTTACTCATATTTGTTTAAGCCCCTAGGGGAAAAGATGCTGTGTAGGGGAGAAAAGCACAGATTCTGCTGTGATTTATCAATCAGCACGTCAGCACCTGATTCAGGAGCAGGTCTTACCAGATCCACTCACCAAGCCACAGAAACTAGTAAGAGTGCATTTTGGCAGGAAGAGATCATGGCTAAACACCAATAAAGATTAAAAAAAGGAAAAAGAAAAACATTGTTTTAAGATAGTTTACCTCAGGGTGGCTTCCAACTTCAATATAGGTGCAGACTGGATGAAAAGCCCCTGTTCCGCAAGCGTACAAGTGGGTTTGATTGTAAGCCTTAAGCACTTTGATGAAATTAGCACATTCTCTCTGCAAAGAAAAGGGGAAAAAATGTATCCACAGAGTTAATTCAGTGATTATGACTGATGAGAGCTCTTCTGTGTTAGGGATATATGGCTGAATGAACAGATTTTAAAAGTGTGATCATTTCATGCTCTTTATAAGCTTGTTTATTGCTGAGCATTTAATAAATAGCCTGATTTAGGTTCTCATTTAAATATCTTTGCTTGCCATTTAATAAAGCATCCATCCCTGAAGAAAAGATTACACAAAAAATTTTCCTAATTTTTGTTTCAGACATGTTTCATCTTTGTAATTTATGCTATTGCCATGTTTGTAAGACAAAACCCATTTATAGAAATGTGTCAGAATGAAATAATGAAGAAAAATGGACCAACTGTTTGCTTGTATTCAATTAAGTAACAATTAGAAAAAAGACGGGCCAGATGGAAGGCGATGATGAAAAACAAATCATTGATACAACATTTCTAACAATAATATGAATGCTGCCTCACCCCCATTGTCTGTGTTTAGGGGCCAGTTTTACAAAGACGAATACATATGCTAAACTTTAATGCAATTACTGACAGCCCCTAGAATGTAAGCTTTGCAAGACTTGGACTTTATATTTTCTGCCTAAGTAAATTATCCATCATGAATAATTCTAGTTCTCATCAATTAAAAGCTTAATACCAACACTAACAGTCCCAGTCCCTAATACGAACATTATCTGTTACCTGTTAACAAAATGTCATTATTAATGCCTAATGTTATTAAAATGGAAATGTCTAACCTGATAGTCAAGATGTCAACTTTTTCTGTTTATTTAATATTTTTATTTCAACCAATCAGGTCTAACAATGAAAAGAAATATGCCAATGCCTGTGAATCAGTCTACTGACACGATTACAAATAATGGATTTCAAATAGGAGAGAAATAAGAACATTGAAATAAAATAACCATTTCCAGTATAGTTTGTGTTTAAAATGAAGGAAACTTTTCTGTGCATATTTGATGACTCTTTTGGTACAGTACTCAGCTGTACCTCTCCAAATGGACCAGGCCCCATGGAAACACCACCTGAGCTACCGCCTGCACAGAAATCTCATTGACTGGCATCATCCGTCTCTGTAACTTGCTTGCTAATTAAACCAGATACTCTCAAACACAAAATAATGGCTCTGCCAGGAAAATGCATGTGCAATTTGAGGCATGCCTTAGGCCACCACAGGGAAAGGCAACAAACGTACATGGATAAAATACCGATTCCTTGCCTAACACAAAGGACTGTATTGAAATGACATCACTCTTCCGATTTTATTGTTTATTTGCATAACAGATAATGGCAATGTATTAAAAAGAGCACCCAGAGAAAAGCATACAGAATCTTACTACGTCCTTGGCTTACTGCTGATAACTTATCTTTCCAACTGAGATGGAAGAGAAAACATAGAGATAGTTAAGGTAATCCAACAGGAAATTGAAAGAAATTGAGATGGATGTTACCAGGGGTCTCTCTTAATTCTTTCCATTCTGACCTTTCTTAATAAAAACACACACCATTTCTGGTGCATATGTATTCTTCCTCCCACACATGTACAAACATGAACATACATTTATTATATGTATATGTATCCACAGACTGCTTTCCCCTGTCACAGTGGTAGAGTACTAAGCAAATATCTGGAATAAATAATCAAAATTACAATGTATGTTTCAATAGTGTTCTTAATGTTGTTGTCCTTTGTTCCTTTTAATAAAAGAAATATGGAAAAACCATGAAAGTGTGTTAATAATTCAGTGTCTGCAAGAATAAAAATGGGCAAATTCATGTAGCATTAAAAATGAACAAAATTGAAATAGAACCTTTCTGAAACTCTGATATTCTGTGTTTCTGATGGAACATCCAACCTTGACTCTACATAATTTAAAACTGACCAATGATTTGTGCATTATTAAATAATTAAGAATTTTCTCACTTAGGGTGGTATCTGGCCAAATTTAATCACACCACTGTTTCAGTAGGACTGTGCTTTGCCTTGTCTGCTTTGATGTATCATGATTTAAAAAATGCCTTTGTGGTCTACTGCTACGCTTTAATAAAGCTTTCAAAAATTGCCTACCTGAAGAACATGAAATGCTAGAGGCCAGTGGACGCATACCTTTGCAAATGCTGTGAGTACACGGGCTAGACCCACAGCCGGTGTGAATCAGAAGAGATTCTGCTGATTTCAGAGGAGCTATTCCGATTTACAGCAACACACCACCCATGACTCTATATGCACTCGCTAAATACTGTTCAACTGCTTGTCTATAATATAGAGCAAGAAGGTACGAGATAGCTAATACTCTAAAGGTGAGATGAAAACCCCTACTTAGGTTGGGGCAGAGATTTCTTTGATTTCTGTGGATGGAAATGAAGAAAAATTCTATCATTCACTGAAATTCATCCATTCACTGAATTATTCCAGATTAGCCGGGGCGGGGAGGGGATTAACTCTATCATAGCCATATTTGTGCTTCAAGTGTTCAGGATTGATAGTAGTGTAAATGAGATAATATCAGTAAAGTTACTCCAGATTTATAATATATTTCCACAAGCAGATTTGGCTTATTCATCCCTGCTTTTATGCTCTCCTTAACTTCTTGTACAATATGTTTTTTACCATAGATGTCTGAGAAATACACAACCTAGTTAAACAACGGGGAAGGTAAATACCTACAGCAATAAACCTTTGACTATGACAAACAAATTTATATAACATTTAAAGTTCCTAGTCCAATTCAGACTGCTCTTATAGCTTCCCTGTGTTTTATAGCTACATAAAGGAACCATTAAGGTCTATTCAGTAAATTCTCATACACCTCCCTAACAGATTAAGTTTCTTTATATATTTTACATGGTTGTAAAAAAATAAATAAAGAGGGGTATTAAACGACAATAAATGACATCAAAGTAAAGTTACAGTTCTGATTTAAGCCCTTGTCAACTCAGGAAGTTCAAAGTGAAGTTTCTGCCCTGCCTGGGAGACAGCGCTATTCTCCCTGGAACAATAGCAACAGGCGCATTGATTTCAATCGCAGAGTAATCAGATCCCTTCCTTTGTCTAATTGTGCTCCAGTACAGCTGCACAGGTACAGCGTCACGTGTGGAAATGTTGTACCTGTGTGTCTGGTATTCTGAACTTAGCAAGAGTTTGCTTTGCGGTGGTGAATATTAGGTTTTCCCAGTTTATGTGGCTGTGGGAAGAAAGGTCTTCCCGTAAATCTCTAATATACCAGCTTTAACAGCTTTGAATGATTTGCTCAGACTCTAAATCTCCGCACACACGTATGACGAAGAAGATACTCGGATCAGGGAAAGTGTGTGTGCATTGAATGCAATTTGGGTCCGTCACTACATGAGACTTGGGTGACTGCCCCCCACTTTCAGCCTGTTTCCCCATTCCTGCCCTCACGGCAAGGCTCCTGCAACGGCAGTCAGGCACCGCCCGTCGTGAAACCTGGCAGACAGCTCTGCTGGTCCCGACACCGGTGGCTACGTCAACTTGACTACAAAGCAACTCCCCGACCCCCTTGGCGGGAGGCCTGGAATGATTTGGGTGTCTCCAGCGGGGCTTGTCCCACTTGGCAGCAGCGTCTCCCCTTGCCAGACCCCCGGGCCAGCGCTATACTGTTAGTGTGGAGGTCTGTGCCAGGAGAAGGAGGCATTTCACTACTTGATCTCAGAGTGTAAGGCACTGGAAAGGAGACAAAGACAACAAAATAAATGTAGTATCTTGGTAAAATACAGCAGACGGGAGAAAATATCCACCGGAGGAAGAGGAAGCAACCCAGAGCCGGAAGCTGTAAGGAACAACTTGTCAGGGAATTTGAACACTGTGCCTGCCTGTGAGTTCAGCCCCGCAGTGCCTTTGTATCCATTTTCACTTTCCCCGGGAAAGGGATGCTGTTTAAAGGGAACATATTCTGGACCTATCCATACCGTTTAAATATTGCTCTTTGTCAAGTAAACAGCCAAAGGAAGAAAATGAGACTTTTAAAAATTATTTTCTGGGTGGAAAAGAGGGTTTTTTCACATGTGAAAGCAGGGTGGTGTGGGAGTCTAAAATACTTTTAAGCCTAATAATGCGAATGAAAATGAATGCGAGGTTTGCAAAGTGCTCTGTAGGCATGAAAGTATTACCTGGATGGGTTACGAAAATAAATCTTAAAGAAGAGGAGCACTGGAATCACCATAGCAAATCACTACAAATTTTTTCACCTAATAATCCTGTTTATTATAATGGGCAGCTTAATATCAGAAAGCTTTTCTTGTCTATATAAAGCTGGTTTATGCCCTAAAGCTTTAGTTTATATATACATACATACAGCAGAAAGCATAAGTGATTGCATATGGTAAAGAATGATTGAGGTAGATATTCAAAGAGAAAATTAGGTACATCATGTGGGAGTTACTGCAGTCGTCAAAACCCCCATTCATTTATCTTGCCTACCCCTGGAGAGGATTAATCTTCATTTATATTTCAATAAATGGTATAAGGTTTCCCCACGAGCTGTAGGTTCTGGCCTTGTACAGACGTACCTCTATCTTAAAATCCAAGCAGCTAAGTCCCTACATCATGTCTGAGACCTTTTAGCACAGCCTGCAAGGTCTTTCTGTCCTGACGGAGGGAACTTCTTTAGATACCTACTTTTTTATGTTTTTACAGTGCAACTGCTGGATCTGCTTCTGCAGTCGTGTGATGGCATGATTGTCAATATCCTCCAAAGCATGGCCAAAGAAATGGTTCATGCCCTGTCCTGGCTCTGCCGTGTGCTGTAGCTGAAGCACTCACCCCAAACATGGGGCATAATCTAGTTTGTTTCTCTGCTTGAACAAATACGGGCCGTATCCCTCGCCAAAGCCCAAGCAGACACTACAGACTTTCCTGGGGTTAGTTTGGCATGTAAGGGCACAAGGACATCCAGCAGATGCCATTCTACCTTGCGTACAGGAGTTAAAGGGTTATTTGGCCACTTGGAAGGAACAGTGCTCCAGAAGTTTACTGGGCATTCCTCAGTGAGAAAAAGGTTTCAACTTCAGGTACATTATAGATGTTTATGCTTCCTCTGAACTTGATTGAGGTTATGGGGTTCAGATCCTCAGCTCCATGCTGAGAGTTTACTGAAATGAAAGTGGCTGAAACCATTTGCATCATGTAACACAGCCAAAGTACCAACCCAACTGCAAATTCTGCTGTACTAAACTCCTACTTGTAGAACAAGTTGAGAAATTATTAGGTTGTCACTTATATTCAGAGTGTGAATTAAAGTCAAAGAGGTCCAGAGTGTCTGGACAGAGATCTTAACTCTAAATTTTGATTCCAAACATTATATACTATGTACAAGGGCAGAGGGCCTGTCTTGAAGAGAAGATAAAGTGTTAATTAAGTTTCCCAGAAGGGCACCCACTATATGAAGATCAATATGTCTGACTTACTAACCAAACATACACATTTATTTTTTAAGAGTTTTCTAATATTTATATAGCAAATTGATAGAAGGGTTTATGCAGAGAGAGATTAGCCTGAAAAAATAAATTACAAAGAAAATGTCTGCAACCAAAAGCATAGGAGCCAAACGCAGAAAGATTGAAAAACAAACACTACAGATATGTAACACTGATTAGGCTGTGTTATGCAGACTTTTCCCGGACAGTTACAAAAATAAAGTCCATCCATCTGTCAAAACATCTGTTCCGTGTATGAAAATTAAAACAGAATTTAGGTGGATTTTATGACTTTCCAGTAATTATCTCTCCTCCAGAATCCTGGAACTTACATCCTTCAATCTGGATTACCGATACAGCAAAGAGTTTTTAATGACATCTTTTTAAGTGGAGGTTAAAGGGTAAGTCCCTGTGACCAGCTAATATCCAGATTTTTCTCCTTATTTTAAGAAAGCTGTTTCATTTTTTTTAACTAACATTGATGTCCATACTGCTTCCAAGATATTGCAGCAAATGCAAATGGCCAGATTATGCAGGGCAATAAGTAGAAGGCTAAATAATCCATTACAGTATCATTAGCTTCAACAGTTTTCTGCTGATTTAATCCAGATAAGGATCAGACCCTCTAATACATTCTTCCTTTATTTCACCCTTCCCACATAGCCAAGTGATTAATATATCAGAAGGTTTTCTCTAAACTGGGTGGGCAAGGGGATTTAAACCTATCGTCTAACAGCTGGACAAACAAAATAAATACGTGTTTTGTCTTTCATATCAAAATGGATGGATGGTTTCCACATAAAGTCCCATGCATGAGTTTAATTAATATGTTTACTTTTTTCTCCTTCTTCTGTCCAATTAGTTGAATTCTCAAGTGACGAGGTCAGAGATATCCGTGGAGAATAAGTAATCCCTGATATTACTGCTGTCATTCAAATTTATCACACTGCTGAAAGATGTTCCGGACTTAGCAGGGACCTTTTTTAACTTCGCTCTTTTGGTAGCAGGCTACTGCAGCTGTGACCAGTTCAGCCTGTACTGGCTAGGTATCTTTTTCAGCACAGACCAGCATTGTTTCAAGGAAAATATTTCTGGAGTGTTAGTGCAATAAATATATGTACGATTGACATGTACACAGATGATCGATTCTCAGCTAGATCCTGCAAACACTTTAGCATGTCAGTAAGCATGTGCAAGGAATTCCTTTGCAGCGTGATCTCTAAATGGTATATCCTTTCACAGCTCTTTCTGCTTGTGTGCAACTTTTTGAAAAATGCAGTAAAATTATTTAAAAATTATTACTGTTTCCTGCTTTCAGTTATAGTAACTCTTGGAAAAATACCAGTCAAGGACCACCGTCTGCCTAAACAGGCCCAGAATAAGCAGGGAAGAAAGCAAATTATTCCAGTCCTGTTAAAATGCAATGATCTTTTAAAAGTTTATTTTATTGGAGTAAGCTAGTTGGTAAGACCCTGGCAAAGCTGTTGTGCTAAGTGCTGCACTGGCAGTAACGGGAAAGTCCCCGAGTGCTGAGAGCTTCATGCAGGCCCTCACGGGTGGGGAAATCACGCCTGGCACCTCTACTCGAGGAGATAACCTTCCAGCTGAACCTTCACAGGCAGGTGCATGGTTTTAAAGTGGGGGAGGCCTGCTGGCATGAAAATATTTGCAGATTATGATTTATTACTGCATATCCCTTGCAGTTTGGATCACTAACATCATTTCCATCCCTGTTTTGTCATTATTGTACCTTGCAATTAGCAAGATCAATGTTTTATAGTCCTGTCCTCTGAAAAAGAGCCAGTGCTGAGTGAAGTAAGTTGAGCAACTGAAGTATCGGGGCCTGTGTTACAGAAAGGGATTTCTATTAACTGAGTTCTTGGGGATTACATCCCCATTAGTCAAAGCCTTATCTGCAGCGTGTATTGCATCACACACACACACACAAACCCAACATAAACCTAGAATATGTCCAGGTAAAAATATGTAGTTTCTTTTATATATCTATGTTATTTTGTGGGCTGAATTCTAATTATACTTGTCTTCCCACCTCAGAGCTTAGAAAAAGCTGACAGATCCCCAGATTCGGCAGCCCTTATACTGGATCGTGATCTGGAGGACTTTATATTGGATTGTGATCTGGAGGACTTTATATTGGATTGTGATCTGCAGGACTTGACCTCTCTGGAGCTGTCAGGAATGACACTACTCTTAGGCATGGTGACCACTGCCACCGTTGCAGAGGAACCACTGATTAATTCCATATCTAGATTTTCCTCTGCTGTCAAGATGTGCCCTGAGAAATTTCAGACTGAAGGTGCTGATGAGGGTTGATAAGACATTTTTGGCTGCCTAGTACAGCTTACTGTACTTCCAGTTATCTTTCCAATTAAGTTATGCTTGTTATCTGTCTGATTTTTTGATACAAGAGTTCATGAGAATATTTTAAATGTATAATTTACTCAAGTTGCAGAATGTCTGCATGAATTTAAACCATGAAAGCACCAAGACAAGAAAAAGAAGCCAACTAACCAAGCACATGATTAAAAAAAGCCACTGAAAAAAAGCAGGCATATCCTGATTCCTTCAAGGCCCAAAACTGCATGCCGTATTAGCACACAGTTGTATTGCCAGCGCACTTGCACAGCAAATGGAAAGCTCCTCTGGTTCTTCCTTTGTGTTAGCGAGGGTGAAACACAAAATGTCTCCCTATCCATCTACCTACCTACTTGAAAATCTGGTAGTCACTACGGGTACTTGGGCATTTGGCGCAGAGTTTACCACTAAGGCTAAGCATGGAGGTAGCTAAGCCAGGTGGGATACTCCCGAGGGTCTGTCCTGAAAACACTCTTAAGCCAGAAGCCATCAGAAGTCATTAGAAGCCATGCTTTAAAGATGCCTCCTTTGACTGCACAGACTAAACACATCAGGCCTTCAAATCTTTGTCATTAGCACTACCCATCTGACCTAGCAATCTTAGGAAGTAAAATCTCTCCAATTTTTTCTGCATTCAGTATGTTCAAATTACAAGACATGTTTCCAGTCCTTAAATCTTCATTCAGCAGATGCAGACAGTAATTGTTCTGGACCTGTGAACAGCTAGAGGGATGCCAAGAAAAGGCCGCAGCACTAAATATCTGATTTAATGACCACCTCATATTTTTGTACATCTGGCTAACAAGAGAAAATAAAGTCTTTTGTGGATGCAGTCCAGCCATCAAGTGGGTTTTCAGGATTTTGCAGCCACAGCATGATTGTCGTACATTACATTAAACCTTTCCATGAGCGTTAGCAAGCTTCCTTTCTTTTGAATTGTGAGGTTTTTCAGTAGTACGCACTTCCTACAGCACAGAATGAATTTATTTAAGGAACAGAAGTGTATTTCAGGAATAACTCAAAACATTGGGAAGCCTTGAGGTCAAGCAGATGCCAGTTCTTTTGTGACTGTAACTTTGAAACAAAATTGGTTTGCTCTGTAGAGTAAACCTGTCCCACATTTTGGGCATGGCTTTATTAACAAAGAAATGAACAATATTGTTTGGTTTCAGCTCAAGCAGTCTCACCAAGCCCAGCAGCAATTTAAGTTGCAACCACAGTCCAGATCTAAAGAGCGTCTCTCATCTATCTCTTCTATCTGGGTGGGGTAATCACCTGTCTCCTGGAGAAATCAGATTACACCCCGCCTTTCCGAATAGGATCAACACCTGCTAATTGGGTGGAGTATTTCAGACAAACAGGTTGCCAAGCCTGTTGTAGGTGCATAAAGCAGTTAGACTCCATATCAGTCAGCTTGCTTTTTTATTCAGGATAGTATAGGCATATCCTGTAACGACTTCCACTCACAGCCACCTAAGACAAATATACTAAAAACTTCTGTGTTGAAAGTGAACGTAAAATCATGAAGTGTTGAAAGGAAGCAAAAGACTGTTGCATCTATAAAGGACAGTTGCTTAGCAATATGTGTGCCTGTAAATAAGCGTACTCTGTAAACTAGACTATGGAGTTACATGTGCCTTACTGTGGGAATCTAGAAATTTGTGTGTGAATATTAAACTATTTTGACACCACAGAGAGATGCTGAACAGAGAAACCTGAAGCTTAGAATTCCCACTCAGTAAAAATCTGGCACTAAAGTGAAATTGCTGAGTTTGCTGAGCAGTTTGGGTTTTTTCTGTTAGGTTGGTTCTTAGGGGTTTGGTTGGTTGGTTGGTTGTTTTTTTGTTTTTTATACTCATGATACATGTATAGTAACTTAAAGTTTTGGAAGTTGTTAATCAGGAAGGAATTACCCAAGGGAAAAAGAGATCAATAGATTATTTGATCCAACACAGATCACATCACTCAGTCAGAAAAAGAAAAAGAACAAACAAAAAAAAAAAGCAAGAAAGATATAGATTCTCCCTTTATTTACTTTTCTTACTTTTCTTGTTCCACCATCTTCAGAATACAAAACTTTTTCTACACTGAAAAGGTTTTTTTAAAGATCTTCTGTTGACATGAAGAGGTGGTAACTAAACAAAGCATTAGCTTCAAAATAATTGCATATTATTTCCTAGGTTATTTTAAGAACTTTCCCTTTGTTCTTTTACTTTTGACAAGACAATATTTTAGACTTGTGTGCAGCAGGGAGGAATTCAGTAGACCTATTTTTGGTATATGTAAGTAACAGGACTACAGAAAAAAAATCAGTTGTGGACTAATTTAATAGTGACATAGTGACCACATCTTGAGTATAGACGGACTGTGATATGTGATTGTTCAGAGCAGACCGATCCTTAATTTTTAAACTAGTCTTTCTTTTATTAAAGCAACAGAAAATCCCAAAACCTAAACCAAACAAAAAAAAAAAAAGGAAAAAACACAACAGGCTATTTGCTAAAATAGAAAGAATTTGAAGCAAATTCAGAAAAAAAAGAAAAACAAAAAAAGATGTGACTGGCACTAGAGGAAAGGCTTTTCTCTGACTTCATGAGCTTCAGACTGAAGCCCTGAAAGGAAACAGGGACTAAACATATCGATCATTTTTACTAGTCACCCAGTTAATGTGTTTCTCTGGAAAGACATGTACGAAGAATAAATTTACTCTGTCCATCTTGGGATGCAATATATCATCAAAAGGAATTACCCAACATAATTTTGAAATAGCAATAGCTGGTAACTCAGCTGTAAATAAAAGTAATTCTCAGACTTTGCCAACGCCAAACTAGGGCTCACGAGAACATCTCTTGGTAGAAAATTAAACTCCATAATTTTGGAAATTATTTTCCTTCATTTCTCCTTTGGTAACTCTGTGACTTTGTATTTCAAAAACAAGGAAAACATTTCTGCAAAACTGCATTACATCTGCTGAATATTAAGTTTCCTTCAGAAGCAAATTTCCATAGTCACAACTATAAACAGAAAAATAAGCCCCATATTGAAAAATTAGCTTTCTCCTTGATCTGTATCGATTTGTTCCCCATATTGAAAGACTTAAATGACTTCCCATGATACATAAGTGAGTAAAATGTGAAAATCTGAACAACTGCCAACTTAATTCTTCCTCTGTATAAGTACACAAGTCATTACCTTACAGTAACTGATTTGCCTTGGTCAATTCATATAAAGAAATATATGCAAATGCCTAAATGAACACAAGCTGTAGGATCAACAGCTTAACTAAGAGCCATAAATGAGGCTTTATGCTGCTAGGTGTGTTGTGGGGGTCCATCCAAGAACTGAAGCTGGCGCAACCAGAATTTCCCGGCAGGGGGAAATTCTGTTAGAGAGCTCCACAGGACTTTGAAAGACTCCAGTGTACTGTATTTCTTTTTGACCAAGCTCAGTTCACCTCTAAGTGAACGGGTTGTAGGTTTGTTTTATTTTTTCCCCTCTATCTTTCTCTTTTGTTTGTCGTCTATGCAAAGCAGTTTTACGCAGCAGCAATATTAAAGCAGCACACTACTTACGAAATGTCTCACTCTCTTGTCTCCCAAATGGTAAGAAATGCTTTGGCAAGAAATCATGCCCACATTAAAGAACATGGATAAGATTAAGGAGTGAGCAGCCCTCAAGCTAATAAACCAAGCATACTAACTGGAACAGCTGATAGAGTTGAAAGGGATATGCAGTGGCACCATTTGTCTTACAAATGGCTCAGAAGTCACATTTCTCCTTGTAGTAGGTAATACTGAGAGTAACTTCTGCCCCTAACCTCACTGGAGGTCCGTTGCTTTGGATTTTTCTCACTTTACCCCTTCCTAGTCCCAGGGGACATTTGTCTTTCCCTTTTCCCCAGGCTGGATGGGGGTCCTGGGTCTTCAGGATCTGTTAAAGGATTTCCGTGCTATGCTGGAGCCAGGAGCCAGAAAGGAAACGGGGATGGCGGTGAGGGTCGGTGGTAGAAAAGCTGGAAATCTGGCTGTAGATGTCCTCCAAAGGAAGAATCCTGACAGAAAGGGATGAACTCTTTGGCACACCCAAAGAGCCAGAGGTAATTTGACCGGAAAAATTGTGCCTGTCAGATTAATTTAGAAGCAGGCTTTCTGGATCCAGCCAGCATTGTATATTTAATTTTCACATTCCCTCTTCAGATCTTTGTTTACAATAAGAGATGAAAAGGATTACTTTTACTTTCTGCCTCCATGTTCTTCTATTTTCCCTAAGGCAACAACAGTAATAAAATTAGTTAAAGAGAATAGTGCTCATTTATTGCCAACTTTGTTTTTCCAAAGTATCACCAGATATGGCTGAGGGACACTTGCTAAGTTATACACCACTTTTCCTTTTTTTTGTTTTTCTTCTTTCTTTCCAAATCATTGCATTCTGATGGATCTATAAGCCTACGGAATTGCTAATCTTCCTATGATTTAGGGAGGGGCTGGAAAAATTTAAAGGAAGCATAAACTGAGATGGCATATAAACATTTTGGCTTAAATTAAGTATTATGATAACAAATGAGATGGTGAATTAAATTACAGCCATGTGATTCTACCTGCACGAACCATAAACTCAATAATTAAGTGCCAGCCACACGCAAATGCAAAGAGGCATGCACAGAATATAGCTATATCATCTGTAGTGTAAAGAGTTTTGCTTCCTTCTTAACTGGGAATAGGCTTCTAATCTAAAGTGATCCCAAATTACCACCAAGAGAACTATCAAGCATAAAGATGTCAATCACAGTTGAATTCAGGTAAGAGTTAATAACTGGGTAAAATTTAATGGCCATTAAATAGCCCAATTAGATGTCTGTCTCCTATAAATTATAATACAGTCAGTGCTAATACACACGCAATTGTGCTGATGATACACTTTAGCTGTTAAGGGAAATGACACAAAAGTGTAACTCTCTGTATGGACCTGTTTGTTCATTTGACAGAGCATATGTAGAAGCCTTCTGGTACCAACTAAAAGTACTTCGTACTCTTTGTATCTGTTTGTATATCAACATTTATTTCTCACCAGAAACATACAGTATGCAAAGTGTGTATAAGTATCTGTCATCATGTAGCTTGTCCTGTGTGACTTTGTTAAAGTACCCACTGAAATTTTAAGGATTTATACATGTCAAGGCCAGACGGGACCATTTCAACAATTTAATTTGAGCTGGGCTCTTTAAAAGTGGTAAATAAATTAGATAGCCAAATCACACTTGAAAATGACATCCTAAGGTGCCCTTCAGAAACACATTTTTAAAGCTTTCAAGTCACAGAAATCTATCATACCCTTTAATAAGGTTTTCTGTGATTAATTGTGTACCATCTGAACTACTGCTATGGTGCCTCAGCCAAATCTAGTGCAGAGATGTATGGACTAAACAGCAGCCAAAACTTTTAAAACAATAGTAAATTAATAGTTTAAGGACCAGGTGAGCTTTCCAGTCAAGAAGCTATTCCTGCCCTATCCCTACCTGCAAAACTTACTAGTGTTTCTAGTAACTTTTGTAAATCACCCAAGCTTTGCTTTGCTGGTTTATGACATCCCAGGAATGTCATAAGTGGAATTGTAGCCACATTTTTTTTTGCAGTTACCTATTATTTAACCCATATGTAATGCAGAGGTTGCCATATGTTTCTGCTGGGTCCCAGGTGCCTGTGAGATCTTAAAATCAAAACACTGAGGCTCACTAGTGAGGGATATGACTAGCAGCATGTCTGTACTGTAAGTTCTGTATAAAAGCTGAGAAGTATTCTGTAGAGACTTTGTCTCCTTTGATCATTACCAAGGTCTGGTCAGGAATCGTGAGAAATATTCACAGGACTTACAGCAACCAGAATAGATCAAATGAGAGTCCAGAATAGCAAGAAATCCTCGCAGAATTGCTCATTTAATTGAATAATGTAAGCAAATATCTTATTTGTTATTTGTGGTCTTTAATTTTTCATGAACAATGTTACTTTGGTGCTTGTGATACTCTGTAGTGAGGAAATGGAAATATATTGTAATACTAAGTACTTACATGGGACAGTAATTATGATTTTATTGGAAAAAATCTATATTTTGTGGGAAAGTGTAGCAGCTCACTTCTATCAGAGAAGTCCTGCTGTAAGTAAGCATCGCATAGCCGGGGGGAGTCTTTCAGCCTCTCTTCTCAGCTTACCCATATTAAAAAAAAGACCCAAAGCATACTTTAAAAGGTTTATCTATCTATGCAGAGAGCAAAGCTTAACTGATTAACATACAGTAAGCCCTTTAAGAAACAGAAATGAAAATGACTGCTTAAGGAACAAAGGGATATCAGGAGAGCAGGAACAGCCCAAGTCGGCCGCTCTCCTCAAATCCTGCGTGGACTGTCCTGAGCTACAAAACTGCTGCGCCTAGATTGGCATGACTGACAGCGTCAGTATAAGGAATCCCTCTGAAGGAGTGAAAACGACAGTAAATTACCTCTTATAATTATGAGAGGAAATCTCGGAGGTCATAGCTGAGGTTAGCAGTGGGGCAGAGCCGGGGTTATACTTGCGCTGCAGCTGCTGCAGTGCACCTGGCCTATTAGTGGGGACTTGCGTTTTCAGCACTCACTTCCCCTGGAGATCAATAATTAAAAAATGTTTTTTAAAAAGACCTCGATGTAGAAGTATAGACTGTCATGTAGAAAGTTTTGAACCATCACAAATGAAGAGTATCTAATATCTTAGCAGTGGTACATGCTGAAAGCAATATTAAATCAAACATGTTTTATATGCCATTTTATTTGTCCTCTATTTTTCTTGTTCCCTCTAATGAAAGTCTGTTGAGTTATTTTTATGGCCTTTACATTTCACACTCCCAAGGTACTGACAATGGCTTTAAGGAATAAATGAGGGAGGAATAATAAGTTTCTTAAATGATCTGTAGTCTTTATCTGTAATTACAGTTAAAGCAGTTACATTAAATACTTTGTGATGCACAGTTTTATGGCAACAATAGGTAGCTGTAAATATTTAAAGATGGTGACCTGAACACACCAAGATACATATTCCATCTTTCTAGCTGCCTGCCAAATCTGGACCCAGTTTACATACAACCTATGCGTTTGTTTTTGTGTTTTTTTTTTTATTTCTCACCTACACTTGTAGAGAAGACTAAAAATTAAAAAAAGACAGCAAAACCACCCCCAACAACCCATATATGTGAAAAATGTTTATGAAAACAAATTACCGGATTCTAGCAACACTCTGCTGTACTACTGTTATCCTCAGTTTGGGCTGCACTGTGTCTCAAACTCTGTGCTCCTGTTCTGCCTTAGTCTTTTCAACCAGCTCGTGGGAGTGCTGCTTCTAACGCACAGGCTCTTAGCGGGCAGCACATGCCCCAGGGTCACACGCAGCATCGGGGTGTGGTATTGGTTGGCCTCGCCTTTTACTCACGATCAGCACGTGTGGGTGCCCTAATATCACAGGAATTAGGGTGAATAAAATAGTTACAGCATAAAAAATCAGAGGATGGGGACCTGAACTTCCCAGCTCACTCCAGAATAATAGTGTCTCTGTTTACAATGAATGGCTGGGAATCAGCCTAGTGCAATATATAGAACATACGCTCTCCTACTGTTGTGAATTTTTAAAAATAATTATTAAAAAAAAAAGAGTGTATTCTCATTCTAAGTGCTGAATCTCTTATTAATTTTCTAGGCTTTAACCCCACCTATAAAAAATCTACTTAATGTAATATAATACTTAGTAAAGATGAAGCTGCAAGGTTAGTTAATTTGCTCAGACATTTAACACTAGCCTTATTTTTTTTTAACCTTGAATATTAGATATTCTAGTCCTCACCTTGCAATGTAGTCCTGAAAATTATTTGTGAACATGAAGATGGATTAATTTAAATGTATTATTTTTATGTGATGAGACAGCCCAAGTACTTGGCACTTTAGCTGTCCCTTCACACATATATAGCTTAGCCCATATTTCTTAGTTTTTTACCTAACCCACCTCTACTGTTCCCAAATGATTTTTTTATGAAGCCAACTGTCCTCTATGGCCTAGGTAAGGACTGATGAAACTATTTTTATTATGACCTAGGAAATTATTCAAATGGAGCTCTCTGGAGGCATATGGTTGGCATTATGAATATTTTACAGAATCATCTCTGAAAATCAGGCCAATAGCGTATACACACGGGGCCAAGTTCCACTCTCAGTTATACCTTGGCAACCACAATGATTTCCCATTTGGCTATGCTTTGCAAGTATTTGTTTGGCTTATTGCATGCATGTATTTTTTATCTTTTTTTTCCCCCTTCTTCAGCCCTGTCCTCCCATTTCCTATATTGTACTTATAAAGAAGACAGTTATTATCAGTGTGGAATGATTATTACTTGGGGGCTAGTGGCTGTGTCTCTCCTACCTCATAAATACCAGTAGTAAGATGTACACAGGAATGAGGGAAAACATACAGAAAATTATGCCTAGTGTAACAGTGTCTTTCTGGAGGCACCAAAACGGATGCAGAATGTTAAAACCACTTTGACCTCAATCTTGCTATGAACTCCATGCAGGAAAGAGCTCAGGGAAACCCACTGACTCCAGTGAGATGCCACAAAGAGAAGGCACTTCTTGGAAATCACTGTAGGACTGGGACCCGGAGCAGGGCAAAGCAGGTCAAAGTATTATGTACCCTGAGATCAGGAATCAAGGATACAAGAGTTACTATTTCTCATTCTGATGTTTCTCCTCCCTTCTCCTCCTTGTTGTTTTTTGGGGTTTTTTTGGTAGATAAATACTATTTCATTTGCATGATTTCCATTTATAAATTTAAAGGCTTCATCATGAAGATGAAATTTCATTATTTTGAATAAGAAGGCTGAGATAACTCAATAAGAAGACATAATAAAATATTTACAATGTTTTATAAAAGAAAAAAAATGCTAAAAAGATTTGTACTTACCAGAATATCTTTTCCAGCCCACTTGCACTCATCCCTTCGGGAATGAGATACAGGCCAAACAATCTAAAGACAGAGAACAAAAATCACGTTGTGTTATTTCATGCTTCAGTAATCACAAATTGCAGACCAAATGCTACAGAGTGTCTTTACCCAGTTTCTCTTTTCCCCATTCTTTTCCTTATTTCCTTTTCTTCCATAAAATTTAACGACAATGAAATAAAATGATAGGAGCAAAACACAGATAATAAGAATCACAGTAAAAACAACCTTGAAATATAGTCTGTATTGTGAATCTCAGCAGTGAATCTTGAATACTAACAATAAGAGCGTTGACTCTCCATTAAGTGAGTGTTCTTTCACTGTTTTAAATGTGATGTAATGGAATGGAGACTGAAAGCAAAAATTGCAGATACTAACAATAAGTCAGATCTACATGAAATGCGATCTCACGTTAGAGATACAGCATCAGAAATGAGGTGTTTGCCTCTTCAGTGTATCTACTAGTTCACTCTTTTACTAAGTTTAGTTAATTAAATAACGAAAAAGAAGCCATGGTATTTGAAAAGTATCACGCCATCAAAATAGAAATGTTTATGCTGTTCCTATAGAGCTACCCTAACACAAGTAAACCTAAAGCTAGGTTTAGTGTAGTGTTTGCTTAGCAGAAAATGGATCTCACCTCATACAGAGAAAATCCAGAGACACTCACAGTCAATTATTCATGTTTTTCTGAAAAGCTTTTAGGAATTACATATAGAATAAAACATGATCTTCCCATAAAATGCCAGGCTATTCATTTGGGAGCCTCAGATAATGCAATATGAATGGCCGTAAGTCTGGACTACAGCCTTGGTTTTCAATACAGTTTGTTAAAAGAAAGGAAAAGGCAAAGTATTCAAAAAGAAAAGAAAAAAGAGTGAGTATAGATGACAGAAGAGGTTGAAGGAGATGTTATATATGACATTTGAAAATACAGTTTGCAACCACATTTTTAAATCCAAAATTTTCTTAAAACTTAATGAAATCCAAACAGCAATCAAACATCTTAAGTCTATAAAATAAGGCTGAAAATTTTATGAGCACATTCTCTCTCAAAGGATTCCTGCTACTTCCTGTTTCTACTCTCAGCTTAAAATGTGCAGAGATATGTGAAAATTTGATTTTACTAGGTTGAAAAACATTAACCAAACTTCCAAGATCTCCCAAAAGGACCAGTTCAAATTCAGTTCAGGTTTTGGGCAAAGATTTCTGTATTATTCAAACCAATATTCTAATCAATAAAATGAATGGCTAGATGTTCTTTTTCTTTGTTCTCACAGCACAATATTTTCCTCTAATCTGGTTTATAAGTCAGCTAAATTGAACTGTTTTTAATAGACTGGAAAGTTTGGCTTTTTGACTTGTGCTCCTTTGGAGTCATGTGTTGCTATCAGCATTTAGACAGAAACCTTAGGTCTTTTTTACTGGTGGAAGCAACAACTGATGAAGTTTGAGCTCAAGTGCAGCACTGGCTGCATTGTAAGTTTGATTGAAGTTTCTTCCATGACCCTTGTGTCTTTAATAAGCAGATCCCAAAATTCTTTAAGCCTTTTGTCTATTCTTAAATCTAAAGTCTAAATTGTAAGTCTGTTCTTTAAGTCTGTTGCCAACATTCAGTTCCATGTTACCAACATCAGTTCTTTATTTAATACAGCAATATTTGTATATAATTTCAAATAGTGTTCTAAAGGTATCTGAACACGTAAGTATGCAAGATACAATTCCTTCCATTCTACAGAGCTGTTTTCTGCAATGGAAACACCTTCTTTCCTTTAATTATTCCAGATGTTTTGCGCATTAAGCTATCAATCCCTCAGAGAATTCAAATAAATAGCTAGTTTCCTTTATAGCTGCTCTAAAGAGAATAGAAAAGAAAATACCCAGTTTTCCTTTTATCCTTTTTCCTTAGAGAATACAAATGAATAGCCTGTCTTCCCTCTGAACAGAAAACACAAGGTATTTATTGCTATCATCTTAGGAAGCTAATAGTCAAACGGGCAAAAGGTCAGGAACACCAAGAAAAAAACATCCCTGGGTATTGAAGCAATATATCTCTCATAAAAGAGTACTCTGGATTTTAAAATGTGCCATCAAAATACTTAATATAACAAATTAAACCTTCACCTCATTGTTTACTTTCTTAGCATTTTGTCATACTAAAATGTATGAAAAATGAAATTATTTACTTAGACTCCAACAAAAGAATGTCACTGAACTGTTTGTCAGCTTTTAATTCGTCATCAACTTTTACTGGAAAATTATACTCCCCATCAAGAATGGCAAGAATTTATGGACCTATTCCTCTTTTATTAATACAGAATCTGTTTTAGTTTGAAAGCAGCAGAAGTGGAGTGCCTACAAGTGCTGGGTTAAAGAAGTGAAATCAACACTCAGACTCCCAAACAGCTTCCTTTTATCTGCAAACAAATACAGAGTAATAAGGCCTTTTTGTGCAAACTGTCATAATAATTGTTTGGGTTTTTTAGCAGTAAATATGAAAGTATGTCTTGTTTGGGAAATAGCTGGATTATTCACTTGTCATTTACTTTTTCATAGTCTGAAAAAAGTATTGTAGATTATACAGTCGTAGGTTATAGGCTCATTATAAATTTCTCTTCATTAAGTCAGCAAATGTTTTTGTTGTAATAATATTCTTGACACCCAAGCACTGACTACACAATTCACACAGTGCCCTACATAGTCTGAGAAATAACAATTCTGCAACATTAGAAGTATATATTTACATTGTACAAAACATGAATGAAAGTACCTTCTGATATTCCTTGATGTTAACCAGGTTGAAAGAAAATATGTGATCCTTTGCTCCAACATACAGCCGACCGCGTTCTTCATCCAAGAGGAAAGTATGGTAACTGGAGCTATTAGCTAGTCCGTTGAAATTGATTATATTGTTGGATTCCAACATTTCTGTAAAATAAAGGAAATACTTTCATTGTTAATATGGTCAATAAAATACAGACTTATATTTTGACTTGTACAGATGTCATTTTAGAAATTTATGCTTATGGAGTAGAAACCAGTGAAAGTGTTATGTACCTGGGTCCATGAACGTTTTTATTTCAAGTACCCAAACTGCTTGTGAGAGTCAGCTCTACGTAAACAAAGGTCAAAACATCAGTGAAATCAAGTAAAAGCCTGTATGAAGTTTTAGGTACTAAAATTCTATCCGTGTAACCCATCAGCTGTTGGATAAAGTTCAATTTTGTTCAATCCATGAGATTTACAAGGATAAACCTGAGGATGACCGGCTGATAACAAACACATCTAAACACAAAGTCTCTTGCTTCCAGCATACAAAACTATTTCATACAGACCTGTAAGTTATGAGAAAGGGACTAAAAATGACTAATTGACGAGATAAAGTAACACGTACAATCTATTCTTACATGTATTATTATCCTCCCAGCTTACTGACACAGGCAGCACATTGTTCCCTCACTTGGAACTGTGTATTTATTCTTCACAACAATAAAACTAGAGAAAGTAATTTTGCTTCTGTTTAAACTCAAGAATAATTTTCTAGTTCTCATACTCCTCACAGAGCCATTGCACTTGCCAAGGACAGGATTTTTTTTAAGTACAAGGATCTACAGAATCCTCTTAGCTATTTACAAACATTAACAAAGACATACACATTTTCCTGAAACTGCTTAAAAATATTTTTTCCATAAGATAATACAGACCATATTAGCACAAACTTTCGTGAAAATGCTCTTTCTTTATTTCTGTCTATCTACATTCATATCAGGACCAAAGCCAAACCACCTCTGTCATTTTAAGGCATGTCTGCAGTAGTAAGTCATCGACGAGAAACCTTCCCTGTGTTGACAAATCCTACGCTGTTCAAGTCCCGACCTTGCGATGTGCGGAGGCAAACACGCCGTTTCAGGAGCAGGAGCAGTTCCATCGATGCCAGCCCAGCTCCTCACACAGCACCCATGAGGAGAGATGAGAAAGGGAGTGAATATGTCGGGGTCCAAGGGCCGATGGCTACAGGGCATGGCCAGACCTTCAGGCATCTAATGTTTGTGTTAGCTCTGCCGTATGTGCAAGCCAAGGGCACTTGTCGCTCCTCTCAAAACAGCTGCCAAATGCCTAAAAGTCTAGGATTTGCCTAACAGCGCAGCTACCTCCTATGACTTTCTGCTTTTCGGTAAGAACACTCCCATTTTCCACCGTTACTCCAATTGGTAAGTGAATGTAAGGTAGCATCCTCTATGCTGCTAAAAGTCAAGGTCAAACTGCTGTTAAAACAGAAGCTTTGGCTTAATTTTCTTTTTAAACTAAATTTTCCTTCTTTTTTCCCCCTTCTTTTATTTTAACCAGAACAAGGAAGATGTTAGGTGGGGCTTTTTGGACCTACATAACAGTGGTACTTATTTTACAGAATTTCAGCACCTGCAGCTTAGTCCCACAGATGTTAAACCTGTTTTTCACATTCACTTATACTAGGTGGATTTTGAAGCAGGCTGATACTCTATAACGGCAAGAATTAGTAGGCAACATATTCAAGGAAGATAAAGGTAACACTAAGAGTTGCATACAGTTCAGGCTAGCTTTGCCCCTGTGTTCTCTGCACTTATTTGGAAAAACTCTCACTAGCACCAAAAAGAGTTAATTTGCCTCGCAGTGTAGCAAAGTGTCAGAGCATGCATTATATTTTGTTCCTTATTCCACATTTTTTTCTGGCTAAATATAACTATACATTTGTATTACAGAATACTTTTTAAAACTTGTATTGCTCAAGACTTAAGTTCTCTTTTTTTTTTTTTTAGTTTTTTTTTTTTTTTTAAATGTAACAAGAAGAAATCAAATCACCCCAAGCAGTCTTGTCAAAATAATTCTTCTGGCTTCCTGCCAAGTTCTAGAATTTTACTGTATTGTCCTCCAGTTCACTTATTTGCATTTTGTTAGAGACTTTACTAATTCTCTTTACATTGTAATGACTGATTCAGATGTTGAATGTCGACTTGCTGAATAGTGAGAGATGCAGATGATTGATTGCTTAACTTGTCTTAGAACTCTCTTGGCTAGAAATGCTTTGCTGTCATCTGTATCTGATCATTTTTCTTATAATATAGCTGTCAAAAACCTTTGTAATTTTTTCATCTTTCTTGGTTTGAACTCCCGTAGGTATGATTCTGCCCTTTGTGACTGTGGCGTAAAGACAAGTGTCTGCTGAAGTCAATGTTACACAAATGTAAAAGTGATATAAATGGAAATAAGACCAGTTAGGCACACAGGCACTTGGTTTAAAACAAGCCTGATGTAATTTTCCTAATGCAGAGTTCTAAATCTTCACACCTACAGATGGTGATTGATGTTTACTTTTCTTTCTAATATTCATGAAAAATGCTAGATCATAACACTGGAGTCTAAAGTTTATTACGGCCAAGAGTAAATTACATCATCATCTTCACTGTTCATGTGTCTCCACAGTATAACTTAAAAGGACCAGGTGTAGCTGTGCAGGGAAATATATGTATCTTTTTTTTCTTTTAACTTTCTGTGACTCTTTAGAGTACGCAACAATGCTAAAGGTAACATTGGTGGGTTTTTTGTGAACAGGCGATTTAAAGTCAAATTAAAAGCTCAATCACATTGCCTTCTCTAAGCTTGGGACATTTCTCCTGGGTTTTAATCCAGTATCTGTTGTGTTGTCCCATTATTGACTTCGGCAGGAGACGACCAGATTTCCAGGGTCTATTGCCCAACAGATGAGGCCTAAGCATATTCCAAGCAGTGTATTTCAAATCATGTGAAATCAGGTTTCCTCCTATCAGGACTCAGGTTGAGAATATAGGTTGAAGAGAAAAATGTCCTTTGGGTGCTGATAATTCTCATTCACTACTAATTTAGTTAGGATTGAGTTACATCACAACTAAGAGGTGAAAACCTAAATAATCTCTGCAGTTCCTCTGCCATTTATTCTAACCTACATGTATTCCTCCAGTGATGAATATGGCTTCATAAGACATTCTGGAAAGGGCTGTTGAAGAGCAAGGCAATGGCATTTGCACAATCAATACAAATTAAGTATTCCACTTCCTCAAATTCATTAGGTTCAAAGTGTTTACCATCCAGTGTCTTTTCAGTATCCAGCCAGTGACTGTTGCTGAGAGAATGACAGAAACAGCAGTGACAGGGTGCACACCCAGAAGGGCACTGACATCCATTAATTCTGTTAAATGTCGATCAGTCATGCTGGCAAGGTACATGGCTGATCAGTGCTAAAATAAACCAAGATTTACAACAAAGATTGCATTGCAATGACAAGACGAAAATGATGAATGCCTTCAATAAGTCAATGAAATTAATACTGTTGACTATGTATACCCTAATTCTTTTCCATTTTTTGTCGTTGTTGTTCTTATTAAAGGTTGGCAAATCCATGACCTATGCAGAAAGGTAATGGCTGCCTGTACTTAAAAGTCATTTTTTTATTTCCTCTATGCTTTGTCCACTTTTATTGCAAAGATGGTAACATTACTCCACCAGTTGCTGCAGCTAAGTACTATTTCTTCAGTAATTGCTCAGAGAGCATTTTCTTATTTCCTTTTGACACATGCTCAGCTGTAGTCATGCCTGTTGTTTTGAACAGGAATGAATGAACCCTATAAAGCTAACCACTGCACATTATTACTGTAATATTGTCTATAAAATGCTGTATGAGGTAGATTTAGAGTGGGTGGTGATATTTTGAAGGTAATAAAGACTTCATTGCTTTTGTTATTGGTGCTTGCTTCCCACATTTATTAAGAGTGTTGCAGGTGACCAAAACTAACGGTTTGAAATGCACCATATCTTAAAAACCATCATATTATAATGAATTTTCACTTGTGATAATCACTGAAACCAGCTGGAGGCTGAGTTTCTCAAGGTTTGTGGGCCAGATTCTCCTACTAATCACTTCACTTCAGCTACCTTTAATTCAGTCCTGACTTGTTTGCTCCATCGTACTCTCCTTTCTCTGCCAGTGTCCAAGCTTGAAGTATCTGACCTTTTTCCACGTGCCTTTCTGTAGACTCTGCATGGTCTTTCTTGTATTAACTGATGTTTCTGTTGATCCAGTCTGACTTGTGTCAGAACACTCACTTTGCCAAACCAAGCTGGCAAATTTACAGACGAAAACTAGTCCCTAACTCTTGCCTTCCTTTTGATACATGGTTATTTAATTTGCTAATGGAATCGCAACTTAATAGTATGTATACATACAGAGGGCCAAATTCCTGCAGTGAAATCCATGGAGATACGCATGCACAAGGAATGTAGATTTGGTTTATTTTTATGACACGTTTTTCATTAAAGAATAAGCCAGAAAACCACAGCTATAGCTAAGATGAATACAGTCAGGCAGATCCTGAGGTTTGCTTTATCCATGGCTGGTATTCCACTGTAAACCTTGTTGTATGTCTGTGTTCCTTCAGCAGAGTTTGTCAAGAGGAGAACATAACAAAAGAAAACCATCTTATTTTTTATTTATCTACTACCAGGCAAACTATCTTTTTAGTGAGAGGGAGTTTGTCTGTGTAACAAGTTAGAAAATTTGTGAGCTTTGGCCTGCATTCCTGTTTCAGGCTTCACAATAACATGCCAGCCAAGATTATTTTTGTTGATAAGGATCAAAGCGCCATATCAATTTCTAGGAAAATCAGTTTCTAGAAAAATCCCAGTTTCCTCACTAGGATTCAGATCTGGCCCTGTCCTGGTACTGGTGACTCCGCAGAGTGACTGGATTATACAGGCAGTTCTGCTCGTCATAACATGCTTGTGAATCAAATGAGTGGGTTGCAGGTTGCACAAAATTCTCAACCTTCATTCCTTTGCCAGCAATGATAAGATCTTGCTGCATATCTCCTAGCAGTAGATAAAAGATGAGTCAATGCGCATTATGCCATCAAACAGGGATTTTGCTGAATTGTGAGCAATGCCTCCCACAACTTCATGCTAGAACATTTCCTTCTTCTCTCGCCAGGCTTTTACTTTGGCTACAGAGTATCAGGTGGCCACAGGTTTGCACATGCAGTTGTTGCTTACACAGATGCATATTGTGCCTGTTCTGTATATCAGCATGTATATCTGTCAAAATAATTCCAGGTATAAATTAGTCGTTACTTATTGAGTGGTTGTTTGCTGAATTCTAAGATACTAATTCTACCACACAAGGAACTCAGTCTCTGAGTGTAGATGGCGAAGTCTTTCCCTGTCAAACAGTTAAGGAAAAGGCATGGACTGGCAGGGAAACCAAGACAGCTTCCTGCAAGGCGTTAGCCCCCAGAGCTTATTTGGCAAAACCAGGGATATAAGCAGGGAAAAGGCACCAGATTTGTTGTGAGTCCATACCCCATCCAAAAGAGACAAAGCTGCCATGCACACAGCAGGGTATTGCAGTGGGGTATTTCCATATATTATACAAGTTGACAGGAACAAACTCAGATGGGTGCTTGTCAGGTGTCTGAAATCAGGCAAGATCGACCCCATCCCAAGTCTAATGCTTAATAACACGGCCAATGGCCTGAAGTATAACTTCTTTCCCTCCCCCCCGCCCCCAGGATTTCACTGCTTTATACCTCAATTACTTTCTTTCACCTACACCTCAGACATCACTGGGACCTTTGGATCTAGTCCTTAGTGAGGAGAATGGTTCAGCAGCCCACTCTAAGGAAAAATAAGAATACTGCTAACAGTCTATGGTATAATTCAAACTTCTACAAAGTAATTAATTAAAACAAAGGACAGCTATTTTATCTATTGTTTAATATTTCACCTGAGAAAACAGAAAAAAATTTAAAATAATTGCAGAAAACTTTGGTTTGTTACATCTTTAACTGGACAAGCTATCAGTCTTTTAGTAACAGCCAAACTGTTCCAATATTTCCAAATTATTTTTAACAATTAGCCTATGATTTCATATTAGGAGCAGAAGAAAAAGGACACAGAAAAATTATCAACTGCCCCCTCAGAAACTTATGCTTTCACATAATTTCAGAATTAAGTTGCTTGGGACTATTATAAGTGATCAGTTTTATCTGAAATAAAAAAAAAAACAAACCACAGGTTTATAAAGTATATGAGATCACATAGTGCAATAAGTGGTTTATCCATTTTTAGAAACGTAACATGAAAACTTTTGTAACCAGCACCTTTGGGTTTTTGCTACATTATGAGCCAGATAAACTTAAAACTACACAGCATTTGTTGTTGATGGCAATTCAGTGTTATTGTAATTTGAATGTGATAAATCGCTGGGAGAAAAGGGAAGGTTATCTTATCAGTAATCAAAATACAATTGGAACAGAGCCTCTCACAGCTGTTTAATCAGTCCTAGCTTTCATCCTCTTCATCTACCTTATCATAACAGTTGCCAATCACCTGGTTTCATGGAACTCTACTGGAAGGAGAAAAAAACAGAACCTTTTTTTTTTTCTGTAAACCTTTTGTTTCTGAGAGAACATGGTACAGAAACATGGTTCAGGAAACTGTTTTCATTACAATTTATCAATTAGAAGTAGCTAAGACAAGATATACAGTTTTTAGTGCACTCGTGATGTAAACTAAGCATTTTAAATGAAACACTCCTGCCTACCTTCCACTGCAGCAAAGAAAACTTGAGGGCCATGAGTATAGTTTGATTAAAACCAGATACTTGGAAGGAGGAATGTTGCACCAATGTTTTGTTTCAGTTGCACCGGCATAAGCATGGACTCCTGTGACTTCAAAATACTGATGCATATGTTTTTTATACTGTAAAACTGAGAGAAGATTTTAGCTCATTAATGTCAGTGCTATTTAGCTACATGACAGCCCTTAAAGTGTTCTTGATTTGAATAATTGAAGGGGTCACATGATATTTCAAAGACATAAAACATTCAGATTTTTAAAGCCAACCTGTTTTCCCTTTATTATTTTTTGCATTGTTTGTCTCTTTTTTTCTCTGAAAGTGAATCCAGATTATCCCTATTGCTCAGCTGTTTTCTTATAAAATATGAGAAATATTAATCTCTGAGCTAAACAAAGAATTATACAGCTTGATTTCATGTATTTGTAAAATTATTTTAACATCCCATATTATGAATTTGACTTTGTGAGAAAGGTTATGACACATATTTAACTGTGAACTTCACATGCATTTAAGCACCACATTATTACAAAATCAGACAATAAATGTTACCTATAGCATTTTTGTGTATGTGATGAATCAGGCAGAAATATATGATGGAAAAAAGAGACCAAGATCTGGTTTTACTAATCAGTTATCTGTTTAAGGGAAAATTTATCTGGCTTGAGATTTTAGTCGGTAACACCTTTGCTACCTCCCATTTGTGCTGGTATAAGGAACGCTCAGGAGAAATAATGGAAGTGATGCATTGTACCAATAAGCCCCCAGCTGTTAAGGACATCTGTAACTCTCAAGGTTTTCTAAAATGTGGCAAAATAATATGACAAAATACTGAGCTAATGAGAATGGTTTCTAAACATGCTAACTCGAACAGTAGAAACACTGTAGGCATATTAACTCAGCCCTCTGCCTTGGGTATTACATCCTCAGTGAGCTTGGTTAGCTCAGCGTGGCACTGCATGACCCTAAATTGCACCATCTGAGCTAGCACAGGTAAACAGCCAGCTAAATCCCACTCATTAAGTAACTCAGTTATCAGATCTTGTTAGCAGTTCATCAGTTCTCAACTATTTGTATGATACTGCTGGAAAGTTAGTCTTCAACAAGCAGAACCGGTAATAGTTATCAAGAAAGTGAAATTGTGGGTAGTTGTCACTTCAAGGATTACCTTATCTATAAAGAGTCCCATCCTTGTCTTATTAAATATTGTATCACAGAGGCATGAACACCTTTTTAATGACTAACAGCACAGACAGTTGTTTTCCCAGGGCACAAATGTATTTCATTTGGCCAAGCAGGAACAAGGTGGGAAGACTGTCCTGTCCTATCCTCTACGTGGCCTATCCACATGTTGGGTCCAAGCGTAGCATGGAGCACAGTTCTTGCTGACTGTCTGTTCCCCAAAAAAGCAAGATACAGATTTCCGATTCAAGAACTTTTTCTCCCGGAACAAAATCAAAGCAGGAAAGGAACTGTTGCTCTATAAGCACACCTGCTTGCTCAAAATACTGACCATGCTGCAGTACAGACACACCTGAGCTAGCCTGAAACTTGCTTATGTGCTTGTAGTGTCTAACAACACTGGCTAAGAGGCCAGAAAAGATTAATTAATTTTGCTTCTCACTAATTATGCCTTGATGAAGTTGCATGTTGAATGACTACAGCGTTACATCAGGCTAAGCAGGCAAGCCACTTTGAAGTTAGCTCAGGGGATATGACTATACTTTGTCATAAACATGACAATGAATGAAATTCAGATATATTCAATGTGGAGACGAAGCGTCTACTTGCTGGTTTTTGCACAAGTACAATTTGAGAAGTTCTAGGTTTATTTATTTATTTTTTTAGTCACTTCCTTTTCCAAAGAACCATTATTTCTGGAAAAAAAACTTCTCAGGTGAAAATAAAGCTGTCTGGGTAATGTCAGAACCTGTCAAGATGTCTGGGGACTATTAAGCAACAAACTACTTAAAATACCATGATGTTTTAGAAAATTCCTGTCTGAAAAGTTGGCCTAGTGAGGCCAGCTCATTTTTTTTCTCATTCATCTCTTAACAGCACTGTCCTTTATTCTGAATTCCTAACAATTGAACCTGAAAGTCCAGAATCGTGTCTTTACAATCCACATACCATGGACAATTAGGAGTCAAAACTAACAACGCTGTAAATACATGTATTGGAGTTGCAGTTGTGATAATAAAATCCTCCCTCCTGCAAGTGTGTTCCTTTTTCAGGGTAAAGAGTATTAAAGTATTTTCTAACTCTTAAAGAAATCTTGGTTTCAGGTACCAAATCAATGTACTTCAAAAACAAGTGAGCTCATTTAATAGAATTAATAAATATGAGGTGCTAAATTTGTTAGTGATATCAGGGGAAAATTTCAAAAAGCCCAGTGGTTTTATTTTTAAGCGTGACTTTGGTATTTGACAACCAAGTTACCATTGACTCTTGGTGACACTTATGGGGTAGGTCCGTGAAGGATTTAGATGTCAAATTTGAGAGAGTGTGAGACTGAGGGCAACCTGCAGTGGCTCAGCCATCAGTGAGCGAGGGGGTGACCTCTTTCCCTGGCACAAGAGGCTGCAGGAGACTGTCTCTCTACAGCTTCAAATACTGTGATGCAGGGAAAAATCTAGCAGAGGTAGATTTGGTCTGAAATTAAAGAAGTCCTTCTTTGATACATTTTTTTTTATTATTATTATTATTATTTATTACTGAGGTGACAACATAAAACCACACAAATTATTTACTGAGGTTAATTAGTTAATATGCACAGTAGGGTTAGGAAGCTTCCAAGGAAATTTAGTTGCATATGCAAAATTGTAAATAGAATAAGCAGTACTTGAGTTTTCAGAACTTCAGGGACAGATTTAGGATGGAAAATGCATTTGAACTGCTTCAGAAAAAGGTCTTTTTATGCTTGAAAATCACGTATGAAACTCTTGTGTCTATCTGTGCAACAACTCTTCAAAGTCCTGTGATTAATAAGATGCAAATAGACTTTGGGGTAGCTCTGCTTGCAGGTAGATCATTATATTTTATATAGCAGCTGGCTTAGATGGACTGTGTCCAGGTTTTCTTATAGGGGTACAAATCAGTGACCTCATGTTTTCAATTTCAGACATAGCTATCAGCACTCCTTCTGTTAAAATTTGTTTTTGCAGAGTGGGATTCACCCTCCACTTTGATCAGAAATCCAGGACTTTGAGGAATTGTCTTTTCACATTAATAGAACAGATGAGTAAAATTCACGCTTGGATTTACATCCTTCTCTTCCGATAGCTCATTTCTTCTAATTCACAAAGGAGGGTTTGGATGAATTTCAGCAAAGGGCTGAAAGCACTAACTGCAGTTCAACAGTCTGTGTAGCTCACATAGAGATACACACAGCTCTGCTAATGCACTTTAATCGCAGCAAAATAAAGGAGGGACTTCTTCTAACCACGGACCCTCCTTGCACAGAATTCAGTGCCAAAATAGAGTAAGTGATGAGGCCCAGTTTTGCTCTTAATTTACTCTAATGAAAATCAATGGAGTTCCACCATGGATAAAAGAATTTGATTGCTGTGGTTCTGTAATGTGTGGGACATATTTAGTGCCCATTAGAGTAAATATCACTTCAAATTAGTTAGCATTATTTATCAAATGTTTCCAGTTATACCTACAATCTGTTAGGTTAGGTTCTGTACATCAAAAAGGAATTTCCAGTTCTTCCCTTACATCCAAATGTCATAAACATAATTAATAATCAAACAGCAGCAAAGCCCCCAATACCATTTTTCAACTCAAAGTGAATTTTCTCATGCTTAATGCTGCTCTATCAAAGTTTTAAGTTTATTTCAGGTTACACAAACCAAACTAGTTCTACTTTCAATGTTTTTGCAATTATTACACACTGAAATGGAGAACAAGAAATTTCTAATTAACCGCTAGATTCAAAATTGAAAATAAACTTTAAATACAATTTTTACATTAATTTTCTGGATTCTGGGCATACTTCAAAGGGGCTGGAAGGGGTGCGTTTCTACCTAAAATTTCATGACATGCAAGCAAACTTTGAATTGTAACTCTGATAACACCAAGAAATTATAGTGTTAAGTGCTTTAACTAGTTTTAAAATCTCCCCAGAAATGTCTTAATCCACTTCACACAACACACAGTTAAGCCATGGAAATTCTTGACATGGGCTGTTGTAAATGGTAAAATTGTTTATCATTTCAAAGGGCAAAGTGATAAGATCAAGAAAAAGAAATCCATAAAAGGCTATTAAATTTAGAGACACAGCCTCTCGCTCACCAAGTTCCTGAAATTTAAATTGTAGGAGACTTAGCGAGTATTCTGGGGAACTATCGCTATCTGATTGACCTAACCCTATTAGCTTCTCCTACTACGGAGAATCCCTATTATGGAAACCCCATATTATGTGTTTGCTTTGGCTGTGGTTGGAGCCAGCATATTTCCCTCCTCGTCACGTGTGGATAAAAGTGCAGCCATGGCCTGAGTCTTGAAAAGAAACGTGAAGATGCAAGACATGGAATGTAATTCAGCGAAATAGCTGCTGCCACTCCCTTCTCACCTGGACGATGCTCTGTGGCTGGCAGTGGGGCCCTCCCTGACCCGTCCCCCTCCCCACTCTGCCTCCCCTCCTCAAAGCCTTTGGGGGCCGCCCCGGGTGAGTGGAAGTATTTGCAAACAGCATCATTTCACGCTGATTGAATCCATCTTCTGTAACAGCATTTCAACCTCTAATTCCTTCTAAATACTTTTTGTTTTAAAATACCGTGTCCATATTTTAAGTGAACTTGTTCATCTTTTAAGTGAACACCAGAAAGACCCATCAGCCACTTCCAGTAGAGATGGAAGAGGGAAAGTGGGAGGATTATCAGCACCCAGGTAGCACCTGCCGTCTGGCTGGGCTTAATGGGTAACAAGATTCGGATACAACTTTGTGGTGCTTGACCTCAGAGCACAAGTTCATTTGCTTAGACATGTCAGCGTAAATATAGTTGGATTTGTTTGAACACCAAATCACCTGGTGCATCAGGCTCTCTTTAAAGCAGCCTCAGAAGGGGATTCAAAGATAAGTGAAAGTAACTTTAGGATGTTTTGACTCTAAGCACACTCGGCCAGTCCCACCTGCACCAGCTCATAGCAGGTTCCTGGTGGATGCTATCAGCTGAAATGGCCAAAAACTGCAGCACGTCCAGCCACACCTCCTCCCACCTTCTGCAGCAAATGTCAGTAAGAGAGAAGTGACACGCATATGAATTACAATTGCAAAAGTGAAAATACTGTTCCAAAAGTAACAAAAACAAGCAATATTTTATTCAATGAAATTAACTGGGGGGGGGGGGGGGCAGGGGAAGCTGATGTGATTGCCTACCATGCTAAAAATTAGTCTGCTCCCAGTTCATTTTTTTTTTATTCTTTTCCTCTCTCTTTGTACTAGCACAAAGGAGGTCTAGTCCACACCACTGATCCTAGGTGTCTTGACAATCTAAATAAATGATAGTTTATTCATTGCATCAACACAATAGCATCATTATCCTCAGTGTTACCATCAGGAATAAAGTTCAGTGGAATTTTGCATCAGGGAACAGAAATAATGAAAGTTTTATGTTTCCGAGGCTCCTGTGGAATATCAATGAGAATCACTATAACATTTTTTGCTCAAGCCACAAAAACTGCACTTTTCTTACCAAGAAAGAGATCAGAGATCACATTCATATCATTTATTTTGAGTCCCTGTCAGAACAGGAGCCTTTAGAGGATGACCTGTAGACTGAAGGTATTAATGAAATGGCCCAGGCACACTGAAATGGAAAAAAGGGTTTGTCTTCTTTCCTTTATTACATAAAACAAGAATTACCAAAATGTAATAATTTCTGCCAAATGTACTGTGAATTTTAATTTAGTTCATTATTTCAGACTCCACATTTCTTTGCACTTTGAGGATTTAAAACACGACTATTTTTCATCTGAATTCAGGAAACATTCTCCATTGGTACCAAATTGCCACACCTGCACAATGAGTTTAATGAATTGCTTATGCAAGTTGTGTAGCCTCAGTGTAAGTTTGGTTTATGTAAACGACATTAAAAATCGGAACATTTTGGGGGAAAAGGCAGGGCACTTTCCACTCACCCTTCCAGACCCAATGATATTATTCATTCTCAGCAGCTCTGCTGGTTACTCTGCTAATTTCCCTGCAAAAGAATGCTCCTTTGGGTGCAATATTCAAGTGTCTATGTATGTCAACTGCCACACAGGCTTCCAAATGCCCATATTGATCCAAGATACCATGACTCACTGTTGACAGATGAGGAACATTCACAAAACCCCTGCTGAAATTTAAAGGAGAACTCATGTTTTTCCTTGATGGTCACACACTAACCCATTGTAGTTAATGGTATACCCCAGAGATTTGCCAAAAAAAACTTTAAAAATAATGTTTCAAAGTTGTAATTCACCTAAAATTGAACAGGACACTGATTCAGTGTTTCCAAATTAAAGCAACACTAGGTGGTTCCAAATAAGTTCTAGAGCCAGATTTCAGTTGATAGAAATTGGTATAATGCTTGTTCTACTGCTTTTAGTAAACCTAAATTAATTTACAGCACATGTGGATATAACTTGAAGTCTTAAAGTGAAGTGTACTAAGTGTGTCTCTAAAATTCCTTATCAAGCAGGATTTTGATTAAACCTGGAATAAACTAAAATCACAATAATGTTTCTACATGTTTATAATGTTTGAAGACTAAGTAATACCCAAGACATTACAAAGCAGCAACATGACATTCTGTTGCAGACTACATTCATACTTCTAAAATAGCTGAGGAAATCACTCCTTGTCGTGATGACGAAGAGGCTTCCTACTGACACATGCATATTAGAAAATCTTCAAGAACGGATATCTCAAGGTCTTGAAATTAGTGAATCCTGAGCCTCCGTGGACCATTACCAATCTGTGTACAACCAATGCACTATTTTTCCAAAAAAAAGTTAAACTTTTCCAAAGTTTTCAAAAGTTATTGCAAGCATTTCTGTTTCCTGTACTGTTGAATAAATACCCAACATAAAGTATTTTATTTTGTTTTATTTCTTCCTTAAACAAATGTAATTCCAGCAGCAGCTGACATGGCTTCTAATACAATGGCAAACATTTGCGTTTATTTCTAGCTAGTCTAATTATGAAAGGCATGAGGGTAGATGCGGGGTGTTTTTGTAGCCACTAATACTAATTTGACCTACTGGGGAAACAATTTCAAAATGTCAACATTTGCATGCCTGAACCCTGCTATGAACTAAAAGGATTTGTGTGCAGAGGTCCTGCCTCAAGCTGTGACACACTACTTACCTCCTCAGAGGGAGTTAACACATTAATTTGAACAAATGAAATTAGAACAGCCAGCTCTCCACAGCGGTCAGAGGAAAAGTACCCTGACCATAGTGGCTGACTGCAGTTTAAAAGCGGCGTATTGCTTATTTAAACTGTAGTACGACAGCTGAATAAGGAGCGCATAAACATCCCACAAGAGGAGGTCTTCAGGCTTGGAGGTACAGATGAATGTTGTGCCCAGTTCCCTAAAAGGAAAGTTACTATTGTCCTTTTTAGAAGTATAAGCTTTGAGATTTAAGACAATAATTTACACATTTGCTATATATGCTGGTTTCTGCAGATGTATATTCCAGAAAGCACTCCTGAGGTTCAGATGTTAACAAGTTTGAACAGAAATCTGGTAGAAAGGTCCGCAATTTGAGGAAGCTTGCATCTGCTCCACTGCTTAGTTCAACCAGTTCATGACCCTTGAGGTCTAATCCAAAGCCAAGCAAAGGCAGTGGGATTTTACTCATTGTGCTGAAAACTGAATCAAGCCAATGGATTAAGGGTATGGTTCCTACAGGACCTGTGTTTTCGGGAACTTCCTCCAAAACATTTACCCTTATAACCTCAGAAATATTTTTTTTAAAAGTATGCACTTTAAGCTATAACACAGGGTCCCAATGGACATCACTAGGTAATGCTCTTATGCACAGTACTCCAAATACATTTCTTATCTTGTGATTAAATGTTCAATCCGACATGCTTTGCAATGATCTCTATAGAGAAAATATAAGCAGCGGGATTTTTCTATTTTGCCTTAATCTCACTCATGTGAGTTGAGAGTGGTTTTTGGGAAGTGGGATTTTGTGTTGGTTCATGCATGTTATATGCAGGTCCTACTGTCTCCCATGCTATTTAAGAACTCTGTTTCAGAATAATACTAAAATAATGGATGGTATGCACTATACCTAACTTGGATATCTGATCTGGGCCTATGTTTTAGTTATGTCATGAAGCAGTTTGCCTAAAATAAGTGTTACGTAGGTCAGCAGAAGTCGCAAGGTGCCCCTGAGGATCTCCACAAAGAGACCAAGTCTGTCTAAATTTAAGAACCTAAAGTAAATGAATCAAATCCCATTTCATCTGCAAAAGAGATATCAACATTAAACTGGATTGCAGTACTTTAATTGTAGGTATTCATTAACTGTCATGACTTCGATTAATATGTATATTTTTTTGTACGTTATCCTTACTTTGTTCAGTGGGCAGAATGAACGGAACATCAAATTTATCTTTCCTTTTGAGCTTTTTCAGTATTTGCCCTAATGACTACATAGCCTTCAAATGCTGGTCTGGAAGAGAGAATTAAGTTGCTTTTCATCTTTCCTGTGGCAAAAATCTGAGTCAGAAATATGATTCAATGGAAAAGAAGCCGTTATGATTCCTTATTTTAGTAGACACAGGAAGAAAGAAAACAAAAGTACCCTAAAATAATAGGCCTTTGATTTGACTCAACAAGCCCTGATCTTTGAGAATACTTAGCATGATGAGATACACGATTTCAAACCACAATCCCCCACTCTGCCAAGTGCAGAAATACACCTGTGGACCCACAGGGAAGGTAGCTAGATAGCCAGAAAAGTTATGAACTCTCAGTCAGTGACCATCTAGCACACAGCACAGAGGAATGACAGAGCAGCAAGATAATAGTTTAGATATCTAGGAGAGGAACCAAGTACCTTAACATTCTGTCCCCTGCCTCACCCGTCACACAGATACTAGATTCTGCAATAAATGAAGTAGAGGTGTTATACACAACAAGCACCTCTGATCTCGCCTTGCTTCCTTACCCAGCCCCATCCCGTGCATCAAGGGAAGGAGAAGTGCCTCAGAAAGACCAGAGAAAAATTGTGTAACCAAAGGTTGCACGGGACTGCTGCAGTTCCAGTGTGAAATGGGCTGCTGGGTCCTGCAGTTGTGTGAGGAGAGCAAGGGCTCCTCTCTGGAATTCAGACCCAGGGGTAGCCATAGTCCAGGCTTTATGCCACAGATTTGCATCCAGAAGTGACTGTGTTGGCCAAAAAATTCCACACAGAAAGAAGCAGGATGCTCAGCATGTAAACTTTCAGACCAAAGCATTACAGATTGTGAGAAACTAAACCCGTTGATCTATCACAGGAAGTACGAAGCACATTTAATTAGTTCACATAATAAGGCATTTACTATGAAGAATTGTATGACTTCTTCTAGTCTTAAAACTTAGCACACCCTCACCTCCTACTGAAGTCAACAGCATTTAACTCCCGATTTAGATTATATACACTAAAATGTTTCTGTACATCAGGAATACCGACTGTTTTATAATTAGGTGAACATACTCCACAATTTACTGTGGAGTAAAAGCAAAGTGAAATGGACAACCTATAGTTTCCTCAAATCAGAAACCGCTGTATCTTCATGCACATCCTAATTCCTGTATAATCCTGAGTGGTTTACCTCTTAAAATAAACAGACTCTACCTTATGTCCTTACTGGATTACTGTGAGTAGGATGTTTACATAAAGGCTATAGCTAAGTATTCACTGAACATAACAAGAGTGCAATTCATTCCCATGCATTAGAGTCCATTATAATTTGGTGGCTACATTTAAATAAACCAACATTAAACTATGCCAGCAATTACTATCTAATGTTAATGCTCTGTGTCCAATCCTTCCCCTCCAGAGTTTGATTCATTGAAATGTTTATCTGCACTACCACTACCCATAGAGCATAAATATGAAGATAAGCATTTTGTGTGAGAGAAAGTAAGCATAAGTTACTGTCCAGGTGTATCAGACACCAATTTAGTAAACATTATTATTCTCACAGCTAACAACACTAATTACACTGCGCTTTACCCCTCATGCAAAGATCTAACCACACTCTAATAAACAATAGTATCTGAGCCTCATTCTCAGTCATTTATTTGAGCAGTGCAGAAGTGTTTCAAAATGGAAATAAATGTTTTCAAGCTTCTTTCTACTATCCTAATTGTGGAATATCTCCATGACATGAAGCAAAAAATCCTGAAGTTGTGCTGACCTGAACCATGGGAAACCGCAATGCTGAGTGCCTTTCTAGGCTGACACAGCATCACAAGACTGGAACTTACTGTGCCTGAGCAAGTAATGTCTGTGGAAGAAAAGCAATGGCTAAGGGGTGATCTAATTGTTGTCTTCAATTATCTGTTGGGGGATTATAAAGAAGAAAGAACCAGACTCTTGCCACAGGTGCACTATGAAAGGACAAGAGGTAACATGCACAAGCTACAACAGCGAAATACCGAATGGGATATAAAGAAAAAAGTCTTAACTGGAACAATAACCAGAGAGGTTATGGAGTCTTCATCCTTGGATATCTTCAAAATTTGAGTGACTCAGATGCAAAAACCCCTGACCTAATTCTGAATATAGTCCTGATTCGAGCAGGAGGTTGAATTAGTCCCTTCCAATCATAATTTTTTTTCCCAATGAATTAAGTGTACTGATTTAGCTTTGATTAAATTAGGACCTAACAAAAATAACAGGGTATTACAGGCATGTTCCTCCTGTTATTAAAAAAACAAAACAAAACAAAACTAATTAATCACTCTTAAAGCTGATTTTTCCTGAGTTATTCCTGAGGCTAAAAACTTCCTTGCTGTAGGCAACAACAGAAAGCAACCAAATGGGCAACAGGAGATATGGCACATGCTGATCCTTGTAGAGCAGTTGAGGGGTACAGCGGAGCATAAATACTACTGCTTTGGCATTACTGGGCAAATGAGGATCCGTAGCTTTCACTGAAAGAGAGAGGACTGATATCTCAAATACTCTATTGTAGCGTATGTATGCCAGATATGTCAGATAAAGGAATTCGTATGTAATTTCGGCCAAATTCTCAAATAGCATAAGTATCTTGCAATAAACCTATGTAGATGTTCATCTACTAATCATGTTTTCATTTGTTGTCCTCTTACATATTCTCAACACAATCTCTTTTTAAGTAACAACATTTACAAATCATGCAAACATGAACAGGCAATAGTTGTTCTGGATTGATATTTTCTACAAAATAGTACTCTATTTCTTTCATCTAAATTTAGTCTTCAGGTCAAAAGAACACAACACATTGCTATTACTGCTGTTTGCTTTTATTACGTTACCACATTAAAGGTCCCTATGAAAAATTTTCATGAGACAACGTGGTGAATAAAGGGGGCATAGGTAAACACCACCTTAATGGTGATTAAGTAACAATCTCAGCACACTGAACAAATTTTGGTCATTTTGACTTCAGCATTCCACAAATCTCACTCTAGCTGCTGGACAGCATGTGTACCACAGCCATGAAAAGCACAGTGAGACTTAACAAGCACTGGTCTATTTTGCAGAATAATAGTCTGGAAGAAACAGTGAAGATACTTACTGAGATCATAATGAAAAAAAAAAGAATACTGTGCTAACATTGTAATATGTTATGGCTATTTAAGAAACAAAGGAATGTTGATATAGAAAGACAGAAAAACTGCAGCGTTAAGAGTAACTCATTTTCCTTTTATGGCCTGTTACTGCATGGCTGAACATTGCCACTAACTTTGTGTTTTCAGATCATACTGAATTTAAGAAGACTCTTTTGTTCCATTTGCAGCCCACATGCTGACACAGCATCTCATCTCCTATTGTTCTAACTTAACTATTATCTGATACATTTGATGTGCTGAAAGATAAAAAGCACAAAGATTCCAGTTACCTTAGAGATAGGAAAAGAAGAATTACTTAGCAAAAGAACAGCTGAGAAGGGGCTGTTCCTGGCAGTTTCACTCTGGTGTGTGTGTTAGACCCACAAATGTGAGTTCAGACCCTGTAAGCCAGGAGTCTTTGTTGGGGCTCTGCTGTGCACTGAATGATCTCACCCCCTCCTGACTCCCACACACAGAGGTATACAGGGAAGAGCAGGCTCAACCAGTCTTAAATTCCTTTGACAGTTCAGGCTCCAGATAGACTCTGTAGCAGTGAGGAAGAAGCACGGCTCATAGCAACAGTTAGAGAGAGATGTTTTGAGGAAACAGATTTATTCAAGGTTAATAAATGCTTCTACCATCGTTTTCTATGGATGCTAGGTCTGGTGATGAGCAAACAGTGACCTCGTAATGGAAAACCGGCTGCTGAGAGACTTTTTAAAACCTGCAGCATCTGATAAGGCACAGTGCTAGGCAAAAAAGAGGATTGGTTCCCATACAGTTGCCCTGAAAATTTTTGAGAGACAGTTGCTTCTCAAAGTCTGAGCCCTTATAGCCCCAGCCTTAAAACTCAGCTATTTTATCTAGGACAGACATAACCAAGCTGTACTTCATCAATACTGCATTGACTTGACTCGTATCAACAATCTAGAGAAGCTCCCAACAAGTCTTGTTCTATCAAACTAATTAAAAAAAAAAATTGTGCTCTTTGGTTTCCCCATGTAATCATGTGGAGTAAGTTCTATGGATGTGGCAAAAAATGTGAAGGAGATGACCTGATCAAAATCAAAATCTGTGACTTTTTTTGGAAAACAGAATAGGGCATGGGTTAACATCATCTTTCGGATCAGAGCAGAAACTAGGAAACTCCATAGCTATTCAAGTCATTGTTTTACCTACTAAGAAGGACATTTCAATGAACATATGGTATAAAAAGCAAATTGCTAGAGAGTAAAAGTTCTTTTACCAAAACAAAATTGCACTGTGGTTCCAGGAAAGACGAGTATTCTTAGCTGGGTTCATGAACAAAGGATATCAAATGAAGGCAGGAGGAAATAAAGCCTGACTCTACATAATGAGTGCCAACTGTGGTCTCATAAAGCCAAGAAATCTTGGAATGCTTTGAGTGTGTAATATTTTTAGAGGTCTAATAAGGCACACCTGAGCTCCTCTTTACCACATTTAAAGATATGTGCCACAGAAGCTAGATTTTGCTATGTATTTTTGCCTATTCCAGTAACCTGTAATTAATAAGCACTCATGTGGAGGAGAGCAGAACACTCAGTTGCCTGTTCAGATTCCTCTGAATTACTCCCACATACTTTTCTAAAGTGTACAACATATAGCAATGTTCTTGAATTATTCTTAAGTCATTTGGCTAAGAAGAGAAGATGACACTGCTATGTCTGCCTGGTTGAAATCAAATATTCTTCTTTCTCCTACAGATGTTCTTCCTCAGTTTCTTGACTTACTGGCGTGTCTGTCTACAACAGCTGTCTTCCTTCAGCATCTCCACAATTCTGAGCCAGAGTGAGAAACAAACCTGTCTCTACCATTAATAAGATTTATTTTCATTTTACCTAAGCAGTGCAATAAAAGAGAAAACTGTAATAATTAAGCCCCTCCATACAAAACATACTAGCTAGAAAAACCTTACTGTCCATCCTGCTATTCATGTATTGGTATCAAAAGTCATATTGTACGCAGAGAAGTCAAAATGAGCTATGATAGCATGAAGGAACTGGGGGAATGTTGGTTTCACTCCGTCCAGTTTAGGTGCAGGAAAAGGTGATGTTACCCAGAAGCCAGATGCAGTCCCAGCAGCTGCCAGAATAAGCGGATCTCATATATATAGTATATGTGAACCAGAGGTGGAATATACGTAGCCAATGATTTGGAACAATCATGTGCTAAATAACTGTAGTAGCACAATAGTACCAAAAAGTATGGAATCAAAATACACGTTGGGTGGTATCAAAACACAGGAGGACTAGAAAAAAGTTCAAATACCTCAAGTTTTACAAGGAATCCAGTTACATTTTGATTAAAAATAATAATAATAATGTAAAATTATATTAAAATTAAATTCTGTCTGCTTTTAAGTCAAGGAATTTAGTTCGTATGTCATCCAGGAGTCAGTATACCAGTACAGAACATATATAATTATTCCCAGGCAGAAATTGAGCTGGGACTTCCAGTACTAGCTGATCTCCTATAATCTTTATGATTATTTTCTGCTAGAGTGTATTGCAGTACTGATCACTAAATACTCACACTGGTTGCCTGCTAAGGCAACATCTTATTGCTGACTTCAACTATCTAATGGGACGCTACAGGAAAGGCTGATGCAGACTCTCCCTGAGGTGGCCAGTGACAGGACAAGAGGGAACACAGCAAATTTCGATTAGAAATCATGACAATCTTCTTCAGCATGAAGGTGGTCAAACACGGGCACAGAGGCCCAGAGAGGCTGTGGAATTTCCAACCTGAAGATACTCAAAAGTTGCCTGGACAGAGCCCTGAGCAACCTGATTTAGTCAGCCCTGCTTGGGGCAGTGGTTGGATGTTAAACTAGATGACCTTCCGAAGTCCCTTCCCACCTAAATTACTCTGTGATTCTATAATAACTGACGTACCTTCCCACTGTCACCATCTATAAGGAGAAAGCCGAAGGCTTAGGATCATAAGGACGTCTCTGAAATCCAGTTTCCCATGCAGTGACTTATATTGTCTTTTTAACAGCTAATGTAGTTTTCACATAGACATTCAAACGTTCTTTTTCGGTATGTCCCACCACTTCTACAGCAGTCTACATGGTAAACTTCTTTCCTCAAGTAGGAAAGCACAAGCACGACGACAAATTAGGGTTTTCTGTCATGGCACATAGGCACCTAAAACAGAATCAGTGAGCCAGCAAAGCAAGCAAAAATACCCAAGATAATGGTAGTGTGTGTGTACTATGTGTTATGCAGCTGAGAGTAGACAGTCTTACCAAGTCCCACTAAAAGTGAGACCTGGTAGTTCAGGGAAAACTATTGCAACTTGTTAGAATTAGAAACTCAGATGAAACTAAAACAAAATCTTTCCTCAGTTTTCCATCAGTGAAAACTCAGTACTTTTGCTGCTGCTGCTGTTGTTGTTGAAATAAAGAGATCTCAGGAGCACAAGAACACTGTGGGGGTGGATACAGAGAAAGTGGCAACCGTAGACACAACTTCAAGCAAGCAGGTTCAAACTTTTAACGACCTGTGTAGGAAGATAAATGAGACTTCAAGAGAAAACAGCACTGTTAGCATGAGGATGTTGTTAGTTGCAGAAGGCAAGCACTCTCAGTGCTGATGAACTGGTAGCTGACAAAGAGCTACATCTTATAATGATGACTCTGTAAAGCCATGATATATTTTTCCTGCTAGTTTTTCGTCTTTCATCGCATCTGTTTGAATGAATCCTTAATGAATATCATGTTCTGTTTGAAATCAGAGAGGAGAAACAGCAGTCACACTATTGCCAGATATCAATCACACTATTTTATCTCTCAATTATCCTTAATTTAATAATTGTATTATTTTCACTTCTGTTTTAACTTTAAGGGCTTCTATTGCAAATACTGTATTTTTGCAGGTGGTTTAGGTTACCAGCAATTTTCAGTAAGAGCTCTTTTCCATCTTTTTTTTTTCTTTTTTTTCTGAAAGCTCTTCTCTATATCATTATTTTGCCTAATCATCAGCCTTCCTGGAAATATTAATCATTATGTCTACTAGACTTTCAGAAAAACCTGCGTCAAGTTTCTTCAAATTGCTTCTCTGTTTATTTTAGCCACAGTCTGAATAAAATTATTTGAATAAACAGGTCTGAAGCATATCCTGAATTGTACAGTTGGGATATGAACCTGAAATCCAACATAATGCCTGGCATTATAGTAATAGTATTTAGTAGAAAGAAAGAATTGTATTAAATTATAAGTGCATGTGGAAAGGAATTCTGTACAGCTAGCTACATTTTCCACAGTAAAATACATTTTATTATCCTTTATTTCTTATACAGAGGAGCATGAGTCTAATCTGCTAAGAACTATGAGAGTTTTGCCACGGCATTTTTTGGCTGATCATATACTCCATGATTTGCCTGTCATTTAGAACTAGTCAGCTGGAGATGTGGACTTAATGACACCATGATGTGAAATTCGGTGACATCATGTTATGTAGAAGAAGCAACAAGGCTGAGATTATAGAATATCTAGTCTTAAAAGTCTAATGTCAGACTCAGCCTAAATACTACAGCGCTTTGTGGGACATGGCACTTCAATGGCTAAAATACCTATGGCCAACTTATTCCAGCTTAGGCCTGAAGGGTGATCACAGTTCTGAAGCTCCAGTGTGAGATTTCCAAACTCTCTCATTTACCATTATTTCTTTGCAATATGTGGCATGAAGCCCTCTATGTAAGCCTGTCACAGATGGATGGACAACACCTTGATGAACAAGCACATGTGGTCCTTACCATTTCTCTATTTCAGCCCTCCAAAAGAGTTTCTGTATTACTGATTTTAATTTTCATTTGGTCCTGTACTCAGCAAAGTGCTCTGATCTAAAACTTTGTATTCTGAAGACTCATATATATTTATATCTCCACAGGGACAGAAGGTGTTAATGAGAGCACAGTTGTAGTTCTAGGAACTCACAAAACTTACGTAATTATTTTGGCGGTTCCAGGAACACACAAGGACATTTCAAGATATCACTACATTAATACGGCTTGGCATGGAAAGTGCTTTGACTATTGGTCTGTGTTTGTGCAAGTGGCACAGCCTGCTCTGTATGAGGGATGAGCTGGACAGAGCTGTGGCAAGGGTACCCACACTTATTATTAGGCTTTAGCTATTGCCTATAATTAAAAGCCAACTGGCCTGATATATGTTTGATAAAGTAACGGCTACAAAAGTGCTGGCAGTAACAGCTCACACACAGTATTTACTGTTTCAAATTTTACAGAAAACAAAAGGGTTGGTTAGCTAAACAAAACCAGTGTAACAAATAGGCCAATATATTCTGAATAACAACAGCATAAAACCAGTGTAGTTGAATTACAGAATAGCTTCGTTTTGCTCATTGAGTGCTATTGATTTTTTGGCATGGAAGAATTAAAAAAAAAAAGAACAGATGGTGAAAGAAATAAATTAAGCTGCTGGTGATGGAATACAATATCACACTGAATTATAAAGAATGATGAACAGAAGTCCCTTTAAACAGGCACTTACACTCAGTATAAGAGGTTCATATTGTTGAAGTTCATATCTGATTATTTTGGTTTATTTTCTAGTTATTAGAGTTTTTACTTTAAATACAAACTCCAACATGAATTCAAAACAGAAATCCAAGGCAATGCACAAGCGATTTACTGTGTTCAACCATAAGCCAGAGCTTCTAGTTATGTCCTAAAATGCACTGTATTGTAAAACCAATCAAAAAAAACCCTTTATACTTTTCTTTCTTAATAGTGCTTATTCCTTATTGCAGATCTGAAGGAGTGTGTGTATGACCAAAGCCCTGACTACATTTCCGAGCTCTTCCATTTTTAATAAAAAAATGTTCTCTCTCCTCTTAAGATCTTGCTTTGTTTTTATCCTTAGACTTTAAGAACAATAAACTGCTACTGTTAAAAATCAATGCGTTTAAGGAAAAAAAGAAAGTAAGATGTGTTGATGTGAGTGGCCAAGAACTGCTGTGCAAGGTAACCCTATTTTCAGAGGCAAAATTACAAAGCCAGGCTTTGTCCTGGCAAAGTGACTGCAGTTCTTTCATTTCAGTAGAGATGCGTAACTTTTCAGGAATTCTCAGTTTGACTCTTCAGTGATAACACTCCCCTTTTTTAATGTGACCTAAGCAGCATCTGGGTCACAGGTACATTATCAAATGAGGTGGAGTGGTATATTTTTCACATACTGAAAATTATTCTGCCTCACAATGCTCTAATCTTTCTGTAAATTAATGTTCCCCCAAGCCACAACACTATGTGGTAAACGGAAGTCTGATATCAGTGTAACTGCCTCAAGAGAATTATAACTCTGTCCTAAGTTAGTGAAGGTGAATCCCCTTTAATGTCCATGCTTATTTTTCATTATTAATACTATCAATATTTTTCACCCTTCAGCCTCCAGACATGGTTCAAAGATGATTTGGTAGCACTAGCTCCATTTACCAGTTGAAGCATGAAGAAGTTTAATTTGCTTTTGAAGGTAAAAATCATGGTTGGGGACTAAGCTTCTCTTACAGAAAACTGGTCTGAAGCCTTGCACTCCACTTCTGTGAGACTGCTGGTTTAAACTCTATGGACAGGTCACATTGTCAAGCCCGTACACTCTTTTTGCACTTGCTTTTGATAGAGATATGGAGAAGAAATGGGTATCAGTGTCTGGATTCACTTTATTACGGGTTTTTAAAGCATGGGGCCATGTTCCCAAGGTTTACACTATCCATTTCCACTTATTTTTTTTTATTTCAAGACCCATTTAGAGAAAGTATATTCACATCCCAAGGAATATTTTAGGCCTATGTCTCTTATTACAGAGCACCAGTTCCCTATTCTGCTTCTTGCTGCATTTCTTTATGGCCCACAAGGATGGGATGATCTATGTCAGTCAATAGGTATTGCTAGCCCTGACCATTAGTCAATACTTAGTTCGTCAGACCCTGCCGATAGATGCTGTTGGTATGAATGGAATAATTTCCAAAACTCTGAGCCTAGCATGCCTGTCTCCAGACAGAGTATTTTCTCTATAGCTGAGCCCTACTGTAGACTGAGCTCCTTATTCTTGAACAATTTGTATGGCAAAAGCATACTGACAACTTCATTAGCCATCTTAGCAAGCTCAGAGTTCGATCTTTGAGCACATTTTGTGGATGCACCAAATGGAGTTGGCATAATGCCATACATTTCTTGGGAGTTTTGTAATCACAGAGAACAGGAAGCTTTGGCTTACTAAATGTTGTAACATACCTGTATGTTTCCTACCGGGCATGACAGACTAACATCTAGGGTCATTTTCTACCACTCATGCAAGAAAATACGCTGTTCACTGCATATTCAGGATCTTAACAGCGACTTGAGTGGATTCTATATCAAACTGCTTTCCCAGGCCACTGTAACATGCAGGTTGCTTCTGGCAGCCCTGCCTGGAATCCCTGTGACCTTCATACTCATCTCATTTGTCCAGCAAACAAGCAAATAGCCACAAATCCATAATAGTCATCCATGCTGGGAAGCTCCTCTAAGAAAGGTAGCATGATTAAATAGGTGACATTTGAGTTACGCAGTGCAAACACTTTCAACTTCAGTACATGCCTGGTGCTGCTGGACTCCTGTCTCCTGATTGACCAAATATGACCTTGAGCCAAACCTACAACGGAAGCAGAACCAGCCACCCATATTCTAAGGAAAAATGTGCCGAATTCAGTGGGGTCACCATCAGCAGGAGAAAACAAACACCTGCTTGTATGACATAATTACAGCTTGAGGAGTAGGTGACCACTGTCATGAACAATTAAAAAAACCTCTGCACTGAATAAACTTCGCAAAACCTTCAGTCCTTGAGTTAGAAAGCACCCCATATCTGAGATCTCTGACAATCGGGTACCAAAATCTGTTTGCTGTCATCACTCTTAGACTCTGTCAGGGTACTGTGCACCATCCTTGAAAAACGTTGGACAACAGTGGCATCTTGCCAGATCTCTCTGATAAAGTCAGTGAGATGATCTCGCCTGAAAGATTCTCAAGTAAATAACCAAGATGACAAGACAGAAAATTCTTACTTGAGATGCAAATAGAATCTCATGGCAAGAGAGATAAGCAGCCCTCTCTCTGATCCAGTGGAGTGAAAAAAATCAGAAAACTGGTATGGCCTACTTCTTCAGGACAGTGAAAACCACTATGCTAAGTAAAAAGAAACTACTATGTAAGAAAAAAGATTGAGTAATATGTTTCTAAAGTTTGGCTTGCATTTCTGGCAAAAGGTTCAAGACTTTTTTTTTCCTGGTTTGCTTCTCTCTCTCTCTAGTATCCAGGAGACACTATAATGTAATGTACTTGCAGTATTTTTATCCTACCTTATAACACATATATTAGAATATACACAGGCATATATATACTAGAAAGTACAGACTACCTTGACATCTGATTAAAAGTGATCTATGAAGTATAGACATGATTTAAAAAATGTATAGTGTGGGGCAGAGATGAGAAGAACACAACTTTTAAAGGATGAATGAGCAATACTATTTTGATTTGGTTTGTCCCTCTTAAAAGACAGTACTTTCAAAGGTGTTAAACATCCAACACTTCTGCTGACTAGCTACCTTTGAAAAATTGAGGTTCAGAGCTGCTTTAGAAATATCAAAGGGTATAGATAAAACTGAATATAATTTGAAATCAGTCCATCAAAGAACCTAAAAATTCATTATCACTTTGTCCTGGTTTTGCTTAGAAGAACTGTAAAAAGAGCTGCAGAGGTAAAATGGCAGAAAACAAAACCTAGCAATAATTGGCAAGGAGTCAGGCATGTTCAGCTCTAAAGGAACATGGTAACTTCTCGCCTCCTTCCATAACACAGGTTGAATTATGATGGTGGTAGGGAGAATATAAAAAGGGAGGAAGAGCTGGTACAGACATACTCTGGAACAGAACTGTGCAGGATTCAGCTCCCGTTCCTGTCTGAAATGCCCTTGTAATCTGTTGCTAGGCTTGAAATGATACAGAGGGAATGTTGTTTTAAATGCCTTCTTTTGCTTAGCTCCACAGTCATGTTTGGTTTGGAAAAGCCCACTACACTGATATTCTCTTATGATTACAAAAGAGAATTCCAAGACATTAATTGCTGAAAAGAAATAAATACAGAAATTCTCAGTGTTTGTTTTCCTCCTTTAAATTGCAACTGTTTTTTCACAGTTGTCAATCTCAGTAGCATCTGCTAAAGCTCCTTATTTTTACTCCTCAGAAATGAAATCAATTAATACGTTCTTTTTTTAGTTTTCCCCCATTCAGAACTTTGATAATTCAGGACTGATGTCTCCCAAAGAGCCACAGTATGGCCTCGGCATGACCACTTATCCTACAGTGTCTCAGTTCCCTGCCTGCCTTAGAGCTGGCTTGTTAAATGGACTGTCAGGTTTTCCACACAGAAATACTGTTTTGCATTGTACAGTGGCATCCAGTCCTCATGGGAAGATTTAATTTGTCCTGTCATACAAATAACAGTACAAAAGTATGGCAATGAACGGAAAAATAACCAAAGCAAAATTAATATAATCTCTAAAAGGTATAACAAATGCTTAGAGCATTGTCTTCCCTGAAGACAATAAATTTTCTCCTCATACTAATCTACTTCTGCTTATAATATTATCTGTTTTGTGCTAGAGAGGTCTCCAAACTATTGCCTTGGCAACCAATAAACATTAATCCATGTGAGATTTTCCTCTTGAAATACTTTCTATATTGGAAATGTTATGTAGGAGGCAAATTTCACTGGAACTGGAAAAGATGTGCTGCTGATTTGATTCACATTTTTTCTGGATTTTGCAACAAAACACAGTCCAGGGTATTTCTTATGTAGAACAAACTCACTATCAGTCTAATGGAATTGGCTCTGGTAGGCAGGCCTGGATCATACATTTTTATGCCCCAGAAGACTTGCAGCACCCCAAGCAGTCTAATAGAAGGCACAATACAGTTCGCTCAAGGCCCGAAGTAGTTTGTGTAACACCAGGTCCTATGCTGCTTTATGTTACCATGCGTAATTCTCAGTTATCAATCGCGCACATTTAACAGCTCACTTTCAAGGGACCAGACCAAGGAATGCGTTTAGCTGGCAAGCGCCTGTGCAAAAATTGGCCCTTGCATCATTCCTGTATGTTAAAGCATTTTCCAGCTTGCGTAGCAAGATCTCGCACTGTTGACGTACTACTTAAAAGATTTTGTCAGAAATCCCGGGCAAGGAAATAATGTCGCACCTTGGCCTGTCCCCTCGGGTAAGGCCAGCAGTTGGGCTTGAGCTCAGAAAGAGAACTAGTGTTGTAACATCAGCTGTAACCCAAGACTGCGGCCTGGTTTGCAGGCCGCCGAAAACAATAGGAAGACTCTTAACTGAATTTAATAGGCTTCAGATTGCACCTCCATAGAGCAATACCGAGGACTTGAATTACATCCAGAATCTCATACGGGCCAGGGCAGTAGCAAGCAGGCACAACTGGTTTAAAGGTCTGATCAAAGTCCACTGATGTCTTTCCAAAAGCTTTGAACAAGTGCCACAGAAGGGAGAGCACTGATCCAAGAGGAAAGTGACAGAGCCTTAGGATGACTGTGGTGAGGCCCACATCCTAACGCTGTTGCACAACGCACACTTGAAAGTCGAGTTACATGGAGAATATTTTATTCATAAGCGCAAACACTTTGGAGCATTTGTCAATGTGAAATAACACATTGCTTGGGTCTCTGAAGACATGATGTGAACCATAATGTGTGTTATTTCAAAATAACACATAGCTTGTCACTTATTATTACTGTAATAATCTGTATTTGAATGAATCAACAATGGCAATGTGTACTTACATCAAGGAAGGAGCAACTCCAGCAAAGGAGAAATTCTGGTTTTGTATTCCTTATGGAAAACAAAGGAAACCTTTTGTAAATAAGGGCCATTGTTCCAGACTTACCTCCTGAAGAAAGGTTAAACCCCTCAGAATGAGTAGATGGTTTCCTTAACATTCAAACACAACATGGGATTAACTTTTCAGAAATGTTTTCTATGCCTAGTAACACTCATATATTCATCTATGCCAGGGCCTAGGGGACTGCACAGCTTGTTTTGGAAAACAGTCATTCTTCTTGTGTGACACCTGGAAGTCCCCTGATAATGTATAGTGTTTCAGGCAACTGATACAACAAACTACACCTGAAACCACAGATTAAAATTTGAAAAAGAAAAAGAGAATGCACAAACAAAGAGTTTCAGCACCAATCAGAATGAAACTGAAACTGCTTCTCCTCAACAGCAATGTGAGGCAAACATGTCTTTCGTATTGAAATGAAAGTATGTAAAAAACGAATAATTTTGCTGCCTTTATATCTAGAGAATTGCGTAACGTGAGGATGACATGTAAGGGAGAAATTTTGAAAACAAAAATTATCAGCTTTTGAATTTTATAAGTAGTGGAATAATCACTTAAAGAATCCTGAAGACCAAGAGGAAATTATCAAAGTGACCTTTTTAACTAAAAATACCTTTTTTTCCTCCCTCTAAGAGGAATAGGCTTCTAAAAACATTAACTTCTCATTTGCAAAAGTAACACAGTCAGAAAGGTATCTTTCAAGTGACTGAATTTCTTGGGTTTGTGAAATTAGGCTGAATATACTGTTAAAGACTTGTTCAAAGTGGGTATTTTTAAACATATATATCTCTTTTTATTGCTTTCCTACCAGAAAGCAAGAGTAAGGCTTTTTTCTTGGTACTCAGATATGTTTGAGCCTTGAACGAAATACTTCTGTTATTTATCAGTTGTACTACTTGTTCTGAAAAGTCCAGATAGAATCTCATTGCGCAAAAACATAGTCCTTCCCTCCAAAAAACATTCAATGTCAATGGAAAATAAAACAACTGTGTACAAAAAATAATTACAGGTTGGAAGCTGAGGCACAGAGATATCATCTGACGTCACATAGAAAGTTTGCATAAGATCCTGGCATTGAAGATCATCTAGCAAGTCAGAGTTTTAGCCACAACACCAGTCTTCCTGGCATTAACATCCTTGAAACATGAAGGCAAACATGTATCTCAACTTACCAATGTCTTAAAAGCTTTATTCTTTAAAAGTAGAGCAAAAGTTCTGTTAAGCAAACTATAACCAATAACAATACTATTTTTTTAAAAATAATGTATTAAAATACATTAAAGAATCAGACGTCAATTTTTAATGCTGTTTTTGCTGCAATAAATGTTGAGGACTATGTTTTGACATTAACACATAGCTGTATGTGTCAAGACCGTTTGGAGCTTCACAACTCACACAGGAGCTTTACGAAGCACTGTTTTTCTGGGACGACACAGTTTCATAGCAGGAGTAAGTGAAGCTGAGAAAAGCAAGGAATTTTTTTGTCTCAAGGGAAATTACAATATTCCAACATCTGTTTTCAAATTAAGACAAACAGTCAAAATGCTAAACTTTTCACAGAGTGACAACTTAGAAAAAAATGAAATCCAAGAATGTATAACTTTTGCTTTTGATCATTTTATTTATGTCTGTTCTGGTCTGGGTGTCCAGCTTTCTTAAGATTTAATGGGGAAAAACAGTGCACATACTCCACAGCCCAGAGATGGCCAAGTCATATCCCCGAATCGAGAAGCCTGGAAATGCTTCTGAGCGTGTCCTGTCTTACATGGCAACCTCTGACTCTGAACTGCATCTTATACAAAGGGTAAACGTGCCTCATCCCTGATTTTGACCTGTTGGCCACGATTTGAGACTGGCCTGTATGTTTTATGCTGTCCTGCAATCATATAAGCCATATGCTGATTTCTGAGGTACTCTCAAAGATTTTAATGGGAGTTATGGTCCTGTGCAGGAAAGAATGGGGAAGAAAGCGGCAAAACCACACGAAGCTCTTATAAACCTTGCGGTTACCCTGAACACACAGAGGTTAATGGCAGATGAATACAACAGTATGTGCCTTAAATCAGCACAACAATCCAAAGTAATGTTTCCATTTGGATAGAACTGGTGGAAAATTTTGATTAAATGGAAACTTCCTTTTTCATTGACAATTCATTTTGATGGAAAACGCCTGCCTAATCCTTGTAGTATACTACCAGACAGTCCCATAAGGCAAATTCTCTGTTTATGCATGACTTAGAGAGAATGGTCATCAGCCAGGTTGCTTCAGTGCTTTGCCATCGCAGCTCAGCTCTGACTTATTTGCCAGCTCAATCCTGGGGTGCCAATTGTGGTGGTAAACAGTGTGAACTGGTCAGTCACTTGTTTCACACACGCCAGAGATCAGTTCCTGTATGATAGTGCTTTTTCATTTACCACATATGCTGAACTGTGTTTGACCTGGTGGTGAAAGGTTTCATTTACCATTACAGTCACTTCAGCTGTGCAGTCTCCAGTCTGTACGCTGATTTATGGATGGATGGATTTGCATATGGCAACCATCCACACAGCTTTCTAAGTCTGCATTTATGCCAATAAATGTAAAGTCAGGGCTATGATACTAGCATGAGTAATGTTTTTATTAGAAATAGCTCTGTTTGGGGTTTTTGTTGTTGTTGGGATTTTTTTTGTTTTGTTTTGTAGTGGTTTTTTTAAATGCACGTAAGGATAAAATTCCGCTCCATTTCCAGTTTAAGACACAGAGACACTGCTAAAAAAAACACCCCTTATTTATTCTTATTATTTCTTCTTCTTTATTTCTTATTTCTTTCTTATAACTGTTCCTTAGCAGGTATACATGGAGATCATTTTGTCCCCAGGGGCAGGACTGAGCATGAATCCTGACACTGATGGAGAAATCTCCAGGCTGATCTTGGAGATGGGAACGTAAGAACCGCGATACCCAGCCAGACCAAAAGCCAGTCTAATGCAGTGACTACTGATGACCAGCCCTGGATGATTAAGGAAGGAACGTGAGGACAGGAGAAGACATAGTTCCTGATAGCCCTTATGTCCAAGCTGAAGAAAACTGTGCTAGGTTTTTTGGTGTGTTTTTTTTAGTTTGGTGTGGGTTTCGGTTCTTTGGGTTTTGTTTTTTAAATAGCATTTTATATCCTCCGTATCTGGCCTAATTAACTGACTACTGCAGAAAGCTCATGTTTCAGTAGTTTCAATATCAACACTGCTAACACTCTGTACAAATACTACAAGCCAGTGTCCTGGCTTTCGGAAATTTTTACTGTAAGCAAGCTGTCATTCTTTCCACAATGTACACGTGTATCTTCAATTAATGTTAACACTGTCTTGATGAAACATCATGACAAATATTCATTCATTCTTTGTTTCCTGGTATGAGCAAAGGAGAAAAGATCCACCTCCCACCCACATTCTGTAGCAGGTTTAGGAATGCAAGACCTTTTATGCTTAAATTATCCATTATGCAACGCAAACGTTTATACCCACTGAAACACAAAACACATCATTCATTATTTTGAAACTTAATTTTGAATTAGACATTTACATTGAGGAACAGCTAAAAATAACTTGCAGCAGGGTGTGGCATAATTTTGCAGTTTTTATGGATCTGGTCCAAGTATGGGTGTGTAAATAGCTTCATATTTGTATACATTATGTAGGTAAATGCATGCATGCACCTAAGGATACTTTCAGAATTTAGAGAGTTTGGGAAGTTTCATCCCCCAGCTTAGCTTCACAGAGGGACAGGCTTTTCCCTTTTCCAAATCTCTTTAGAAAAGTAGTCAGGTGGGAGGCCTGGTCTTAGTAGGAGAGCTTCTGTTCTCAGTAGGAGAAAGCAGGGGAAGGAGTTTCCCGTGTTGCATTTGCACTCTATGTACCCTGCCAGTGGCTGGCAGTTTTGTATAGATCTCTGCATGTTTTTTAGTTATCACCCGAACAGGCTCAGATACTTTCTTACAGGAAGTAGCCTTTGTTATATATGAATCTATTGTATATATGCAATTTCTACCTTCCAAGATCGTCCTTGGCCAGCACTTGGGAACTGTTAGGATGCCTCTCTTCCAAGACATCATAGACTTCTTTACTCACGAGTTACTCTGCGGGTTGTTCTCTGATTGCTAACATAGTTTAAGTAACAGCTCCAATTAAATTGATGCCCCTTACAGCCTACAGGACTTCACAGCCAGCTGTACCAGAAATCAGAAGTAGTGCAAATGTGTTTCCTGTCGGATTTTATGCCAGAAATGGTTTCTACTCCTATTTTTAATAGAAAACATTCTTTTTGCTTCCTTCTTTAAATATATACCTATTGTAAAATGTGAAAAATTTTATTGCCCCACCACCCTCTAGCACATTTGAGACTTTCTGCATTTTCTTAACATGTGACATAGGCCACAATAAATTTTAGGATAATAGAAGTGTCTGCACAAGTGGCTACGTCTGAGTGGCTGCAATTTGAGATTCCTCTTGCTGTTTTTCAAAGAGCACTGAGAGCCCATTGACAAGATGTCTGGGGTGAGGGAGCACATGGCCCTGTGCTCGCTGTCCCACTTTGTCAGACTGATGTTTGAAAAGGAGCAGGGATTCCTTGCTCTCCTGCTAGCGTTAGCAGCTACTTGGAGTGGCAGGTAAGCAGCTCTGGAGTCTCCTGCTGTGGGGAGATCTCCTGGGCCCTCTCCAATGAGCTCATGTGAGAAGCAGGCAGTAGCAACTTTCACTCAAAGTGCCTGGAGCCATAGCTACAGTAAATAAGTAATACTCCAGTAAGGGATAAAAGTTTCCACAGTGCTGTGCCCTTTTTTGATTGGTATGGGAATGGTTATTGGAACAGAATGACCGCGTTACGGAAACCCTCTTCCAACATTGCAGTATTATTTATCTAAAGTTACTGTGCTTGAATCAGTGGAATTGCTTCAAGGCTGATTTGTGTCTAAAGCATGCTCTTTGTTACATTCACAGAGACGGACTTCTGCACAAAAGTTTTTAATGGAAAGACCTGTTAACAAGGAAAATGGGAGGGGGCTTGGGTAAGATAGGAGATTCCTTTGCTCAAAAACACAGTTCAAACTTGCTTGGGCATTCAAAAATATCTGAGCAAATTTTATATTGATACACATACTTAAAAGGACTCAGAGATCCACCAGACTGAGTGTGTGTCTTTCGTGGTGACTTCAGGTGACATTTTATCCTACTGGACATGAGGATGCAATGAGCCACAGCACGGCAATGAATGCTCTTCTCGTGGAAGGGCACAGTGGAGCCATGGGATAAGCAGGATCAGGAGGGATTGTTACTGAAAGGAAGCTTTCGTTTGGGAACAGAACAGTATTTTGAACAGGTTTTGCCTCATTTCTTCCCATTAACTGGGCAGAGCTCAAAAATTTCAAGTGATCCTTACAATTGCTTGATTTTGTTAGTGTGTTCTTTTGTAAGTGAAGAAGAACTTGCATAACCTCCTAAAAGGGCACTTCACACCGCGAGTGCCATGTACATTGAAATCAATGGGAGTAGGAGTTTGTAAGATCAGTTCTTTTTTTCTGTTTTTAATCTTCTGGTAAATACCGAGACAAATCACATTTCATTACAGGAATATTAGTGTGATTGAGCAAATCCCAGAGCCTTTGAATAATTGCTCTTTATAAATTCAGTGAATGAAATAGCATTTAACTTTGTCTCTGTGAGTTCTTTTCAGCACAATGTAACCAGAAGCAGAAGCTTTTTGAGAAAGAAAATGTGTGCTGTAAATGATTACGGGGGTGACACAAGCTATTTACTGAATTATGGAGCTTGAATGAAATATATCATGGTATTTTGAGGTAAATAGATAGAAACTACAAAACAATATTGGGGGAAATGATATTGGTAAGCTACAGCAACAGTCCCCTGTTATCTCATGATTAAGGGGTAAGTACATAATCCTCATCACCTTTGGAGGAGAACTTTACTTTGGAAATATTTTCTAGTCCTTGTGCCTGCCTAATCACAGTTTTTGGAGCTGTTTCAGGCATAAATGGCTTAGTAAATCTTTCTCTCTCCATATATACACATGCCAATTCTATCTGAGCAGACAGGAGGTACAATAAAATGTAGAAAATTGTCTGGCTTAGAGCCTATTAAGATTTTTATTTTACTCTATGATGTTCCTCATTTTTCTACTGTTTACTTTTACTTTTTCACCTTTTTAGATGCATGAAGAATGGTATCTTTTGAAGGATACACTTAGTTTTAAACTAAAACATTCACCCATTCTACCTAGTTGAGCACGTACTGGAGTACAACAGTGGAGCAGAATAGTGAAATGCTGAGCAGTTTTTAAGGAAGATTAAAGTAATGATTATTTTGGGTGCCTCCTGGGTCAGATACTGACATAAATCAGAATAATACTCAGATCCTTTACATTTCTTCCACTCCTATCACACTTGTCTGCTAGACTTTCAGTGAAGGTCTACATCTGCTTACTGCTTAGATCTTGTGCTTTTCTGTGCTTTTTTTTTCTTCCTTTTTTTTTTCCCCAGGGAGGAGGGAGGATGGCTTTTTTAGCTTATCTTTTTTGAAATATTAGAAGAAGTAGAAAATGTATAGTAGTGGGAGACCTGATACTGCTTTTTAAGATTCATTTTTCCCCAAGTGGTCATTATTACAGCAGATCTGTTTAAGGCATGGGAGTTTCCATACCTGTGAATAGGTTAAAGTTTTATGGTGCTGCTTTTCACAGCACTTTGAAATGCAATGATCTTTGCCAGGAGCTAGCTAGAGAATTATTTACATATTTCCCTTTCTACCTCAGCTGACCATTCACATGCAAATAGGAGCTTTGACAGCTTCTCCACACATTTATGAAACCCAGTGATCTGTCCATTTTTCAACTCAGAGTGAAAGATGTGACAATGCCTTAGAATAAAGCCCTGCCAGTCTCTAGATTAGTTTCTTACTCTGCAGTACTGAATATAGGGAAAAAAAAAAATCCAACTTTCTTGGAATGGAAAATTTTGGGAGGACAGTGAATGCATTTTGGTCGCAAAATAAGTATTGATTTCTTAGAGACCAGCTGGGGGACAGTAGTTTTACAAATTATGTGTAAGGCAGAACTGACTTAAGCTCTTGTTTTTCCTCCCTTGGTCACTCAGAACCCAATAAAATAATTCAGCCCCTCAAACCCCCTGATTTTTAGGGTAGGTTCAAGTCATTGCACCATGGGCACACCATGACGTCAGGGGAGAAAAATGAATAGCAGACACTTAAGCTGGCCCCGCCTGTTAAACCCCATGTTTGAAGAAACTTGACTTGTACTACTGAGCACTTGCCCATAGTATGTACTCACTCACAAGTGGGTCCCAGAACAGTTCACCTCTGCATAGAACAGGTTCTCGGTCTGGCCCCGCACATGCAAGTAATTGCCTCTTAAACCCTGGTGTCCGAGAGACCGGACTTAGTGGTTCAGCTCAGGACAATATTGTGCTTTCATGGTGATTATCAAAAATCATTGCTATTCTACCCACTTGCCAGTTGCAAAGGAAAACTTGTCTTAAGACCGAAAGTCTCCTTTTCTGGTGTGGTTTCAGTGTCTTATAACCAGAAATAAGTACACATTTCCTAGTCTAAAAAGCTGCATTTCACCTCTCCTCACGTAATTTACATACACTGATCACTTCCATATGTCTGGCATAAGGTAAAATAGTTTCTATGCATAGTAATGGGGCTGAAACAAAATTCAGTGTTTGTCATATTCCTACATGTGGATAGAAAAAGTTTTTAAGAGAGTGGAAGTTATGAGAAATGACCTTAAAAAGGATGGTTATGGCCTCAGCTACGGATATGGTGTTCAAAAACCAGAAGCTGCATTGCTCAGTCTTGTCCTCAGTCCCTTTGGTGCAATGTCAATTAGCAGTGTAAGTGGTCTAAACATGCACCACTGCAGTCACAGTCATTTAATGAAGTTACACTTGATTTACACCAGAATAATTGATGACAGCTTAAAATTTTTAATATAGAATAATAATACACATAAGACTTGATACTGCTTTCTTTGAAGACAAACGAAAAAGTTTCTTTACTCCAGTGAATGGAACCTTCTACGTTGGTCTCTGTTGGTCTGTTTGTCAGCCTCAAGAATTGGACTTAGCTCTTCTAGCATGAGCAAAACTGCCAGAAGACTATGTAGCATGTGGTCAAGTAAGACACTGTAGTGTAACAAGTCAAACTACAAACTTGAGCCTGAAGTTCAAAGGTACGCCAAAATCATACAAAAATCTTGTATTTGCTCTGTATTTCTTAATTAATGGCATGAAAACTGGTACTTTATCATGGAAAAATAATGTTATTCAAAACAACCATTACATCATATAAGGGGTATGAGGAAGTATAAAAGCAAAGAAAAAAAGTCCTTGAGTTAATCCACTAATTCACTGGAGGTAACATTTAAATGCTGCATTTACAGTATGTGGAATATATGAAAAACCAATTTAATTTTCACATAGGCCAGGCTGATAAAGGGAACAGGTACTTTCTTACTTATTTTAGGAATGAGGATGTGAATCTTACAGTGATGTAGAATTCCACTTTTGAATTTATTATGGCAGTTAATCCTCATAATTAGGTTTGAACTAGGGCTGTCAAGCAACAGTTTTCCAGTGAGCAAGTCACAAATGATAGACAATTATAACTGACTGAACTGATTACTGAGTATTTGCCCAAGTGGCTGAGAAAGGCTGCCCTCATCCTGGAGAAAGCTGGGAAGCATTTTGCATGGGGATAGTCAGAAAAAGGGCTGTGTGCAGGAAGAAACAGAAGGTTTGTGCCCAGAATCTGTTGGGAAGGAAAACACATACACTTGTAGGGGCAGAGGAGTATTAAACACCAGTGGCCTGGTAAGGTATGTTCAAACTGGGTAGAAAGGGGAGGAAGTGCCCAAAGTGAGGTTTTTAATTTTGTCTGATAAGCACAAGAAAAAAAATACATTTTTTAAGTCTTTCTTAATTTTAAAATATGATTATCAGCTATGATCAGGAAAAAAGAGAAGCCTAGCTTAAACTCAAAGAAATAGGCTAGGACCTTGCAAGCACTCACATACCTTTGGTAAACAGTATTGCAAAGTCTAAATACGAAGGCTTTTCTTCTCCAGAGTCACCTGTAAACACCTTCACAGTGTATTTAGTGTGAAATAGAGATGGATACTCCAGAAGACATTGTGAAGGGTTCCTATATAGAACCATCAGGAAAATCCAAATTGAATTAAATTAGATATGCTTTCTGGATAATAGGCATGTGTTTCATGTCACAAGCGTACACAGCTGTGATTATAACTATTATAATCACTCTAAAGTACCTGTAAGGCCTTTGTGTGTTGATCAAAAATAAGTTCTGACTGAACTTTGAATATACACATTAATGGGATTATTCTGAGAGCAGGATACAGCTCTGAATAAGCATGGCAAGTCTCTGACCTCCAGAAATTCCTCATGAGATCACTTAATACCACTTTACAGGTGAGGAAGCTGCCACAAAAGAGCCAAAAAATTAATAGGATTTCACATTTACGGTACTTTCTTTGATTCCCATTACAGTACAGACTTCCTGTGTATCATCAGCTGTGGTGCTGGCTTTCTGTTAACCTCCAGCCTCCATTTGTAGGTGAGGATAAGAAAACTTTCCTAATTTGCGTGACTGTTGTCCAGTAAAGAATGTGAGTTCCAGCGGGGGTGAAAGAATGATGAAAGACACAAAATTGTAAAAGGGTGCCAGAAAAAGAAGTACAATACCCAGTAGGTTACAGTTCCATCATAGATGGAAACAAAATCTGAAACAGTAGAATTAGAAATTTATGTTAATCTTGATCTCAGTACTCCAGGCTGCAGAGAAAAACAAAATTTTCAACATATAAGATTATTATTATTACTTTATTTCATAATACACCTTTAAAAAGAGCTATGAGGAATTTTCTTTCAAATTTAACAAATTCCTCAATCTTTTCACTTGAGATGAAAACTTGCTTGCCTACTTGTTGGAGGTCAGTTTTTATGCCTAGAGTACAAACAACTGCGGATACATATTTAGAACAGTAATATGGACAGAGGTTTACCATACTGGTAAACACACAGCCAACATCCTGCAAATACTGCTTCGCTCGTGTTTAGGGCATTTCAGAGAAGTGCCAAGTAGAGCTCTTTGACAATCTTATCATACCCTCCTGTACATCTGAATACACACTTGGTCGTCTTGGTGGATAGATTCTGACACATCTTGGAAGAGCAGCAATTTAGAAATAAAGCTATTTCCTAACTATGGAATTTGCAGGTAGCTCAGGAATGCATATATATTGTTGTCTGCAAGGCCACCAGAGCAAGAAGTTTTGATACAGCCATTCATATGCTGTAGTAGAAGGGAATATGATAAAAAAAGCAATCTGGAAGATAAAGTTTTCTTTCCCAGATCCCCAGGCATCATTTCTGTTGTCCCTCCTATCACTCGACAGGAACTGGCATTTACCACATGGGCCTAGTAGAATGGAGACCTTGTATGGGCCCTGGCGTAATGGAGATGAGACCAAGTTGGCCTACAGATACTACAGAGCAACACTCACCATCACTCCTATGACCCTTGTTGTGTTTTGAGAAAAAGAGCTTTATCAGGAGTCAGAACCATTTCAGACTATACATACATGCAAAAGTGGTAAGGCTGCACTGTGATATCCATGAAGGAAGTAAAAGTAATATTAACACTGTGGAATCATCGCTTCATCTTAAGAGACCTCACTCTATGCCTCGGCCAGGCATGGGATCTGTGGCTAGCAAAGGATAGCTATTGCCGTTCCAGTGTCAGCTGGTGATGAAAGCTGTACCCTGCACTCTCTGCAGCTCTTTTGGATGCTTGTGAGCTGTATTTATCGTCTGTTGCCTCTAGAAAAGGCCACCAGCCCCTCCCCTTTGAAAGGCAGCTCTAAATCCTTTAAATTATCTCACAGAGCTTTTTTGTGTCCTTTTCTCACACAAGGCTGGAATTTCAAAAGGAGCCAAGAGGGGCCGTCAGAACCAACATGAGCTTTGCTTCATTAGAGTGGAGAGTAAAGGAGAGTTTTCTTTTTCCTCCTTCCACAAGTTAGATGAAAGCAAATAACTACTTCATTCCTCAGATTGCTCCCCGCAAGATCCAACTTTGCACAAAAATATTTATAAGAGATGAGAATTTTATTTGACTGCTCACTTCTAAAGTTTCTGCAACATCCAGCTGGAGAGATAAGCAGGCAGCCCAACAAATGTCAAACAACTTTCAAACATTAGAAGAATGGCAAAAACTTCTGCCTTTACTGCGTTTGGCTATAAAACAGCAAAGGATGAAAACTAGATGTGACACAAAGTAGACTAGTGCTCACACGTTTCAGGGATTGCTGTAGATGTGTCTAGCTCAAGGGGAATCTGTAATCTCCAAAGTGAGAAAAGAATCCTCCAAACGGTAAATCTATTTAGAATTTTTAGAAATTAACCTAAATTAGGTTTCATCCTGCTCTCACTATTGAAATAGTTCAGCTGAAAAAGGGGAGAATCAGGGTCAAGGCACCTGTCCTCTGAGTTGCATATATGCATATGTATTTTTATTTGCAAACTATGCTATATGAAATTGAGTCTTGAATACATTTTTTTTTTGAAGTGTAGAAACATTCAGAAAGTAACCGAGCTGGTCAGGGAACAGCTTATTGAAAGTTCCAAATGATTAAGCTATTAAATTAGTAAAGCTCTGCAGCCCCAGACAGTCACTTCCAGCATGTGTCACTGGATTCAGGATGAGCTTATTAAGGAGGAAAGACATGGGAAATGTGAGATGTAAGTTCAGTAATTGTTTTAAGAATGTGAAGAATGTAGTAGTACTGTCTATTTCTTACTATAACTGAAAGTTTGGTGCAAATTTAGATAGAGTCACAGGTGACCTCAAGATCACAGACATCAAGGGGCATACGTAAGTTTAATCATTTGGATTTTTACACAACTTTAAACACTTATATAAGCAGAGACAGTTTCTTAAATTAGGATGCGTTGGATGAGAATACAGGCTAAGTTCTTCCATAGCATTTAATTGGCACCTTCTTTTGATACCTTCCCAGAAAGAAAGAAACTAAATGAACTTAATTCCTTTTTCAGTCACTGAAAAGAGACGAGCACCCTTAAAGTCTCATTCAGTCTGCCTAACCCAAGATTAGCTCTCTGGAGGTACCTCTCCTTCCATTGACAGTGAAAAGAGCCTATGTGGCTGACTATGTCTGTCAAAAACAAAGAGAAAAACACCACAGAGAACCTCCTGCAGCGCAGGAGAAAGGCTACAGCGCTCTTAAGATTTCTGATGCTCTCAACAGCTGTGGCCATCCTTTTCTCTCTTGCACATTGGGGCACTATCCCACTTGGAAAAAAACAGGAAAAGTCAAGTAAATGTACTATCCCCACAGTTATTCTCACCATCCACAGCTGTTACTGGAAGAGAGCAGCTAACCTATATGAAGGCTGTACGTGGGAGGACCGTGAACTTGCAGACATTCCTGAAGGGAGCTTTAATCCTGCAAGGGAAGGAATTCGCTGAATCGCCCACCAGCACCAGCACACCACCAGCAGCAACTTTCACATGTAACCTTAATTAACAAGAGCACCAAGACAAGCTACAGAACTTCCATTTAAAATTTTGACATAGACCTACCAGGGTCCACGCCACACATTTGCTTAAAAATAAGCACGTGGGAGCCTGAAGACAATTTTACCCTTTTTAGCTTTCAAGCAACTGGAAAATGTCACAACTGTTGACACCACTTAGAAGGATTTGTTTTCTTCCCAGTCACTTAGGCACTGCCTCAGGTGAAGATGTGATTTTGCTTCACGTTGAACTAGGGTCAAGTCAGGCTCCAGCTGACGTAGAAAATGTTCAAAATATTGGAGCAACTTTGTATTGCTCATGCTTCCATTGCAATGTTCCAGGTATGCACAGGAGAGAAAAAGCTTGTGGGCCAGAGGAAGTGAATAAAAAAGATGTCTCTCTAATAGCAGCTGTGGGCATTAAAGGCTGTATCCAGAATCAGTGATTAGGCAAACCAAAACCATATTAAAAAGATCAGAGTACACCAATGCATTAAATAAAAATGGAGAAACACTTCCAAGCAAAAAGAAAGAGTTAAAAATACAAATCATTTAGTGGTTTCTTCTCAGATGGAACTCCATGCAAATGCTTTCTGTACATACAGAGGCACCACAGGCAGGAGAGATTATCATAAATAACCCATTTACATTGTAGCAACCTGCGAAGACTGGGTTTCTTATTTTAAATATTGTTTTGCTAAACCTTATGAAAAAAATACACACCTGAATAAACCCTAAGCAAACAGACAGGTACTTCAGTCCTGGCCAAAATCTTCAAGCACAGAAGTAAATTTACGGCAGACTTCACGTATCAGTCGATTCACTGAGCTCAGTGAAACTATGGATGTTTAAATTCCTCACTAGGTCAGAGTTTTAAAGATGCTGTAACAAACAGTAAAAGTAAGTGCTGCACACCTTGTCCACAGCAAAAGAGTTTCCACTGCTGTCAATATGGCACCTTCCATGAATAATTCAGTCATTTGCAAACCACACAGCACAAATAATTACAGAGAACTCCATCTTCTTAGAAAAGGGAGGCTCTGTAATTCAGAAACCACTTTTTCCACTGGAATTAAATGGGAAAGTTGGAAACACAAAATGAAAATGTTGGGCTATGTTTTCACCCTCCTTGTTCCAGTTACACTGCCTGTCTCAGGCCCTAATTAGCTACCTGAAAATTTCCCTATACAGGCAAGATCTGAGCTTAGGCACTTCCTGCACCAGCTTCTCCCTCCTGTCAGCCTGTGGGGCATGCCAGAGGCAGGCAGGGTCATCCTACCATCTCCCCTGACTGTTCTCGGGTCTTGCGCAGACCCCACTCAAGACCAACACACGGATCTTCTCTGAAGGACTCATCATTCGGGGGCAAAAAAAAAAAGGTTGAAGAGGCTGTGGCCGCACCTGACATCTTTACTGCCTCCCAGCCTCCCGCACGGACTGAACGGGGAGGTCTGGGAGCGCCGGAGCCGTACGGAAATGCTGTCAAGAACGGTGGAAGCTGAAGACTGTTGTAAACCCATGCCTAGACTGCAAACGCTACCGGTTTGCCTCCCTTCACATTCTTCTTCATTCCTAAGTCTGGGCTGCCCTTCTCTCCTTTTCAGGCACGTTAGAGAGGCTTTTCCCTCAGACGGTACTCTTACAACATAGTTTAAGCAAAAGTTTTTTTAAACAGATACCTTGAAATCTGAGACAAACTGTAATACCGGTCCCAACTCAAGAGACAGGCTCCCTTGCCAATATTTCTCTCCCCATTTCCTTCTCCCACTTTGTCCTGCCTTCCCAATATTTGTGGAGGTATTGAATTGTGAGTTATAGAGTTTGATGCAAAGGAAAAACCACAATCAAACCCACCAGCAGGTCATCAACTACAACCAGACTGGGTCAACAAACTACAAACCAGGTATCATATTTACACTAGCATACATACAGGTAATTCAGCGCAGTGTCATTCCTCCCTCGTCACGGCATGTTGGGCAGATTGAAACCGACAGAAGTTTTGCTATTGCTTTCACTAGGGCCAGGACTTCATCCGTATAAAAATCCATCCTATAAAACTGTAAATCAGCTGCACATCAAGGATGGAGTAGTTCTCACTATCACTGCAACTTTAAACAAGACACTTATTTTTAATATGGCTTGAATTGGAGCCAGGGAGTAATAGAGCTAAATCTGCGCGCAATGCTTTTCCATTTACTTATTCTCAAGTAATATGTATCCAATTGAGCAACAATAACAAAGGAGAACCACACATGTACTCTTACAAAACATACTTACAGCATTTAGTAATTTTCAATAGACAAATAGGACGCAACAGATGGATTTGAGAAAGTTGGGTTCACAACATTTACTCATCGGGTTGCCTTAGGAAAAATCTGTAAATCAAAGAATTATTAATGGAAGCTCTCTCTTTCTTTGGGTTTATATGTTTATATTTAAAGGTTACTGTAGCTGGTTCCATCTCCGTGCTGTTACCTCCCTATGCAGAGGACAGCAAAAGAAAATAGGAAACAATAAATGATACAAGAAATCCATCTGGAGTTAAGACTATATTTGTTGTTTTAAACTTTGCACACTCAACTTGATCACCATCTTTCTGAGAACTATGTGCTCAATAGAAGTTTCCTGAACAGAATCTGTGACCTAGTGACACAATGTAGAGACTTACAACTGACACCGAAATTGAAGCCAATGAGATTAAGAAAAAAAAAACAACACGACAAAAAAACAACAAACCAACATCAAAATCCCCTACATTCTTTAAGGAAAGATTCCTTTTTGACATATCAACAATGACATTTCTTGTTACTTTACAATAAGGACACAAAGTCTTTGAAGGATGCAAAAAGAGGAGCTCAGAGTTTGAAGGGCTCAACTGAGCTTTCAGTTTTATAGCTGGTTTTACCACATTTAGGCTATGATCCAGAACTTACAGACTTCAATGAACTTTGGATAAGGCCTTTAATCATATTCATTCCCTTTCACTGAAATAAGGAGATAAATATCATCTGTGCAAAACCTTTCCAATCCATGCACTAAGATGAAAATGCTTGGAAACTTTAAAATGTACGAAGCAAAACCCTGATGCTACTGAACAGGAGTTTCACCACAGATATCAGCTGGACAAGGATTTCCCTAGTGCTCTCCTCAAATTTCCTTCCTTTAATACACCACCAAAATCAAGGTGATATAAACCAAATAACCAGAACTCTGTTTCACAATAAACAGCAGCAACCTTTTCAGCCTGCAGATGTGGTCTTAATATATGCATTTATACACTTTCTCTTCCTCTTCCTATCCGTAACATGCCCCGCAGGATGCTTCTAATCTTCTGCCAGACTGAGTGACAAGAAGTTAAGAGGAAGCAAGAATAGGAGTTCACCGAAACTTCTGTCCAGCAACCTGGGAAATGGCAGAGCTAATACTGGACCTTTGAAAACAAGTGACCATAGGAAATCAAGGTTGGCAGGGATTTAACCCTTCACGACTCATTTTGCTAACTTTTAAAGCAAATGCCTGAGCTCTTTAACCATGTTTGACATCTAATTAGTCGACAAAAACACGAAGTTAAAATACATCCTTGCTTGTCTTTTGAAGTAAAGCACTGACAATTAGCTGCAAGCTATTGGTTTAGGCAAAAAACAAGCAAGCATGTTAAAAGAAAGCACAGTGACAGTCACTGAAAAGAGAAGTCACTTGGGTCATTCTTTTCACCCTGCATATTTTTTTTCAATATCGTAAGTTTATTTTACTCAATCACAGCTCTTCATGGAGAGGCAGAATGGGTAAGTAGCTGGGTAACTTCTTTTCCTAATTGCAAGCAGTTTGAACAGAGATGAATCGTATAGCGGCGAGGTATACCATGAGAGGTACATATTAGCACGTAAAGCATTCAGTCAGTGCCTAAAAGACATATTTTCAATACCTACAGCTCTTAAGGCTGTTGCTACGCAAGGTGTTAACATCGATCTGTGCATAGAATACTGTGCTGGAAGCAAAATTTGTCTGGAAAAGCACCACCTGATAAGGCTTAGCTTCCCCTGACTAATAATGACATCCCCGTACCTCGGGATCAACGCAGCAGCACAGGCAACACGCTCCTCTTGACCCGGCCACGCATTTACACCGATACTTAACATTAAGCATGGGAGTAGCCTGATCTGATTTTTAAGGTTACACATGTTTTAAGTCAAATATGTGACTAAGTATACATATGAATCAAAGGCCGGAGTGTGAATTCCTATAAGTTTTCAAACTTTAACTTGCTTTGAATCAACTATGCATTTACTGTCTTTACTAGATAGGAAACAGGGTTGCTTAGCATTTGAACTCATTTTCGTTTTACAGTGATCAGCCAATTATAAAAACAGTTTCACTGTTCCTTTCAGTTCCCTGTTTTGCTCATATAGGATTGACTGTATATTAAAATTTGATGTCTGATGTATTTAAAAAATGAAAATGAGAGACCCTTGCTCCCAGCAAGAGCAGAACTGGAAAACAACCAATCAGCAGAGCAGCAAAATGTTGCTGAACTGTGTATGGATACGGTCCCAGAGGGGTGAAAAAAAAAAAAAAAAAGAAAACGACTATCAGTCAGATTTGGCTATCCTTTGAAGTTAGCTTCTGTGAATTTAGTCAGTATGAGCAGGGGTAGCAGACTTGAGCCATCAATAAATGTTAAAAGGGTGAAAGAAAATAAACAATAATTAATTAGCTGTTAAACCCCTTTACAGGATATTTTTATAGCATTTATGCTTCTATATACTAATCTGAGCTTCAGTATGACTGTAAAAGTTTGGAAGCAATTAAGTGGTTTTTAATGAGATTTTTGACATAACATGTAGTTATGGCAGAAGCTTTCTTCAGACTCCATTATTCAAAATAATCAATTTTGTGTTAAATACAAATGGCTTCTCTTATTAAAACCAAATTAACAGATTCTGAACCCCTTAAACTGTTCTTTTCATACATATCTTTTCAAGTTTAAACACACACAGATACGCATATATGTGTTCTTTAATAAAACCCTGCACATGCATTTATTTCATACAGTGCATCCAAGTTTTGCAGGTGTTTAATTTTTGTTTTTCATCTGGAGTGCAAAAATGACATCTGCCTTGTATCGGAGAGGACTTTTGCCCCTCTGATTTGCGGCAGGAGAAAGATGAAAAAAATTGGAAAACGTCTTTCTACTGGCAAGACATGTATTGACACTATACTGTAAACTGAGATTGACATCTATGACCAGGCATGCACACACATGCTCTCTTTTTTTTCCACTGTAGAAGCAGTGTGTTACTTTTCCTCCCTTCTTTCAGAACCGTAGCTGCTGCTCCTTCTCTCAACCTTCACTAACCTGAGAGTTATGAGAAGGCAGCTCTTTGGAGAGACACGTATATACACATAGATGTATGGATCTCCCTTTTAGAAGTAATACTTTACAGCTCTTAGGGTTTAAACTTCTTTCCCAGTTGCACGTTCTCCAGATTCGGTGAATACTTCTGCAAATGTACTTAGAGAGGAACTATGCTGATAAAGAAAAGACTCTGCCCACTTCAGAGTCCTCCTTTAATGCTGGCAGTATCATACCAAAAGTTAATTGCTGACAATCGCGGTGTGAGTGGCATTACCCGATTTCAAACGTAAACGTAATCCCACAGCTCTCTTTCTTCAGTTACACCTTCCCTGTGATCTCTAATGAAATACCTCAGACTACACCGAAAACAACCCCCGTTCAAAGAAATTGCACTGCATTAAACATCCACAGGCAGTATTTTCTAGTGCATAACAGTCTTTTCCTCCTCTTCTGGACTGATCTGTTCCTTTCAGTTTATAGTTTCTTGGCAAACCCACCATCTACTGCTTATGTTAGGCATCTGATTGTCAGATTTGTACAAACTGAATATTCATGACTTGAAAATTAACCGCTTCATGCCTAAAAAAGGAAAATATAAACCTTCATCTATTGCATGCTGTTTGAAACAGACCTGGTATTGTGGCTGCACTGCGTGCCCAGCCCGGGAGAGATTAGCTGGGTGGCCAAACACGTCTCATCGTTTTAAAGTCCGATGAAACAGCACAAGACTGAAAACACTCTTCCACGGATCAGCACGATCCGGAGTCCTTGTCTGCAAATGCAAGTAACTCTTCTTTGTCTGCGTTTAAACTGCGTGGCACCGGCCGCAGCACGCAGTGGCTTTTTAAGTATTTTATTTTTCTTTTTTTTTTCAGAAATCTCTCCTAATGCCCGTTTCCCCTTTGGAAGATAAGGAAAACCCGGGAGGAAGGTGGGGAGAGGGGGTAGCGACGGGGCGAGAGGGAGAGGTTTCGAGGGAAGCCGGGAATAAGAGCGAACAACAGACTTACCTTTATAGGATAATTTGAGCCTTGGCACATTATTCTTCACATGCTGGCAGTTCACTCTTCCTGCTAGTAATACTCCCAAGGAAAGCAAGGCAATCCCCCTGAGCCAGCCCATGCTGCAGCAGCCACTGTAGGGTCCCTGCGAGCCGGAGCCGCGGCGCTCCCCGTCCTGCCGGGCGCCGCCGGGGAACTTCAGGCAACCTGGGGAGCGGAGGTAACAGGTGATGGGGGTGGGCTCCGCGCCCCGCCGCGCCCCGCCGCGCCCCGCCGCCGCCGCCGCCGCCGCCGCCGCC
>JAVKLA010000005.1:9863105-9913873 GCA_034782735.1 Sagittarius serpentarius | reverse complement strand
GAAAAGGGGGGACGGGGGGGGGGGCGAGCGAGAGAGAGAGAGAAAAGAAACACATCGCGGCAGAGATTAGAGGAGGGAGCAGAAACCTCCAGCGAGCTTGGGAAGGGCACGGAGCTACAAATTTCACCAGCTATTTTGTGTCGTTGGATTTGGAGGGTTTTTGTTTGGGTTGGGTTGGGTGGGTTGTTTTTTGTTGTTTTTTTTTCCCCATTTCATTTTACGGTTCTAATTAAAAGAACGTACACCCCCCTTTGAAAACAACAACAGCACAACACAACCCACAACGTTGCTACCCACGTAAATAACATCTCCTGCCCATAACGTAATCCTCTTCGGGCTGCTCCCAGTTAAAAACAAGTAACAAAGTCTTCCATCAGCGTAACTTTACCACTGAAGCTTTTAAAGCCTTGTTAGGGAAGGTTGCTCTAACCCTCCCGCTCTCCCCACCTCCTGTACTACTCCAATTCAGCAAAAGAAATTCCGAGTAAAGCCCACTTCAACAATCAGTTCAAGACATGTACAGGTCTAGAGGGGCTTATAAATTACACTGGAGTATTCTCTGAAGTGTTCTTATAAGTCAAAAACGTCCCAAACCTTCCAATTTCTAGGACTGCGTGATTACTATAATCTTACATTTTTATGCAATGAAACTAGATAATGATTTTTGTTTGTTTGTTTAAACAAAAGGACATGCAAAATCCCCAGAGGTCTTCTGAATGTTAAGGAGCTGTAAATACAAACATATAAGCAAACTTAGGCTCTCCCCTCCCACACATCCGAACAACCCCCTTCTAGTGAGTGACGGTTTATTAAATTTTCCATGCTGGGCTGAATATCAATCTAATGTGCATTTTGGAATGCAATGTCTTACACAGATATCTACCCTGTATTACGTTCCTGATGCAGTATTGACAGAAATGCTGGCAACTGACCTTTACAAAACATTGGCATCATCGAAGAAGTGTGATGACCCCTCTTTATTTTGTTCTGTACTCTTCTAGAAAACAGAGTCTGTGAGTGCTGTATGGTGACAGAGCCTATGGTATTCCAGTGAGATCTATTCCTTCCTTCCTTCCACCATTATTTACCACGGGTTAAAAAACAGTTATCTAGTCCCCCCCAATGGTGACCACGCTACACTCCGAATTTTACAGAGCACAGCACCTCTTTTCCGTGTTCAGACCAAGTTACTAAACCAGCATCTAGGAAACAGTCTTGTCTTTGAATATGAAGTTCATAGTTGAAAATGCGGGTGTCAGTGTGGTTCTAATTAAAATGTAAAGACTCACGCAACACAAGACTTAGTGCTATGGTAAAGCAAGGGCTAAAATTCTGTCATTGCTGCTTTCATTGCTTAATATTCACACACCAGTGGAAAAGAAGGGGCTTTCCCCCTCTCCTCTTTAACAAATTCTTCTGCTTCCTGAGCTGAATTCATTAATCCTGTGGCATTGTATCTGCCAGATTCAGCAATTCTATTGATCAGCACCATTGTTAAGAGAATAAAATCCAAAAATAATGTTGCTTTTGGTCATTCCCACACTTGTTATCCTGAGCATTTTCATGCTGCAGGCAGTGGATTAGAGCTCCAAAATGACAAGAGACGCCTGTCTGTTTTCCATGGATTACTTGCTACAGACATTCACTCTGCAAAGGAATTCATGTCACTTTGAGATTATTTGGAGAATTGGCCTAATGAATTATCCTTTTGTATTGAGCAAACAATTAGAAACAAACCACAAAAGATTCACCATATTCAGGACTTTATAAAGCACATTATTTTTCAATGGTGTTGTTACACTCAATTTACTTCTAGTTGCATAAAGATGGAGCAACTACTTTTTTTTTCTTTTAAGGAAAAAAGAGTACGAAGCTAAAATTCTTTCTCATGTGGAATGAATGTGTAACACTCCAGACAATTTTACAGCAACCAAATAAACAAATGATGGTCCCCAGTCAATATATGTTTTGCCCAGAAAACATGGATTACATACAATGAGTACTAACTTATCCAAGATTGCGTCTGAGAGACGAAACAGAGTGTCACTTTAGGAGAGATGAGAGATACTTTTTGCATCCTTCATGTGCGAGACCACTCACGTTTTGCCTTGCTCTGTGGGATATGCCAGTCCAAAGACACAGAGAAGGGTAAAAACTGATCCTGTGGGTCGTCCTCCTGCTATTTAGCTCTAAGTAGTGCTAATCAGCTCGTCAGTATAGCATATGCTACACCCCCTTAAAAGGAGAGGGGCAATGGCAGCACTTCAGTGGTGCCTGAGGAGGCTTTATATCTCAAAGGCACCCACTGCCATATGTTGCCTCTGCCAAGGCGAAACTGGGCTCTGCTTAGAAGGAATGATTTGGCCAATGCTTCTATGGCAAGTGCCAGAAACGTCAACTCTGGGAATTTAGGGTGGGCAACAACTCACTTGCAAATGACAATCTATTCACCTTTTTTTCCCTGGTCTTTTGAAAGCAATCTAGCTGCTGAGTTTAGAGAGAGGGGAAAAAGTAAAATCCAAACTTTCCTCAGTTCTTCAAATAGTACCCTTCTCCCCTGAAGAAAAAAAAGACCACAATTATTAGCTTAATTAATTCTTCCATTATTGCTCAGCAAGTTCAAAAGGAATAACAGTTCTTCTGCATCATTTCCCATATTTGTTGCAGATTTTATTTTTTATTTTCTGTAATGGCATTTATACAACTTTCTATATAGTGTTTTATGTCTCAAAACCCAGATAGGCACTAGCGGGCTCTGTTTAACATTTCTGGTCTCATGCTGTGTGGCGTTATGGAGTTTTTAATATCACCTTTCAATGTGTGCAGTAACTTTACATTGATAGTTCCTACAAAAAGGTATACTTGGATGTGTCTGGGCTTTCCCTGTTGACCATCCATCCAGAATTACTCCTTCAATCACTTACAAGTTGGCATCATTTGGCGCTTCTTATTACTCAGAAATAGTATTACTTGACTCGTGATTACTTCAAACCTCCTTGCTGCTGCTGTGATTTTTATGCTTAGCAGCTCTTGAAAGCTTAAGTGTTCTAAGAAGGTCTTTAGTGTGCTTTAAAAATGTTCTTATGTTTTCAGAATTGTTTCCTGTGTTTTAGATGAGTCATTACTTGTTTATAGTGATGTGATCAGGTCCCTCTCAGAACTACGCAGGAATTACCAGAATCCATTTCTGATATGCAGTACTAATCCAGTAATTTTTGAAGGAAAGATTTCTTGGGTTGAGTGTGCAATTTCTAGTTAAAATCAGAGAAAAAAACCCTCTCAGTCTATATCTGATTGCTAAAAACCTCCCTAGAGAACACACTCCTGTAGGAAACGTGGAATCTTAACTCGGATAAACTCCCCGCTATTTTCTTCCATAGCAGATGAGTTGCTTGATAAGCAGAATATTTACAATTCTGCAAAGGTTGCCTTTGAAATTGCTCCAGTTGTATACATAATGATACTTGTAACACGCTTTAGAATAACTGAATAATTATTGGCCCAAAAGGAGGCTCAGTCTAGAGCCCAATTAGAAGTGTATTTGCCATGTGATATGTGAGAGACCCAGGAAGCAGTTTCACAACATACTAACTTCAGAAGCAAAATCCCATTTCAGAATATCCAGACTTCATCGGTCGCTTTTTGCTTTTATGTCATGGACTGCCACTCCCTCATTTGGGACAAAAGAAACTTTTTGTGGGGACACACTAGAAACATGGTGAAAAAGGATGTTTACAAATAATCCTGGTGGACATAGGAAAGGGGCTGTTTTCCACACAGATGCAGTGCATACACCAGCTAATGGAGTAGAAATAATTGTGAACTGGCATTGAGGAAAAGCAGCGATGCAGAGGAACTTCAGATGTTGACCTCACTTTTGAAGGCAACGTGTCATGAAGCTCTACCTCTAGGTTCAAGTCCTTTGCCTATATTAGCCAGGAATCTAAACCGAGAATCTATTTGACATAGAGCTTAACATTGACAGTTGTTCTTCTCTTTTTCTTATGGAAGAAAAAAAAAATAAAGAAACCTATAAAAGGTGTATATGGTGAAGAAAAATGCTTCTGATATCCTGACCTGCTGAATGGGACAGCAGCTATTACTTCTACAGTGTTGATGATTATCACATTAGCTCACGAGGTTATAAATAGCTGCTTTCACCTGGATTTTAAAGGGTTTAAAATTCTGTGGAGTGGCACTTTTTAAGTTCTGAAGTAATCACAGAGCGAAGTTATTTAAAAATGCATCAGCAAAAAGGGAGTTGAAGGTGTAGAGTTAAACATTTTATCAAGCTGGAGTTGCCAAAATCACAGGCTTGCATCTAGATCTGGAAATATTCTTGCTGTTGGAAGTCTAGACATGTCTTTCCCCAGCGCTCCCTTGGGCTATGTTGCATTTGGTAGCCTTATTCAAATCTTCTGAATCTACATAAACCCGTAATATTTCTTATTATTGCATGTGATTGGGTTGCTAACCACACCAGTTAGTATCTGTGTTCTCTCAATAACACTGCATCTTACCATCTTGTCACAATCAACTTTTCCTTCATTTCTCAGGACTAATGAGACTGTACTATATGTGATGCTTGTACTTTTGGCAGCATAACGGGATCTGTATCAGTATGATGTGTTTTATTCACAATGCTTTCAGGTCTATTAAACACCTCATCAAATTCTTCAAAAATATTCTTTGCATCCTGTTCTGTAGACAGGTTATATGCCTGTCTGAACAGCAGCATTTTCAGATTGCTCCTCAAACCCAAACAAACCTTTTCTATTCCTTTGGCCTCTGCTGCCGGATGTTCATCTCATACACAAATGTATGGCAACTGTGATACCCAGAGCCATGGTAAGAAACCCACCTTAATAGCTCAATGCCAGGCATGTGACTTTAATAAGAGTTACGAAAAGCTTATTTTCCCCAACTCCTGGTATGGGTCAGTAGCTTCTGTTTCCAATGGATTAGCTCTGGGGTACTCATCCAAATTGAACAAAACTTCCAAGTCTATTAACTTTCAAGTACAGCGACTTCCGACCCTCTGATTGCCTATGTTTATTGGCTGTTGGGCCTTCACTGAGGAAATACTGGCAAGGACATATGTTTTTTTACAGGAGAAGAGGGAAATGCAGAGAAATATTTGATGTTCTAATCCTTCAGAGAAAAGCCAATTTAAGAAAAATCATTATAAAGGGGAAAACAAAGCAACAGCAGTCATGAAACTTTTGGCTCCTTAAATCCTATTCCAGGCCTGACATGTTGAACTTGGTTGAGGAAGTCTAATCCAGCCGGAAGGTCTCCTCCCAAACAACCAGCTGCAGAATGACTTGCTCCTCTAACTCAACATATTCAATGGTTGGTGGATTTCTGAAAAGATAGATAATGAAACAGTCCTGGCCTTTTCCCCGCTGCTGGCTAAAGAGCCAGCTTGCGAGGTGTATTACACACAAATGCATTACTGATTCAGTTACTTTGGCATTCAAATCCAATTTTGGCTTTTATCACTCACATTTTTGCAAAATTGGAACAACTGCCGATACATAAAATATTTTCCTGCACAAAACCCAAGGAACTGCTACAACTCAGAAAAATAAGACATAGATCAATATCAAAATGTGGTTTTCAGGGTTTTTCACTTGTCTTTGAAAGTCCCCTTATGTTCTGATTTGCATCTTAAGATCCCTGTATACCTTTCAAGGTCTGATCCTAAGGGATTTACTCGGGGCCACACACTGAGAAGTTAACATGACAAGAAATTGATCTTGCATTTCTCACGTACTATGCCAACAGTCGCATCCTTACCTCTTCATTTGTCATAGTATGCAAGTCATTCCTGTCAGCCCTAAAAGTCCCTCCTTATCACTCCGTATACAGAAAATCCCCAGTTCTATTGTATCTGGGATCCATCATGGCCAACCTTTTGGCCCTATGTAATTTTGCTTAGTAACCTTTACTGCCAACTGTCAAAGACTTGAAAGACACGACACTATCTTGTACGCCACCCATTCATCACAGGCTTTTAAATACTCCAGGTGAATTGCAGCAAATCACAACCTGACAGAGTATGCAACATCTGCTATGATCATTGTTCTTTTCGGGACCTTTCTCTTTCTCCCTCTGTTTTTATTTTTCTTCTTGCACTGAGTGTTTCGTTAGTACATGACAAAGATGTAAGACCAACAAAACCATAACCACCGGCTGTCATCTTCATACATCTGCCCTATTGACTCTCTAGACTGAAAAACTTTTTAATGAGGATGTTTTTTTCAGAGACAAATTACACGTCTGATTCTGTTGAACAGAGTGTGTGGGTGCAAATCGTCTTTGGAAGATCAAACAATATCACACAAAATGTAGGGGCTAAAGAGTCAGTTTATGGCTTCTGATGCTAAAACTGATAGCTATTTAATCACTACTCAGATAGTCTGTGGAAACTGGGAACGGTAGGTAAACTGTGATATCTTAGGAAAACTTAGTTGAACTTTCAATAATGTGACCTCTGCGAATGCTTTTAGAGTCAGCAATATGTATAGTGTGTGCTAGAACGGGGCGGGGGGGGAATTCAAAGAAAAACAACCTCTACGAAAGCACTGGCTAACTCTCTCTTTCCCTCTCTGAATCCCCCATGAATAGGGAAGGGAACTTTATCCCTCCTCTGGATTGAATTTGTAACTATTTCAGAAAAGCTTTCCACTACATTATTTTCCTATTTGTTTCTCTAGCATCAGAGTTCATGATATTTTAGGCAGGTAAATATAGACACAGGAAAGAAACATTCCTTCTGTCTCCTGAAGTGTTGAAATCCAAAACAAAGTTAGGATGGAGCTGAACTAGTCAGTCACATAAATCTTGCCTGTGGAAATACGAACGTAGCTTGAACACATGCACACGCATATGCCGTTAGAACAATTCTTTAGGAAAATAACTGAAAACCCAACTTGTTTTCTGTCTCTCAGGCATTCTAGAAATACTTCAAATACTTTGCTACTTTGACATTTGTATGTGCATACAGAGAGCATAACTACAAAGAGCATCAGGTAATAAAACACACATCCCTGACTCTGTAATGAGTTTTTTCCACCAGCACTGGAGCTTGGTGAAAGCGCAGTCAAAGGAAAGTCTGAACAGTTGCAGTCCATCCACCCTCTTTTCTCTTCTCTCCAAGGAGGGTATGAAGCTGCAGTTTCCGTGCTCAGAGCTCCCTGGAGCAGCTCACCTGGTGACTGAGGACTAATGGCAGTGGTAAAGGTGGTAAAAGTGGTAACGGAAACATATGGCCAGATGTGGGGAGGAGCACTGCACCGCGGCAGCCTGGCACCCTGTTGGAGATCATACGATAATGTGGAGCTGCTGACACAGTATAACACCTTTCTGCTCTTTCAGAGCCTGCCCCATTCCCTGTACCTGAGGAGAAGGAAAGACGGAGATGCTGGTACTGCCAGTAAATATTTCCCATGACAAGAGAAATTCTTAATTCTGGAAGAGAATTAGCTACTTAGCAACACCTTAGTGACTTGTGATCACACTACGAAGGAAAAATTTCATATACTAATAAGTCAGGTATTCTGCACATGCAAAATAGTGTAATTAAAGCATATTTTATGTTATACCAAAATAGTAATGGAAAAAGACTGGACTCATACATGCACACTATGTACCTATATATACATATATGCACATAGAGACAATATATGTTGTATATGGATAGTATAACATAAAATTAGCATAATTAGCCATCTTCATTTTCCCTGGCATTTCACAGTATCTCACAGATCTCACAGATGGTTCCCTCAGGTTTTCTTTTTTGTTGTTGTTTTTTCTTTCTGTTTAAAGCTTATATGCATCATGTACTAGTTTCATGAATTTCTCAGCCAAATTCCAGTGTATTTCTTAAAGCTTTGCATAACAATCTTGTAAACTATAAATACATGTCTATGAAGGTTGCTTTTCTTCTTTCTTTTTTTTTTTTTCATGTTTGTCTCTACCTGCAAGTGAAACAGAACAAGAATATGTTCATAAAGCCAGAAATTCCATTGTTTATACTGATCAGAAGAGACTAGGCAGTGAGGGGGAAAAAACGAGGCATCTGTTGAATACAAATGAAGACAGCAGGTTGGTGTGTGAGCACTTAGGTTCTGAAGCTACTTGTCATTTGCTTTTAGTGGCTGAAAATTCACTCTCCTCCTCCCCTCCTGCCATGGGATACAGTTATGGAAAACATGGTGACTTCAGGAAGGTGACTTTACATGAAATTGCAAAAGCTGATGCACACAAACCCAGTCTTTACCCATCTGAAGCAGTGCTCCACCTCAGACCTAAGTTTACCAATGATATTTTTGTTCTAAACAGTCCCTTTTAGCTGCTGTTAAAGAGCCTTGAAACTACTTGCGTGATGTTGCTAACGACAGGGAACAGTGTGCCAAAGCCTAGAATTAGTGTCTTTAAAGGGTTTATTATGATGGCAAAACCAACTGTTAGGAGAGCTCCCTTGTGCCCAAAAGGTCTATATTGTGCTCCAGCAGAGGGGGGTTTCACGATAAATTGTGAAAATTGGAAGGAGAAGAAGAGGAAAAAACCAGCACCCCAGACTTCAAACAAATCTTGCTCTCCATTTTTCTTCCGAAGTGTTGAACGATACATGATGTCATATGATGTGTGGCAATTCCCCCTTCTCTATTTTGAAGGGAATAAATGGGTTCTATTTCTGAGAAAATGTATTAAAGCCAAATTTTACTCTCAGTTACCCTGATGTCAATCCCAAGCAACAACAATTCAAATGCAATTCCTCTGGATTCACACTGATGTAACGGAGAACAGAATGTGGTGCTTGAAAAAGCAGCTGTCACCTTATGGAAAACTTTATGAAATATCTTATTTGGAAACAAGCGGTCTCTGTGCAGTGTATTTCCCTGTACTTCTTTTCTCTCATTCTTTCTTTCTGAAGACAGCACTTTAAAACAGAATCACTGTTGTTTCTTAAGAATTTATCTGCTTCTGCTCTTATTCCCCACCTGACATCGTAATCCTCTGTTTGTGACATAATAATCATTTTTACAATGACCAATTGTGATACTACAAGCTGGGCTTAAAATCTGATCCGAAAAATGCATTTTACTCTGATATCTTACATAACGTCGTATCAACTTTCAGCTCGTGAGATAATAATTTCAGCCAAATGACATCAATTAAGTTTTCATACAAGGGAGTGGTACACTTGATATAACTCCCTAGAGATAATTCCCTCCGGAGTTTACAGTTTTATGATTTGACCTTTAAAAATATTTCCACTCTCTACCCTATGCTTGGTTATGCAAGTCTAATGATTTTGCCAAAGTAGAAAGCTTTACATATACAATTCAGTCCAGTCTCCCACAGGAGTTAAAAGTTGCAACAAGCAGAAGCTTAAGAAAAGGAAAATCAAATGCAAATATATTTCTCTTGAATTGTTCAATGAATTTCAGATACCATAATGATTTATGAGAATAAACTGAAAAGCAACATCCTTCTTGACAAGTGCTGAATGAGTACCCTTCTAAAGTTTACAGTCTTGTGTTTGAGGATACAGTTCCATCCTGTATTTTTCTCTGAAATTCAGTGGTTTCTCTGTTCATCCTACCATCTTTGGCAGCTTTAACTGGAGTTATTCATAGGTTTCAAATGATGCACATGCTTTGTTGGATCTGCGCCCATGTGTGTTGAAATTTTGTTATGAGTAGGACAGCCAGCACAATCCAGAATCAGGGAGGGCCAATTTTTGTTCTTTAACACACTTCGAACTTCAAGGAAGGACCTCTGGGAAAAATAGGAATCTAGGGAAACAGGTTATCAGATGCTGTGTAGCCTGAACCTTCTCTACAGCTGAAAGCACGTGAAAAATGGCAGCCTATACCTAAACTTAAGCCCGAACACTAACTCAGCCAGATGCAGGACCAAGATTTCTAGAGACGCAAAGTTTCATGTTTAAGTAGACCATTATACACAGATTTGAGCTGTAAATTATTTTTAACACATATTAAACTCTGGATTGATTAAATGACTGGATTTCAATATGTTTCCTTCTTTAATAGATATTTCTAAGGAAATTACTTCCTCAAATTAAATGTTTTGCTTTTTGTAAGATGCTAAACACACAAACCAACGGGTGGAAGAAATAAACTAATATTTTGTGAATATTGCCCACTGCAATTGTTATTTTAAAGTCATTAATTCTCATTCAAGAGCTCAGAAGTTCCCACCCTTCCACCAGTTTTGTTTTCCTAAGTCAAGAGAACTCTGGCTGGTGAAGGAATTATTTTCCTCTCAGCAAAATGTCCCGCTATGGTAAAATGTTCCATCTGGAGTGCCCAGCTATAGAGCTACAGAAGTAAATTTCTCTGTGCTATCATCTCCTTGAAAGCCATGTGCACACAAGATGAGTCTCTTACACCATAAGATGGATCTCTGATGACATGAATTAGTATATAGCATGTGTTTATATAGCATGTGTTGCTTTGGAAAACTTTGTTTAATATTGAACACTGGTTGATGATACTCTCCAGTGATATCACATTACAAAACTGATTATAAAAATACCGCAACCACATTATGGATAAAGTTATTATCCATTCTGTTTGCCACACCAATGCCTTACCATGGAAATCTCTCCTAGATTTATTGCCTGCAAATTATTGTATATGTGAAATAAATTAGTTGGAGAAAGAAGCATATCTTTATGGCTTTCAGCACATCTCCTGTGGAAACAACATGAAAAATGCAAAACCTATTTCACTAATCTCTTCCAACATTTTGTATACGCAACAGCCACTGCCTCAAAAGCCGTATTTCTTCACTAATCACGTTTTCAAGACTCCTGAAACAAAGCTTTCAAAGTACAGTTTAATAGAGACTGTTAAGTTGCTTGCTTGTTTATATGTTTCTTTTTTTTTTAATGTATTACATAGTTCAATTACTGGAAAGGATAAGTTTGAGATGGTTACTGTTGTTATTGCATGAAATTGATCTGGGCTCCAGCCAAACGCAAATCTCATTCTCATTAAGACAGAGACATTCAGATGAAAATTAAGACCCTTCTAATGAAATATACTGGAGGATTAAGTTACAAGCGGCAGGACATACTACCTTATTTATCTAGTTGTGCTTGCATGACTTGCTAGGCCAGCAGTTATGACAAATGTTCTTTGCGCAACCTATTTTCAAGACTATTTCCATTAAAAGTAACATGATTGAGTACACCGCTTTGCTCATAGTTGAGATATGCTACAATGTTTATATCAAACCAATTAAACTGTGTTGGTTTAAAGCAATAAAAATGGTTCTGTAATTGCCACATGTTCTTCTATGCCATTTTAAAGTCTGGAGACTAGGAAATAGTTTGCAAGCTTTCTGTGCACACCATTTCATCTCATGCATTTGACCTTTTAATTTTATCTTGCATTGATTTGTATGATAAAACATTCTAGATCTTTTGTGTGTGTGTGACTGTAGTTCTTCCTTATCTTTTTCTAACATTTAAAATAAAGATACCTAAAGTGATATTATTATTGTTGCTGTTGTTATTGTTATTGCAAGCATTTTTCTTGCTTACACATTATCATGGTTGTACCTAGCATGTTAGAGGCAAAATCACTGAGCAGCTAAATTAAAACACTGTAGTTGCACACAATCACGTCATTAACATACTCTTCCTGGCAGTTGAAAAATGTGTTACATAGCTGCCTTTGGCACATCTGCTCTTCTACAATATGTACCATCATCTTCACAAGCATGTATTAATTCTGAGTGCCTCTATCTGAACCAAATTAACAGAGCCTGAATTTCAAATAATGGGTGCCCTAAAAATATTTTTCATAGAATGTTGTATTTGGAGGCAAGGAAAGTTAGCTACCACTTCTGAAAACGTCTTGGAAGGCATTATTTGTGGGTTTAAAGTTGAGGAATTAAACTATTTAAAATTCTGTGCTATGTATGCAAGTAGACAAATAAGGAAGGTTCTTTTCAAAACGTGAAATTACAGGGATCATTTTTCTCTATGGACTTTTGGTATCTTCTGTGGAACATTTTCCTTTGCATTCATGTAAGCTAGAGCACCAAAGGCCTATTCAAAGCTCGTTTGAGGTGGAAGCAAGACATGGAAATATTTAGGGCATGGAGTTACCTGCAAGGCCATCAGGAGTATTTGTTCACGCTAAGTGGGGTGTAGCAAGCTCCTTTGAGCATCAGGCTTTAATGGCACTAATATTACCTGCCTAGAAACAGCTCTGGCCGTATGGAAACAGTCTGGGGAGCAGAACAGGTAGCTTAGCACTTGGATAGTTAGGGTTTTTTTTCTGAAATATGAATCATCTTAAGACTACTCAGCAGGCTGTGTGTTTTGAGGATGTAGGGCTGAATATAGGACTGTGTAACTGTGAGTTGTTATGCATCATCTGACTGTGTGAACACCCAGCCTATCATCAGTACATGGCAATAACGTGTGAGCTCATACATCTGTCACCAATGCAAAAAGCACCTATGGGGTACACTTCTTGTCCCTCCACTGCACAGTAACTCCATTCACTGCTGAAGCCTTTGTCTTCTCAATGCAGCACATCGCAGAAGCAATTTGCCTGCCACTGAGGATTCTGGCTGGAAATCTCACCAGAGGCAGGAGGGAAAAGAATGGAGAAAGGAATTGATAAATAAACCCAAAACCCAGTGAAGTTCTCTGGGTTCAGAAGCTGTTTATGTGGGGGGGAAAGAAATTAAAGCTCTTCACGGAGAATGTTATGATTAGTAACAGCATTAATGTTCAAGCTGATATTTGTACTATATCTTGTACATTCCCTAAGAGAAAAAAATCTGAAAAAGTCAAATGATGGGAGAAACAGAGATACAGAGATGAAGAAACTTTCCCATGAAATGCAATAAGTCCAATCCAATGTGACTATTATGTATATTAGACCATCTTGTGTCTCTGAGAGGTCTCAAGGTAACGGAGGAAAGCACAATGTCAGGATACATAGCTGTAAAGGAGAGGGCTGATGATAATAGTGCGCTTCATAGATACTTAGAGAGAGAGTGAGAGAAAAAAAAGAAAGAGGGCATATGTTTTTATTAGCTGCCAGACATTAATTTACAAACAACATCTATTCATGGGCCATACTGGACTGCAAATTCCACTTCTGTCCCTGTCAAGTGCCCAGCTTTAGCCATCAAAGACCTGATGGCAGATATCTACAATCATATAACAGTAAATGGAGGGCTTTGAACTCATTTGCTTGCATGAGATAAATAACTTTAAGAGACATGGTTAATGGCATACTTATCATGTGCACAAGTGGAAGAGCTGGCTGTGATCCACTTCCGACTTTGAATTTTTACTACCACAGCTAGTATCAGATAAAAGCTGTTTTCGGGAACCAAGAAAATTGTGTTAGAGAGAACAGCAGGGTTCTGCCTCCTTCACGGCAGTTGGGAGTTAGTGGAAATGCTGTAATTTCATTTCAGCAATTTGTGTTAGCACACCTCTCAGTCAGAATAAAGTCTTTGTTATGCAAGTGTAAACCAGAATATCAGAAGTGTCTGGAACAGGACAGGTTAATGTTATAATGCTGATAAATAAATAACAAACTTCAACTCAGAACGAATGGTTACAGATTCATCGGTCAGCTAAGGAATCTGGCCAAGGCAGATGGCATTTACCATTTAAAAGATTTTCTGGTACTTTTTCTGGAACAACAGTTCACACTACAAAAAAAATCTGTCATAACACTGTTTGTCAAAGGAGAAACAAAAACTGCACAGGCACAGAGATTGTCTTATGCTGTATTATCAGAAGGTGATGAATCCGCAACACAGCTAAGTGAATACGACAAGATTTGCTGTATGTGCTGCTATATCTATGCTGCTCCTTTCTATGTATTTAAAAGGATGTAATTCTTCAGTGTGTAATAAATTCCCTTTCAAAAACTAGCTTAGCTTCACTGAATTTGTTTTTATAAAGAACATTTCACACACACCATTTCACTTGATTTTCAAAAGTAAAGGTATTTCTCCAATGTCTCTGGAACATGAAGAGTCACTTCAGGAGAAAAGAAAATCATATCTAGATTCTCTGTTTCTACTCTGTTTCTATAGTTCTGTATTTCTGCTCTGTGTTTCTCCTGACTACAGGTGAACAGTTTCCAGGGCTGGGGAGGCAGATGGTTAAAAAAATCAACAATGAAGAAATATCTCTGTCTTCTACCTACACCCTTTGCAACCTGAGCTGAGTTTCACAACAAAGTTTTTTCAGTAGTGGTAGAAATTTAATCCCTATTTTTGTTAGAAAAGGTTTACAGTGTTTTGGATGAATTTCAGCCTTTAGTTAGTGGTGTTTAAAATGTATATGATATATTCTCTCTGTGACACCTTTTTAGATGTAGACCAAAAGCTGTGAGAACCGTTTGTTGATTATATGGGGATGTGGCAAGATGGAATACTACTGTCAGGTGGCATTTCTGTGCATCACCTTAATGCAATGAATAATAGTCATTAATAATATATATCATGGATATCTGATTGCTTGAGTAAAAGCTGTCTTACAGTTTTACTTTGAAAAACAAATGGATATTCTGTCCATTTGCTTGTGGAGATGGCTCTGAGATATGAACATAAAAAATAACAGGATTAGAAGGCTGATTCTATTCACACTCAGGAGAAATAATGCACCTGCCATATACAAGAGCAGTAGCATTAATAAGGAACTGAGATACCTGAAAAGAAGACTGAAAACATCAGAAAAATGATCAAAGTGGTGATAAATAGTACCACTGACGCATGGAAAAAACCCCATCCAATCACTTCTAAATTTTGAGGGTAGAGGTAGAGGCCTCCCTCCCAGCCACCACGGAGCTTCTGAGGCTGCCATGAATAATCTGTGCATTGCATTTACATGTACCCAAAATCCCGTGAGCACAAAGGAACCACATGTAGTGCTGGAGCCAAAGATATCTGGAATAATTATGAGCCAGTACAGTTACAGTTGAAGAAAGCAGCTGAATAAGTAGGTAAACTTAGGAAGGGGGAGTTCATAACTTGGCTTCACATAAAATATTCCCACCCTACACAGTGAGACTCACAAGTCATTTGAACACACACATATGAGCAAGAGCACAAAACTTAATGGTGAGGGAGGATTTTTCAATATAGACATAGAAGAAAATCAACATTTTTAACTTTGGCAGAATAATAATTGGTGATATCTGAGTTCATGTATTTTAATTGCCTAAGTCTTGGCTAAATTTTTCCTCCCAACATTGTCTTGGTGTAACAAAAATCAAGTTTGCAGTGAAAAGAGAGTGGTTCCTCTAGCACCCTTGTAAGAATAATGCCAAGCAAAGTACATTTTTCAAGAAGGTGGTATTCATAGAGCTTTCTGCCTGCTTCCCCTGCTGTCTTCTCAGGTACATCTGAATATATGTCCCTGCCACCATTGAGCTGACATAGCACCAGCAGCTAAAAGAAGGGTAATGAGAGGCCTCAGTGTGCTACACTCATTCTCCAGGTATAATGTACACTCATCCCAGGAATATCAGATTCATTATGCAAATGCAGAACTAAAGCACCATGCACCCTCATTAAAAGTGGCCTTCCTGAGAAAAATGGATTTACACAACACTTCTAAAATAATAATTACAACCATTGTACACATATTAAATGACATGACAGAGAGAATGACCTGAGAGACTCTTGAGGAAGGTAGAGACCTGGACCAGTGCATCACCTGGGAAATCCTTCTGGCTCACAGAGTTTTTTCAGCTTATCCAGGAAAAAAGAAAACATACAAAGGTGCCAGGGTGTAAATGATGTATTTCTTTAGGGTGTATGTAGCTGGTTTATATAACACAAGTTGTACGTCTACGCTATAGACAACACTAAGACCTGCCCAGGTAATATTTTGCTTTAGTGAAACAAAATAAAACATCAGACAGCCACAACCAACAGCTCTGAGCTGCTGGAATTTTGAAAAGAAACAGAGATTGTGGCCTCAATCTGAATAACTGTAATGCAGGTTCTGTATAATAGACATAACACATCCAGTGGAGACCTTAACACAACTAGGTATATGTGCGGATTATAATAAAGCTGAAGTCATCGCTAAAATGCCTGATGCAATAAAAAGTTTCCCAAGTTCCTATCAATGCTAAATCATACAGGGACATTTGTGATAAATCTTGCTGCTTAAGTTAAACTGTGCACAAAAATCTAATGGCTGTCTTCGAGAAGCTTAAAGAGGTTCTGAAACTGATGGGTTTATTAAAAGACCCAGTAATACATAGCTTTCTATGCCAGAAAGCAGAAATCTATTTTTTTCTATGGAAGTTCTAAGGCTCTGGCAGAGTCTACTTACAGTAGTGTGATTGAAAATGATCGGCACTGGTTCATGTATCACACTAACCGCACTAACCACTAACCAAAAATGAGTTGCAGTCTGCTCAAAAGGAGGCATTGACCTTAAGCAATGGAAATAAGAAGCTTCACATCCTTCTTTCTAACTCTTTTAATGCCTTTTTAAAATGAAATTGGTCAGACATTATTTACTGCCATCAGAAGGGGATCTGGCAAACTGTTCCAGTGTTTGAGAAGCTGGAAATGATTATTTTTTCAGATACAAACTTGCACTTTCAAACTGATAAAAAGTGGGAAAGATTTAATAAATACAGTAACACTGTCTGGGCAAACATGTAGTGGAACAATGTCTATTACTAGATTATGGAGTTGTCAACACATGAACAAACTCATCAGGTCTCATGTTAGATGTGGACTGAGATTGCCAGAGCTGCATCTGAGATAACACTGCGGAAAATCATCAAAGTTACCAGCATGGGATGGTAGGATCAGAATTTTCCAAGAGCTTTTCTAGACAGGCTATTCAGTCCTAGATGGGGTTTTATTTAAAGGAAACAACCTGGCAATTGCTAAGGTGTTACAGGAATATATATTCAAAAGGATATGTAAAAGTCATTTTATGGTTGAAAAACACCTTAGAGGAAGGGCAAAAATATTTTATAACAACCCAAAGTGAACAGTAAAATAAAGAACGTTGGCAGGCATTACCACATGAGCCAAAACTAAGTGAAAGAGTGATAAAGTCCTGCTAATGATAAAGGAAAATCAGCACCTTGAAGGAAAGCAGACATAGATGATATTGTTTAAATTGGCAAGGACAAATATACTTGTGTTAGAATATAATGCTGACTCGCTAGAGATGACTTTAGCAGAAAATACTGCAACTAAACACGTAGCCATATGTACTAAATCCTTTTTTGCTAAACCAGCTCTAGGTCTAACACAAACCTATTACATAGTAAATTCTGCGACAGATTAGCTAGTATTATTTTAAGCAGTTTTAGTACAGGTTTAGAATGCAACCATTAATTGATATTATCCCTAATGTTATAGGTAAGCAAGAAAATGGCGCTGAAATGAAAAAAAAAACAAAAAACAAACCAGCCAACAAAAAAACCTGTGGAGTCATGCTCTTAATGATGCTAAGCATGACTGACTTGTGGACTGCTACCAATGGATCTGACATGGGGTGCCATTTGTTCCACAGAGAATAGAAAACATTAATAGGATGTCAGACCCAACACTAAAAGTAAAGAGACAGTTAGGAAAAAAAAATTATTTTGACCTGGTGCCACACAGAGAAGTGACCATTTTATGAAAATGAAGTGAGAATATGTTGTGAGAATAGATGGTCACCAGGAGCATACTTTGGATAAAACTGTCACTCCAAACTGACACATAGTGTAAAGAAAGGGTAATATCTTTACAGTCTTGGAGAGACATTTGAAAAGGTCACACTTCCCCTAAGGAAGTGTCACTTGGGTAAGAGTTGCAGCAAATTGACACAGTGAAACCTGTGGGCATGGCAGAACCAAAAATAAATGGGACTGATGGTCCCAACGGAAGGCGTGAAGATTTCTAGGACAGCATGTCAGAGGCTGCTGGTCACTTTAGAGCATTTACAACTAATGAATAAAATATAAGTAAAAAAAGAGGTTATAAATATTTGAAATTCTGTATTATGCTAATGATGATTCCTAATTTTCTTTATGCTTGGCTGTGAAAAGAAGACATGGGATTCTATATTTTTAATAAGCCTTTTCACATGTCTGTTGAACTAGTGCTAAATTTATGTGGTGTCTCGTATAAATAGTATTGCTCAGTTAGAAAACCCAGGTGCTAAATGATGCAGTTTATTCAAGTATCTGAATTCTGGGCAATCTTGAAGGAATACAGCAGTAACAAAGTTATAAAAGAGCTGGGGCAATATCCTTATTTCTCTTCTCTTGCCCGTCTGAGAGTGAGTTTTAAGAAAAGCACAAAAAAGTAGATGAACAGACTTAATTTCATGGCTAAAACATCAGCAGCAGAGGAGCCAGAGCAACATGAAAATAAAAACATTTAAGTGCCATTATTTTAAAAGATTTATCTAAATAGTATTCCTACACCTTTGTTAGCATTAGAAATATTTAGTGATGGTGATGCTTTGAAAAATGCTACTCTGACTTGCCTTTCCAACTCCTTCTGTAATTTGTTTTCCCAGTTGTCTTCCTGTAGCATTAACATCACCAGGATAAGCTGCTTTGTGCAGGATGAATCAGCTTCTGCTTCTTTGAATCCCACTGACAGGTATTGCTACTCACAGGTAGTGTAGATAGGGTGGACTCTTGCCTCTGGTATTCCTGAGAATGAATCTTCAAGCCACTAACTATAAAGAAACATACCCCCCAAAATGGTTACAGGATTCATATATTACTTATGGGCCTTTCATTCAGTCTCTCATATAAGGCTGTCTTATCTTCTAAAAAAATGGGGTTTAGTCCAAGAGTCTAAAATATGCTAGTATGTTACTTCTATCATCATCAGAAGATCAGCTGTGCTATAAAAACCGCAAAAGCAGTTATTCAGGTAGTAGTTTCTGCAGTTCTCATAGCTGGAGTTTTTATCCTGCTGTGAAAAAACACTGGTGATCTCTTATCTTTGCTTCTTTAGATCATTAATAACATATTCTCCCCATTCTTCTATAGTATAACCAGGGTTTCAAAAGTGTATTTGCAGTTGATCTGGTTACTGTTTAATGTGTGTGTGTATGTGTATCATACATGATACATGATGCATGTGTATCCATACATGATAATGATTTACCAAGTAGTATATTGAAGATGAAACCAATTGCATTTCATCTATCTGGAGACAAAGAATCCCACCACAGTCATTGAATGGCATTCGTGTAGAGTATGTACGCCAAGACACCCTGCCCTGACAATGGTGTTTTATCACTTCAGTACTTTTATTGATTTCTTACTCATTTCAGCTGGGAATTCCATTTTTCCACGGAGATTAAATTTACAGTCACAAAAACTTTGCTTCATTGTGATTCTTTCTTTGCTGTTTTCACACTAGTATGATATTTTGGAAGGGAAATATTAAGAGAGCTAACTAATGAATTAAAAAAATCTGTACGTAAAGACAACTTCAAACAATTGTTCAATGACTAAGCTGTAAATCATTACCTCCTTTTATTAACCTTCCAGTCAGTCACAGCTTTTGCTGCAGTGGGAAGCCAAGGTGACCCCTTAAATTTTAGGCTGTTCTCATTTATGTTCAAATCTTTCTAATGTCTACTGTATGACTGTGCTTCTTCCTCAGAGCTTGTTTCATCCGATTTACGACAGGTAAATGCAAACTAGAGAGTGGTAGATTAGGCGGGTAAAACAGATTGGGTATTAGGTGGATAAAGTCTGAGTCAAGGATGTTAAGTCTCTCGTGCAATCCCTAGCAACACTGTTAATCCTAAGGAACTGACTTTGCAAATCTCAAATCAAGGCTGTAGGTGATGAGTTACAGATGAATAAGGAGAGTGTTTTCCTTCAGGGAGGGGGGTAGTGGGTAGTCTTGCAATGCTGACAATTTTTTCCATCACTTTGGGTAATGTGAGCATTTCCAGTTGCCACCAGTAACACAAGCAAAGAAACAAACAGCCTCACAAGCCAAAAATGTTGTCCAACTCCTGTTGTTCTAACTACAGAAGTTTCGACAGACTTCTTGTTTGCTAAAATTATCATCAAAAGAATGTTCTTGTATAGAACTAGAAGACAAAAATAAAATCAGCGAATTTGTTACAAATTCATGTTTCTTACATTACATCAAGTTGAAGCACTGTCTGCTTTTGATTGCTGTGTTTTGCTATCAGTTGCATGTTTGCTTTGGAACATAAGCTTTACAATGCCTTTGATGGCAAATGTATGGCAGGTGTACGCATGTGTTCTACACCAACAGCGAGCAAGCTAGAGACCTTTTTGATGAAATATGCAGACTATTACTTGGGTAGTGACGAGACAATGTTTGCTTGATTTCCCACAATGCCCTTGGGAAGGCTGGTGCACGTTGCCTCACAAGCTTGTTAGCTTAAGTGTGAAATGTAGGGTGGCTCTTCCATGGGGTCTAGGAAGGCTGGTGACACTATTTCCTCCCTCCTTGTTCTCCATGCAGACAAGAAAAAAGACTGTGGTTGCTGCTTGCTAGGGCAGGTAATGAAAGAAATTTGATGTTATGATAATGTCCATAGAGGCAAGCTCTTTCTGCCTCTGTTTGTAAATGTGATCATATATACAGCTTAACAGAATTCTCAAACACAAGCAGAAGGACCACGCAATTCATGCTGCTTACGACGCACCTGCTTGCACAACACAGATACAGAGGACATGTCTGTCTGCCTTAGCTGGATTAGTATCCACTGCCCTTTTGTGCTTTTCCTGACTGAAAACTCCCAGTTTACTTGACATTAAGTCTAACATTAGCTCTGTCTCCACACAAACCCCTGCTTTTAACTTGTGCTGGCTCAGCCATAAAAAAGGACAAAAGCTAAAATTAAAATAAGCAGAAACTCATGAGTCTCTAACAGGGCCAATTTGTGATGCTAATACAGAGAAGCCCCTCTCAAGTCAGCTATTGCGGTCACACACGTGCTCAGCGATAATGATGAATCACGGAGGAAGAACTGGTGAAGTGATACGGCTCACTGCTGTGTTGAGAATCGCCCAGCATGTCGTCTAATTAGGTTATCAGCTTTGCTCTGAAATGACAGGCAGATAAGCACAGTGCCCAGGTAGACTTAGGATCAAGAGTGCTACTCCCCAGGGGGAGTGTAATGAGGACCCACACCTAGAAATGATCCCAGGCCATACGAGCTTTACCAGAGCAATGTTAAGGATAAAAATCATCCTTTCACCACCTAATGTAATGAGGGCTGCCCTTCTCACATATTTCAGCTACACTAAAAAAACCCCAGGCAAATAATAAGTGGGTACTTTGTGACTTAAGAAAATCTGATCGCAAACCTCCCATAGACTTTTGAAGTATAGGTGAAATATGACTTAGCGTATCCTCTTGTGACTCACTAGAAGCGATAGTAAATGGCTGATTGATTATACAGTGGCATAGAAGCCTCTGGAGTCAAAGAAGAATCTATGAATAGCTGGACCACGCCTGACATTCAGGGATACCAAGTTCATCAACTTTCCAGGAAACTTCCAAAGTTAGAAAGCAGCTCCTTAAGATGTACTAAAAAAGAAGTCCACCATGACTTACGAGTCATGACACAAAATGTCCTTTATGCCTTGATATTTCATTTTACAATGGCTTTTATTATGGAACAATGGAACAAGTCATGACCAAAACTTTAGTCATTAACTCTTTTCTGATCTACTACCAATTTGGAAAGCGGTGACCACATGATTCATATATATTATGCCAAAACAGGAGCGGCATGAATGTTAAATTATTTGCCATGTTCACAGACTGTCAGATGGGGCAGATAGCCAGCTTTTCAAAATAATCGCAAAGAGATCAGCACAGCTGTATCGTATTTTCAGCTTGTACTCCTTTACTACTGAAACCAACATCCAGTGTTCTCAAACCAATGGTCTCTTTGAAGAACATGGGTTTCAATTCATATTTCTTCTGGCTTTAAATAAAACGAAAGAAAAAAAAGTATGACCAGCAAGTCTGATCTATAATTTCCTCCTAAGCAATACTGTTAAAATGTCACATTTGCAAAGCAGGAATAAATGAAGAAGGCGATAAACAATGGGTGTAGATGTGCTGCATGGATGACATGAATAGATGAAGGGTCTGAACTAATTGTGAGAAATGAGAAGTATGAATTGGGGTGACAACACATAATCAAATTCTCTTTTCAGTGTTTCATGTCTCACTTCTGCAAAGTGTGTTGAGCTCATGAATGTCTACCACTAAAGGAAGAACCATTTGCCTTTATTATACCCAAACTGCTTCAGTTGCTATTTATCAGTCTGTTTAATTAATAAATGAATTGCTGGTCCCAATTGTCTTGGAAATGCTACACAGTACTCCAAGATAATAAGGTAAGAAAGAGCATTGGCAAAAATGTTACAACTTAATACAACGTAATTATGTTACGGATAATCTGGAAAACAAATCTACCATTATAACTGTTCCACCACCCTCGCACCCCAATTAGGAACAAACACTGTGCAAAGCTCTGCAAGGCACCCTGCCTCAGAGAGCTTACAGTCTGATGATATGGCAGAAACAAGTGGATATGGGCAAACAGATGGGGAAAGCGGAAGATAACAGTGAAATGGTTATGATTAGTGTAATAATTTCCGAACATTCGATTGGGAGCCTGGCACAGGGGCAAAAAAAAAAAAAAAAGCCTTTATTTTGTTCTTCCATAAAGGGCTGCCTACACCAGAGGATGTTAATAAGATAATTAGGGTAATGATGTAATTAAAAGCAAAGCTGGAGTCCCAAAAGATACAGTTCGTCATATGGGTGAGGAATTGTATCCCGTGTTATGTTTTTAATATTCAATACAGTCTGCCTTTGCGGAGACATCACAAATGCTTTAAGGCAGATAAAAAAATGCCAGCTTCCAGAGGCAGAATCGCGCTGTTCCGTAAATAGATATTGTAAGAAAGGGCACTGGATAGAGGAAAGAGTTTATCCAGCTTGCAAGGACAAGCACAATGACCACCTAACTGTTCCTAAAGGGACATTTGGCAGACTCTGGAGGTCAGGGAGAGGCAGAAAGGGAGTGGATTCAAGCTGGAGAATTCTCCCTCCCAGAGCAGTATGGCTGCACTGATGGAAGCGTGATGCAACTAATGTGACGGGATAGCAGTGCTTACCCTCTCCATCCAGCAGCCCGGCACAGCATTAGCGGGCCTTTCTGGAGGAAAAATACACCTCAGCTCTCCCAGCTCCAGCAGAAGGGAGAGTTGTGTTAAAATAAATCAGTCAAGCACTTAATAAGAATGACCTGTGAACTCCCTTTCCTTTTGAAATGGTCTTATTGTCAGAAAACTGTTGTAAGTGAGAATATTTGCTCCTCGAGATTTATTTTTTCATGACTGCCTAAACTAACTACCCCTTTTATTCCACAGTGTAATGCAAAGAGTGTGCCGATGTATTATAAAATGCCTTTGTTTGCTAGAACATTTTGACCGCTGAGGGTTTCTGCCTGTGCATACCGCCTGGCTCATTGTGCCGGTATTGATTGGAATTCATTAGCCTCTACAGTGTCCCCAACGTCAATATGTTATGCCTGTAATGTAGCAGGAAAAAATAAAACCAACCCACACAATAAATAAAAATATCCTTACTTCAAAAGCATAATTAATTAAATTTCTGTAATACTGAGATAACTTTGAGGTATCTGCCCTTCCTGTAAACCTCTGTCTTAATACACTAGATTACACAGACACAGATTCTCAGTCAGTAGGTTTTAACTCTGATAGTGTCCCCTCTATAGACAGCTTAAGTCAACAGAAAGACTGTCACCTACTCAGAGGGCTTTGGATCAGCTTTGGGAGCTCAAAGTTTTCCTGAAACCTGACAATTTAAGCATAACTACACCTATTCAGAGATAAGATTAAAACTGCTTGAAAAATGGTACTTTTTCCTGTTGTAGTTCACAGGGGAAAAAAAACCAAACAGTTTTTGATTTTTTGGCTACAGTCTAGTCAAAAGAACTTTGACTCACAGCTCTTCCTTCAAATAAATGGGCCTGAGGAAAAAAAATACCAAAACTTGGAAAGGCATAGAAATGTTTTTACTTTATTTCTTTAGTTATTATTTATTTATCTCCTTAAAAAAAAAAAAAGATAAATAGGAAAAAATGCCGTTTAGGTCACTCTAAGACTTTTTGCATAAATAAACTGAAATGAAGAAAAATTTTATGCCAAATTCCAGCACACCCCCAACAAAAACCCCACACCTCCAACCTTGCCATTACATTCTTTCTGCGCTTAGAATAAGGAAACCCATTCAGAGAGATAGTGTGAAGGCTTTTCAGTGCATCTTTTTATTTAACTTTTTAATTTTTATCCTGTTTCCAAAAATAAGGACAATCCCACATGAGGAGGGAGAGATTCAAAACTCTTTTTTTCCTGATTCAGAGCAAGAATTAAAGGCCCGAGTCCCACCTCCCCTGAGGCTGCTCTAATCATCACAATCTGCAGTATTCTTTGAATGCATTTTTTCTCCGATTCTCATACAGAAGGTCTTTTGCTTTGCATAAAATACTTTAATATTTATTGAGCCAGCAAGAGAGCATGAAAATGACTCTATAAGACAGTGGTTAGAGCAGTCCCAAGGGATGTGAGACACCTGGGTTCCTGTTCTCAGTCCAATGAATTTTTAATTGTGTTCTAAAAAGTGGAACAGCTTTAAGAGGAGAGACAAAGCCTGACTCAACTTCCTGGAAAGCAGATGACCTTCGTTCAAAGCCCTAACGTTAATCAAGCAGAAGGAGCATGCAAGCCCCTTTTCCTATGTTTCTATGGCTGACCTGATAGCTGGGCCATAGGATTTAATGAGATTTGATTATTATAGTATACCTCCCTGGTTTGCAAGGGAAGCTGATTTGGGAGTTTGACTGCCAGTAGAGAGAGACTGGTGTCATTTCTTTCAATACAGGTAAAGACGAAACCAATAACTTTTTAAATGCCCAGATTTCAAGAAGTTAAGATTTTGATTCTTAACAAAATATGGCCAAGATGAAGAGTCAGCCGTTTTCACAGCTCACGGAGAAACATTTCAGTTTACCGTTTCCAAGAACAGTAACTAATTTGTCTTTTTGTTCTTTATTTTCCTTCAAAGAAAACATTCTTCATAGAAAGCAAATATAGAATTTTGTTCAAAACAAATACACAGCTTTTGCCTCATGCACCCATCTTTTCTAAGAACAAACATCTACAGTAGAAAGGGCTTTGATCCTACTTTCCTAATTTGTATGGTTGCGTACATCTATATCGTGATGGGATATGAAATGAATTAAATTCAGCATGTGTAACACTGGTGAAAGGCAATGAACTTTACATCAGGAAGGAACTGGATTCATGCTGTATATAGGAGGAAGCAAGCAGCCTTCAAGTCTGAGTTTCATGAGACACAAGAGGTATGCACCTTTTTCATTATAATTGAATGTAAGTGCTTGTATGGTTTTTAACAACCAGTGATCGCTCTTGTGGTTTTATGGCCTGGTCGTATGCCCACTGAAATCAACAGAATGAACTGTGAAAGGCTTCTGAGCTTGCTTAAAAGTGCTGCTCAGTGACACAGAACAACCCAGCTGCCTTATCAACAGAAAGGATTTGGACAAAACGATGAAAAAGAAATTTTAAAAAAATTACTAAAGCAAAGGTGATTGCTTACAGAGTTTAAAATTTTTAGATCTACATGGTTTATACTTTCCCATGCTCCTTTTCCCATCAATAATCCAACCATTCATCTTCTGTGAAATCTAAACCTTCTGTGCTTCATGTTTTATTCATCCTAAGGTGCTTAATTTATACCAAAGGACAGCAGAGGGGCTAAGAGTAGCCTGTGTAAGGGGAGATGCCTTTAAGGCTATTATTCATGCCCTTTGATCTCAAGTTTTCACTCAGGAAACTTTGGTTCTGTGGGTAATTAGAGGCTGCCACTAACTTTTACTCTATAAATTACAATAAATCTGAAGAAAGCCAAGGGTCTTTGAGACCGTAGCCATGTTTCGATATCTACAATACTCAGAACAATTATAAATATGTTCTAAAACACCAAAGTTAGTTCTGACTCAAGGCTAGTTATTTTCTTTTAAATCCAGTTTCATAATATAATTGATAAATATTACCAAGTCCAAAAGTATTTATAACTGTTTATTTCATACATCACTTCGGCTAACACCTAACAAACTGCAATATGATGGATGAAGAGTGACACTAAACTTAAACTTTCCCATGGAAATATATGTTATGAACTGTACACAATCAATTATTTCAGACAAAGCCCATGCTGTTTCCTCTTCTCCTAAGACACTGCTACATATTTAGGTTTTCAGCTTGAAAGCCCATTTTGGCACCGCTAATGAAATAAATTATGTTTCTTGTCAGATCTCCCACTGGGTGGCGTGTGGTACCTCGTGTACGTTCATTTGTCACCCTCAAATACAATAATACTTCCTGCAGGTTCCCAGAGCAGATAACTGCCCAAGTGGAAGTTAATTAAGTCATTGGTTCACTTTGCTCCAGAGGATGCTAAACCACCGATGCTAAATGAGATACTTATAGCACCACACTGGAGACACATCCAATTAAAGCACCAGAAGAATTCGAATGTATATAGAGCTGTCCTCACAGATTACAATGAAGAGAGGACTAATAGACAGTAAGCCATTTAGAAGGAAACACAGAACCAGAAATTCATTTCAATGGCAGCAGAAACCATCTTCCTTGAAAAATTTAGATGGAAAAAGTCTGATGGAAAAAATGCCATTTTATCCTATTTCAAATTTGAGACTTGACATGACATTTCATTGTGTCATATTTCCATTAGCGATTTTTCATTTATCTACAGTAGATAATAACAGAACCCCTCTTTCTAACCACAAACTCATCCAAGTGCAAGGAACTGGTTTATTTCTTTAAATATAGCCTAAAGGAAATGTTTAGAATTTCCAACTACTCTAGAAATGCTGTCAAGAAAGTGATGGCACATTTTAAAAAAAATAATTTTTTTTTTAAATGGAAAAGGAGAATACTTCTGTTGCTTCAACAGTTAAGGAAAAAAAGTTTCTCTTCTACAGAGGAGCATGAAACAGTAGCCATGTACCCAGAGTGCTTTTCTAGGCAGAACACTAAATTCACCAGGAGTTTTGGTTCTCTAATAACTGTGAGCACAAGGCTTCTAACCATTAACAGTTTGATCAACTCCCATTACAAAAAAAACAGTCAGGCAATAAAAGTTGACATTTCACTTTATACTTTACTATAATCTTTTTTCCTCCTGACAGTAAAACTAATTGAAGACTGGTGAATGGCTCAGAACAATAGAAATGAAAATCCTTCTGCTTCTGGGTTCCCCTTTCAAAATCATATTTCATTTCCAAATGGAAACTCTGCTTTGGTCTAGAGATGGCCTTCTGTTCCCCACTGGAATAAGTCTGGTGACGTTTATCAAGCCCTCGGGGGCATATTGCAAAATCCCAATAGCAGGAAAAGAGTAGGTGGTTACCTCTACACGTAATGAAGGTTCTGTGAGGAACTACTAATGCTAAAGTATAACGAGAAAGCTTTGTTGTGCAAGACTACCAGAGCAGCAAAATTCACAAGCAAAGAAAAGTGAGGAAAAAGAAAAGCAAAGTATCTGGCTGTATAATTTAGCATATTGGTATAAAAGAATAATGGATCAGGTTTTCTGTCTTTGGAGTGGAGAGGTTTCCTGCAACATTCATGAAGAATGAGGCAGGCTGGATCTAAGATTTTCCATTTACCATTTCTATGAGAGGGCCATATTCAGCCAACGTTATTAATATTGTATTACAGCAATTTAATGAGTAGTTGTCCTGAAGTGAGTAGGCTCATAAACAGAACCAGGAGATGGCTACAATCAGGGTAAAGCACTTGGTCCATAGCTGTAGGTAACATGAAAGAGGTCTTTTGTGGGGTATTGCACATCAGAGCTTGTCCTGTCAAAGGGTGGGGTACAGGGCCTTTCCATGCCAGATTCTGCCCTCACAGATAAAACTACACCTCTGAGTAGAGGATACATGTACTCTGTGTATAGCCCTTCAGGAACAAACATGTTCTAGTCCCAGAGCAGTTTGAAGGTCATAAAGGTGAGCATGGTTTAGGACCTGTTAGGCAATAACACTGAGGGCAGTGCCTCTGGGTAATGCTTCCTGCAAGTGCGAGGAAGTAAAACAACTTGAAATTGTTACCTGGGACTGTGAAGTGCCATATTGCCTGCAATAAGAGTCTATATCTATTAAAGGCAACCTAGTTTAGAGACAAAGCTGGTGCACACTGAAGGCACTGGCCACCTTACTTATTCTGGACGACATCGAACAGACAAAGCTATTATTAAAAGTCCAGATTTGAATTTCTTTGGCTCTCTCTAAACTGAATAGCAAATATGTAGCATGCAAATTGCAAAGTATTTGATATCTAACTGCTGTTTGCTACATTCTCCTCCAGGCGGTGGGTTCGGTTCTCTTTCACCTGGAAATGCAAGTGTAGGTGGCCAGTGCAAATGCAGGCTTTGCCCCAGGATGGGGGAGGGAGGAGTGGACAGGGACCTCAGTCAGCCAGCCCTACTGCCAGGACTTTAGACTTTAATCCTAGATTTAGCCCTGATGTCTCTGCAATCTGTCTGTAGAATGTGGACAGGATTTCCTGCCTGTCTTGTTCATGTAGCCTGGAAACTTTTCCAGGTATTGACTGTACCTCCCTAAGTACAGTGCCTAACTGAATAGGACTGGCCAAAGCTGGAGCCTTCCTACAGGAAAAGTGATCACAATGCAATGTAACTTCTCAAAATGCCTATAGCAAACACATTACTACATCTCTAAAAATGAAATACACATTTATAGTGAATGCGTCCAGATAGTTTCGAAACTTTTCCAAGAAGAGTTGCATAGAGGTTGTTATTACTTAATGGAGGGGCATTTGCAGACATGAGGTTATAATGAAATTAAATTAAATTCAAACCAATAAGGGGGGATACATATTTCCAAGGACAGTACATCCTTAACAAAGACCTCAGTGCTTTTATCCGCAGCACTAGGAGTTGAGGACTGCACATAAGCTTTGATCAGCCTTAATTAACTCTGGATTGGATCTGTGTCTGTGAATTGTTTATAGTATCTTGGCTGAAAGGAAGACACTAACCAATATATTCAAGAAAAAAAAAATCCCTAAACCAGAGTTTGACTTGCTGGATTAATGCTATGCCAGCTAGGTTACAAAAAAAAAAAAAAAGTTTAGCCTGAAATACATTGCTGTTCCTCTCCTGAAAAAAGGAAATCCTTACAAATTAGAATTTATGACAGTGTTGCCCATACACACTATTTCTGTTGGAAAACTCAGTGAGAAGCCCTTGGTATTGCTCTGCGGCTGGGCTATGCCCTGCAGCTGTGCCTGGAACTGAGTGTCAAACACTGAGGCTCCAGTTGCTTTGAGAAGCCAGCTGGGGTGTCCGTGGGTGGTTTCCCAGCTGGCATCTTCTCATGACTTTTGGCCAAGAGTCCTTCTGGCCGGTCTGGCAGCTCAAGAGTTGAACGTGTGGCTGGAATAACATCATCTCACTGCTGCGCTCAGCTGACCTTCACAGTGTTTTTGTTTTGACTCATATTTGCTTGTAAGGAATTTGCTTTTTCTGTCATTATATAAATACACAGACAGACCCAGGCCAAATCCTGAATCCTTCGCTTTGCAGGCTCCAAGCCCAGCCACAAACCCGAGCCCTGGCTGCGATCTGCACCGCACAACATTAAGCAAATACAGCGGCTGTGCAGCTTTATGTGCACCCAGACCTGACGCCTCTGCAAGGAAACCCGCTGGAGCACAGGTACTTGCCCTGATCCTTCTGCAGAAACGTGCATGGGGCTCAGCTGATGAGACAGAATTAGGCCAGCCAGATCCGCTCCTCTTAACACCCAGCCTGAGCGACCACCCTCTGCGAGCTGTGAGAAATCACCTACACCACAATGGCTCCGATAGCTTTTCATTTATACAATGCCACCAATACCCACTCACCCAGAAGGGACAGATCCCTCTTGTGGAAATTCACAGCTCGATTCACAGGCAAAACACAGCATAGGCTGGGAGGACAGAGGCAGCTTTAGGCAAACTGAAAGCAGGTACCAAACAAGAAGTGTAGGTGGCTGAAAGTGCTGATGCCAAAGCTGAGATCTGTAGTAATCACGGCTGTGTCTGTTCTCTCATTCCCATATGTTACTGCAGGCATCAGTGAAGTCCTGACGGTGTCACAGAAGTAAATCCAGAAAATACTGCTTTAGTCGAGGCTTTTTGCACCTCTTAGATAGGAGCAATTCCAGTGACCGATCTTACCTGCCAGAATCAAGTCCCGGGATTAGATTTGCTCAACGATTTTGAAACTGTGGTTCCCCAAAGTGCTGGTAAATCATCTGTATGTGGTCTCTGGTCTATTAAACAGCATGATCTCATGTCAGCCCTAAATAGCTGAGCTAAACTCTGTGAGAAACTTTGAGAGCTGACAACAGACTTAGTACCAAACTGTGGGCGTCACTGTCCTCCACAACACTGTCATCAAAGCAGGCTGTGGGTGGAATCTTGGAATCGCCACTACTGCAGAGAGGAAAGACACACTATGGCAATATCTACATTAAACATTTTCCCTGGACTGGAGCTCTGGGCTCCAGTGTGTTGAGCCCACTGGTTTGGACGTGCTATGAAGGCAGGCAGATGTCATCCTGGCAGTGCCGTGGGATATGATGGTCCCAGCTGCTGACACTCTTGCCTACCTCTGAAAAAGCTCCTGCTCCACTCCAAAGAGATGTTTGTTTTCAGACAGATCTTACGGTATGGCAGGTTTGCCTTTAAGCACTAACGGGCATCAGCTTGTCTCTGCGAGAAGGCGGCACTCAGCAGCGCTGCCCTTAGCTGAAGGCAAAGGGTGGGTCTGAGGTCAGGGAACGGTCCCATCTGAGCGGGTCCTGCGCTGCTGATGCTGCTTCTGGAAAGCTTTGTCTGGCCCTCAGAGCCCTGGGAGGTTTTAAGATGTGAGCTGTGGAGCTCCAGCTTCTGCTCCATGATTTACCATGGAAGTGAGTTAGGACAAAATGGTACACTATAGTCAAGATTGAAGATAAAGACAGGGAAGAATGCATTGAAGAGGGAGAAAAGACAAAACAAATGTAAATATTTTTTTCAATGGAAGATATTCAATTTTTGATTTGCTGTTAGTGTTTCATACATGCAGCAATTACTGAAGTTTAACTTTACCCCCTAATATAGTCACTGGTCTAATGTAAGATAGTTCCTCTTTTATCTTTTTTATGTAACATTTTCATGGACACACTCATTAAAAGAAATCAGATGTCTGAGACAACAAATAAACCAAAACAAATACTTCAAACTGTGCAAAGACAGAAGAAAAAAAAAACCACAAGGGATTGAAAAATGATCATTTTAATGTTTTCAGTTGAAAAACAATTTTGGAAGAAGGTTGCCTTTACAGATAGTTGGAACACTTTCACCCAAATGGAATTTAGTCAATATAGGGTAGCCTATTTAAACTAAAATGTTCCACAGAAGCATCTCAATATTGATTATATTTTCAAATGATAAGGTTTCTGAGGTCACTTTCTGATGAGAGAAGAAAATAAAGATGAAGAAAAAAATAGTGAAAAGCATACCCTTATTATAGGGAAACATGTTTTACAACATTTCCAACTCTGGGGGGTTGGGGGGTACTTCTGAAAGGCTTTTGCTTTTGTGCTTCTTTTTTCTTTTTCTAATGCACACCAAAAACACTCTCAAGCTGTTTTCAGGAATTGGAGTTGTCCATTACATCTCTCTGATCATCTCCAGCTCATTATAATGTGACCTGTGGGCCTGTGTGGTGCCGTGCCCTGCAGTCCTACCGCTCTGAACATCCTAACTAGGGACTTGTGGGGACATGCAGGCTGGAAGGGACCTGCAGCAATTTTCTTTTGTGGGAAACCCAGGGCATAGATGGGGGGACCGGAGGCGCCTGCTGTACCACCCGTCTCTCTCGCCAGGGAGTTGGGCTGCTCCCAAGTCTCTCAGTCTGAGATGCAAGTTCCATTTGCCATTTCCCCCCCAGCTTTTTTTCAATTTGCATACACCTATGCTTGAAGAATAGATGTACTGTGCATAAATGTCCTAACTGGCATACAAACAAGGATGTTTATACATAAGCAAATTCATCCTTTGTTGGCTATTACAGTCATTAGTCTCTTTCAAACACTTGAGTCATTCCATTCACAGAGCAGAAAGAGTACCACTGACCTCAGCGACCCATCGCAGACAAACCAGTGAGCAGCCAGTGATGGATAAAGAAAGCAAATTCTCACTTCAAAAAAAAATAATCCATGAGCTTAAATTTGTTTGCATAAAGTGTTCAAAGAATAGTAACTCACAGCTTAGTGAAGAAACTAATTTTTTTAAAAATTAACAACGAAGACTGAAGATCGAGGTCTTCGTCTGAAGCTCATTGCAGTCAATGGAAAGAATCACTGTTCAGTGGGTTTGCGGAATGATTCCTACTTTCAAGTGTGTTTGAAGAACCACAATTTCTAGCCCTTCCAACTACACAAGGAGATGGACCATCTTTTCAAAACATTTACAGAGATGTAGTATCCAAAGGCAAGGAAAGTCAGTTTGAAGAGAGATCTCAGCGCATGAAGGGAAAGGGTGTGGGGGGGAAATGAAGGAAAAATAAGACATTATTTTCTTCGTGTCCCTGCAGAGTGGGATGCAGGACAGAGAACATAAATTTAGGCCTGTGCTGCTGGGAACAGGAGAGGTGTCAGAAATCACACATTTTGCAGTGTGTTCCTCCACAAGAAAGTCCTTTGAGAGAAAAGCCTCTAAGTGTGTGAGCAGAACCCATAAAATTTTACACCCACCCCCCCAAAAAAGGAAGAATCGAGAGTCCAAACCTGCCACAGAAACCTCGACCCTTCGTTTAAATTTGTCTGCAATGCTTTTACAAGACATAGCTTGCAAAAGGCTGCGTGCTTGCAGTAAAAAAGTTACATCTATAACTTTTTCATTGTAGCAAGCTGTTCTTGCCAGTGCCAAGATACTATTTTCTACACTCACAACAGTGTGTATGTATGGTTTTAAAATTCTGCACGGTAGTTGCATACCAAACTTCATTATTTATATAATTTTTCATGTCAAAATGCATTCTGTGTGCCAGAAAAAATGGAATCTATCATATTTTAATCATTTTGCATAAATTGTGAGTGTTTACTACAGGTTTAAAAAAAGCCTTTTCCTCCCAACTACCAATCTGATTGAAAACAATTATGCTTCTGGCACAAGACTCTGAATAATATTCAGCACAAATTACATTTCTTTCTATTATTAATAGATGTGATATGTGAGAAATGAAGATGTATGGTTACTTGTTTCTGCTTATAATTATAGCAATGCCATTCCTATTTTCTCTCTTTTATATATGCTTTTTAGAATCTTTGGATTGGATATCTAGGAGTTTGTGATCTCTTATCCAAAGGGCAAAACGACAATGAAAATAAGAGCAGCTATCCTGTTACAAGATTAATTTGGGAATGATAAATGAGTGTTTTTAGAATGAATTGCATAGGTTACCACTTAAACAGGTCTTGGCAGCAAACCAGCCCTTTTCTTCAACAAAAAGGGGGAAAAAAAATGTCGAGAATGTATAAATGAGTTGATTGCCCCAGGATGTCTCTCTCAAGAAGGATTAGAGAAACCTACTGGGGCATTTTCTATCCCCACAAAAGCACTATTTGTGCTACAAAAGTTCACCCCGATAATCATGTTACTACAGAAAAAAGAAAAAACCCAAAAGATTTTCTGCTCCTGTACAACCTCTTGTAAGACATTTGAAGTCATAGGTGCCACTGAGTCAGCTGTATAATGCAGGCTTAGCCTATCCAAAGAGTGGGAGTGAGAACAAGCTCTCTCAAATACTCTTCAGCATAGACAGGGAAACCCAAACATTATCTTTTCCTGCTAGTATTGAAAAAGTGCTGTGAAATCAAACTCCACAATGCAGGCACAGCTTCATCAGGACGGTGCAGGTTTTAACTTCAGGCTTTAACTGCACTTTGTCGTTAGGTTCGGGCTATGGTTGGCCCTGCATATGTACTTTGTAAGAAGAAAAAAAAAAGAAGCAGTATTTGAAGGGCAGCTCCCGGTCACACACATTCTTGTTCCTAAAGCTGCTTCTTCCAATTGAGAGACAGGGATTTCTGAAATGCCCAATCAGTTATGAGTAAGACTCCAGCATGGCTTAAGGCCAGTCATGATATACATTTGATGAGATAGGACATCTGTGTTTCAGTTTCGTCTCTTTACCAGAAATTTATTGGCAGGAATAAGTCTAAACCCTTGTCCGAGTATTACTCCTATGTGACAAGACAACTGGAAGATTTTTGGCGGAGCCTTGTAATTTTTCTTCCCTTTGTTTTGCTCTTCTTGCAAGATTTCTTCCTATTCTTAACACAGGTATTTAATGTAGATGGAATGTCTCCCTCACCTTAATCATTGCATTTTCTCACTCTAACATTTCTGCACTTAAAAAACTTTTAAAACTGCCATAGCTGTTCAGATCAAGAGCCCAGTTCCTATCTGTGGAAGACATCAGTAGACATTTATGGAAATAATATAAGAAAAATGGAAAGAATGAAGGGAGCCATCCTCCTAGCACTGTGTAATCAGATCTTCCAAGTGTGCAGCTGGTGGGGCTCTCCTCCATGGGTTTTTTTAACCCATTTTCAATCCAGTTCTTTGGCTTTCTCAAAATCCAGTAGCAATGGGCTTCAGATTATACCTTTTTGCTGTGCATTAAAAAAAGTTATATTACCTGGTAATTTTGTTGTCTCTTAAACCCTAGTTTATGGGAAATGGTTAATAGTCTGATTTTTCCTATACCTTTTTGTTTTTAAAGACATGAACTGGGCATGGTGAGAAAAGGCCAAACAGGGAAAAAAGGTGGAACAAAAACAGGGAAAAAGAGAATTGTCAAAAACACTATAAGCAAAAGCAAACATGAGAGAAAGACTGGTGATGGGCATATGCTTAGAACTCAATGAAAAGATTTTCCAAAGGTGAGAGAACTTGAAATATGATCTAAATAATCTGAACACCAATACTGTCCTTTAAACACTAGTCTGTGTTCTCACCAGATATTTTATTCATACCAGAAAGCTCTGTTCATTAAAATTCATACATCTACAAACAAGCAAAACATAAAGCCCGAACCAGCTAAACAAACCAATTAAATGTTGATGCATAACAGAAAAAAAAAAAAAAGGAAAGATTCCCTCCCTGGCCCCAGCTGTTCATGTTTATATTCACTTGGCAAACACTTGAAAGAATTTCTCTCTGATCCATTCATGAATGTCTAGGGGGAAAAATGGATCCCAGATAGATTCATACTGAGATATTGTTATAATTCATGGCAATCACAACCATCTTGATGACATATTGTTTCTGTTGTTCTGTGTTTGAGCTGCATTATGAGTTTATGGGATGGAAAGGACAAGGATATGGCTTTCAGAAACTGTTTCTTTCAGGATGACCTGTGTGAAGGGTTGCAAATCAGTCCATGGTACATGGTGCATATTAGAATACAAGGAAGGATACAGCTCTTTTGTAAGTGGCAGAATGGCATGCTTGCAGCCGACCCAGGTGCTATAGGAACACTTTTGTTAAATATGAATGGAAACATGGCCTCTCTATGGAGCACCATGACCACCCTTCACGGACCAGTCTTTGGGGTAGCAAAGTAGGAAGCCAGCTACTCTGCTCCCCTTGCCCCTGGCACAATATTTGCAAATGAAAGAACTGACTTGAATGTAAATACGAACCATCCAGAAGAGCTGCTGCTCAAAGTTCAATCCAAACAAAATAAATAATTTCCTTGAGATCTGAAGAAGAAGCAAATTTATTCGTAAAATTAGGACTGTGAAATGTGATTCTGCCACTTACGTTTGAGTGCTGAAGACAGCAGTCAAACTTCCCATTGTGATGCAAACTGTTATCAACAACAGAGAAACCTGTCTATGTGCAAAGCTCTCTGGCATGTATGCTATCATAAAAATTATAGCCTGACTTTAAGACAAAGAACAGTCAGATTATAGGCACTTCTTGGGGAGGGTGGAAAGAAAAAAAAAAGATTATTAATTCTATTTGTATTTTGCATTTCAGGGAGTAATACAGCCTCATCCAAAGCCCAGTTAAGCAAAATATTATATTCCAGTTCCTTTCACTGAACACTGGGACCCAGGGTCCTCAGAGACTCGGATGTTACACACACCAAGTAAGATACAGTGCCTGTCCCCAAGAGTTTGCAATATAAACCTCTGAACCATTAGTGCATAACTCATACTTTTTTTAGGCCTAGAGGTATCAATGCAAATATTTGCTTGTGCCTGAAAGCTGAAGGTATTAGCAGCGTTTGGAACCAGAAAAGACAAACATAAGAATAACCACCATTCACAGATTTTAAGTATATAAACAGAATAATCGTTAAATCTAATCATGCAAAATCCTTTTTCACATCTAAATTTCATGTTTTCAGCCTAGCTCAGGTACAGATGCTGATGCTGTCACCCTAAAAAAAATAATTCTGCTTTGAATACTCTGCATTCTCTGATTTCATTTTTATAGAATCATAAAATGTTTTGGGTTGGAAGGGACCTTTAAAGATCATCTAGTCCAACCCTCAAAAGAGGGAGTTTTAAAGAGGATACATCCCCAGGGAGACACACAACAATTATGCAGGGAGATGAACTGTGTCACATCACTTAATGTGTTATAGCTCCAATATCCATACAGTTTTGGATGGATAGATAGAAAGACAGACCAGGCATCAAAGGGTATATGGAGACACAACATATTTCCAGTGCCAGTATCTGATAGAGTTAGGTTGGTCTGCACTGCTATTTACAAGTTGCTCTGTTCAAAAGATTAAGAACTATGAAATCAAAAAATACTCAAGAAGTCCCATTAAAAACATTGCAAATGTTCTCTTGATTTTGCTTTTGGTTGTTTATACTTCATGCTGCAGATGATGTATATCATATATATGGTAACTACTTGCAAAGAAATGTCATATACACTGTTGCCTATTTAAAGCAATTTCCTTTTCTTTGTTTGTTTTTTCTCTCTTTTTTTTTTTTTAAATAACTATTCTTCCTCTTGTAATGCTACTTCTGACAGCTGATACCGAAGCACCTCAGTCACCAGAAAACAAGTGGTTCTGATTTTTCTTCATTGTTAGCTAGATGTTTGTGGTTTTCCAGCCCTGGTTGTTAAAGTTCATTCAAAAGCAGCCCAAGGTAAAAATCCAAAGGCTCCTTTTACAATCCCCCATTCTTAACGTTTTCTCCTCTCTTGGTGAAAATTTTTATTCCAGGCCTGCAAGGACTGAAAACATATTGTGGTCATCTCTGAGCGCTTCAAGAGACACGAGAGATATGTGAACTATCAGTTAATGAGAAGGAGGGAATCCTCAGCTCTCCAAAGGACTATGAAGTTGCCCATTGATCACAGCAAACTACACTGCCGTATTTAAGGAACAGTCGCAAAGGGCATATGCATCCTATTGCACAGGCACAGGCTACGACACTTGCTTTTGGACTCCAACCATCCAACAGTTATTCATGTCTTTATCACCTTGAAGTTGAATTATTGCTCAGCCCTCCATCTCTGACCATGCCTATAAACCACTCTGAAACTGCTGCTAGTGCAGCGTTACAGGAAAAGTTCAATACAGAAGCAGCTTTGTCTTTGATAGTCACTGAGTACAAACTGGTGCATTCCAGGTTAAATTTTTATACGACATTTTTGACCTTAGGTAATGCAAATTGCTGGAGAAGCCTGGCCATTTGTGCAGTGGTCTCCTGTGAGAAACAGAAGGAGGTATTCAGGCTCAAAACAAATAAATATATTTTCTTATGTAACGTGTGTCAATAGCTCTGTTACTGAAGCTCAAAAAGCCATCATTCACAACTACTGTCATTAACAGGTTTGATTAAACCAGAACTCTGAAAACCAGGACTTTATATAAATAAATAGAGTAATTATTATATGGTTCAGATATTTGAAAACAGAGATATTGTCCATTGAGCTTTGCAAGAATATGACTTTGAAGTTATCACTTGACGAAAAGACTTTTAATTTCACTTGGACTGTCATTGGGCTTGGGCAGCAAGAGCCTAATCCCGTGCCTATCCAATGTTTCCTCTCGGTGCAGTGTTCCCCAGCACTCGAGCTGAGTCTTGTTTTTACAGTTCCTTCACTAACCTTGCTCAAGGTACTAATTCATACAACAGCACAATGGAAAGAACTTGGAGATCTCTGTAAAGTTAGGCAGTGGGAAGACCAAAAATCCCCCTTTCAGCTGCATCCTGTGAGACATGTACCCAGTGCCAGAGTTGAACAGACAAACTCCAAATTTGTGAAAAAAATTGTGCCACCAACTCAGTGATGCTAACAATGACAGGGTAACCATTTTACTCAGCTTGCTGCAATCACCTGGAAGCAAACACATTTGCTAAGACTGTTTTCAGGTTAGATAACTAGATGAGACGGAACAGTATTGCTGTTTCTAACAGAGTTTGGGTGGATCAGGCAGCCCTCAAAGCCTGGGACTGGAATTCCCCAGAGAAAAAGAAATAAATAGCACAATACACATTTTTACTCAATAAAAAGATACAGATTTGCAAATTTATGTGGCTTGATTTTCTTTAATTTGCATTTATTAGACACCAAAGGAAATCGGTTGGCTTGGTGAGGTGACACGCTTTTAAAGGGATGGTGGGAATACAGCCACTGTAATTGCCGCTATGTGTTTTATATAGCCTTCTCTAATACCTATTACACTTATGAGTCTGCTTCCCAGCCTACAGAACACACACGTTTAGTGTCGGTATATTGAGAAAACATGTAGATACAGAAGGAGAAAAGCTATCAAAAAGGCCGTTAAGAGTGAATAAAAATTACCAGCAAGATCTTAGCAGAAGCAGATCTCCTCTGGACAAGACTTCGTGCCGTGAGATTACTAAGAAACTTATATAATTGGACCAACAGTTTGGGTTTTTTTCCCAGCATCTGGTTGTCACTTGAACTACAATGCAGCTCCAATTATATTTTATAGGGAGCAATTTCATTTTTATAGTTTAAGAATCCTTTGGAACTGGTCTGTGAAAGGAAATAAAAAAAAAAAAAGAAGAAAAATAAAAGGATCGGCTGGCTTCAGAGCATCTAAATGGAGGGTGAGATCAGAAGGCACAACCCAGACTGGCTGTTTATGGTGCCCGCTACTGAAACTGTTAATTCAAAGCAGTGTCCTGAAAATATCTGTCAGTCTTAGCCTCCCTGCCCATTTAAGGGGAAAGAATGAAATCCCAATGAATTATTGGGGAGCAGTCCAAAAGTCTCACGTCTCCTCTCTCCACAAGCTAGCATGTATCAGGAATAAAGACCTCAAATGACAAAATGACTCTTTCTTCTTTTTCTTTGCTAAATAAGTCCTCCCTCTTGGTGCTAGAATCAAGGACAAAAATACCATCTCTTATCCTGAGTGCAGCATCCCACTCTGTTCTCATGCTTACAGGAGATGGATGTCCAGCTTATACGGAGCTGGAAAATCAGTGACGCTCCGTCTCAGTGTTTACTGAGAGTAACCTAGTTTATCAGCTCACACATCAGACATCCAACAGACATCCTCAGTGAAAGTTTGGGAAGTTTCTTCTTTGGGAGACCTGAGCACAAAATCCACGTCCTGTTCTCAGAGGTGCTCTTTGCCTCAAGAAATGAGACCTGCTGGTAACTTTGTCCTGTGCAACAGCATTTCCTGGTGCGTCCTATTCTGAACTAAGTTATTAGTTATGCTAAGTTATACTATTTTGTACAGTATAGCAATTCACCGTGGCCTTTTACCTGGACGAGGCAGCTGCTGGAAGAGGGTTTGAGCATGAGGAGGTGCATCGGTGACAGGAAGCTTGCAGGGCAGTTCAGTAGCTCTTTGCTGTCATCAGCGAGACAGTGACAGTAAGTTACAGTCTGAATGTCACTAAACACCACTGACCCCTACCAGGCTATATTACTTCCCAGGCTAGCCTTCAGTTACATTCAGGCTAATATAATTTATATTTTAGGACTGTACAAGGAAAAAGCATAGATAGAAATGTGATATAAAGATCCTGTGGCAGGTGTGATTAAACAAGCTGCTGAATCTGAGCTTGTGCAGGTTTCCTAACTCAGGTTCAGCTTCACACATGCTTTGGTTATCTGCTTTTAGAGGCCAAAGGAAAGACTCTCCTCTGTGCTACACTGACATGACACAAGAATAAGGATCTTGCCATTGTGATCATTATATGATGGAAGTATTACCTATTTCTGTTACCATACCTAGTCGTCTGCTTGCTGATAAAACAGTGTCTGCACTATCACATTTATGCCCTTTTTGTGTTTAAGGAGCCAGTATTAGAGGATACATAAATCATGCCATGGTCCAGTAGTCCATTCATTTGGGGGAAGGAAAGGAAATCTATCTAATTAAGCGAATGGCATACTACACTGCTGTGACATGGTCAGCTGGCAGTTTAGTATTAACTATTCAGATTCAAAAGCTCCTGAATTGTAACAGAAAACACATTTCCACTAAACCTGCGTGCTATCTTCTCTCAGACAAGTCAAAAAAATTTGACTCTTCTTTTAACATATAAGCCATGACAGGTGCCAGTCTTGCCCTCCACCCATTCAGAACCTCAGTCAAATCAGTACCTCTTTACATGACTTTACCTGTATTTTCATCTGTATCTTCAATGTTTTCAAAGCAGCTCCTCATAAATGATAAGCACTGTTCTAACAGCACACTGCAACTTCAGAGTTTTAAAGGAAGAATAGTCCCGCTGAATCTGACAGATTTCCATTGCTTTAAAACTGGAGCAAGACAAACCGAAATATGCTCCTTCATGCGCTGTGGTTAATTATCAGAGATGCAGAGATATTTGTGTAAGAATATTATTTAGTTTTTACCATTTACAGTAATGTTTTGAGAAGTAAGAGCCTGATTCATCCCTGTGCAACCCCACTTCTATTAGTGGGAATCTATTAAATCTTGTTTGTATTTGAACATTTTGGCTCTGTTGACAAGCTGTTTTTATTGCTTTCTCTGCATAAAAACAGGGGTTTTTTTTTGCCAACAGAAGATACGCCACATAATTGCAAGCTCTTTTACAAATTGTAAATGCAGCGTTCTCCTCCTATCCTATCCCCTGCTGGTTTTGTCCTTAAGCCTTGCAACAAGCTTGAACAAGATAAACACTTCAGAGGATACAGAGAACTCTTTGAAAGAGACACCCCGTGTTTGGAGGTGTGACGCAGGATCACAGAAGTATTTCACCATTAACTTTGCAAAGATTTGCATCTATACAGGAGCTATTTCAGTAACATTCCTTCAGGATACAGAGGAACCACTTTGCAAGCATCTTACATAATGATAAAATTAGGCATGCAATTCTTCACTTGGGTTATCTATAGAAGCCCTAGTCCCCTTTCAGACGGACAAGTTACAATAAACACTGTCTCAAGGATTTCTTACAGAATTAGAACTTTTTTTTCTATTCTTTCTTTAAACACACCACCTTTCTAGGACTTTTTGATGTGTTTTTCTGCTTAACAGCAATGAACCTGCAGGGAATTCAATAAAGATTCCATTTAGACCCATAATACAGCAGTGCTCACGCTGTAAGTGAAAGCTGTTTACGCTACCACCTTCCATTTTCGAGGAACAGAAAAAACAAAACTAGTAAAGGGCAGATCTCATCCCATCTTGTGATGTAGGTCACTGGAAGGCCAAGTTTGACAATTCAGCTGTGATATAACCTTGAATGGAGTAGAAAAGTCAATTCCCCATCTCATAATTTTAAGCTTGGAAGGGGCCAAATCTGCATTCCCCATCATACTGCTCTTCCACATAGCCTTGTCTTTTCCTGCCAAGAAAAAACTAAGGCATAACTTTTACAGGCACATCTCCAGCACAGTGTAAGTCCTGTCCTACAAAGCGGCTTGCAAAGTGATGACAACGTCGCAAAGATCAGACACTGAATGGGGGTTGTGTGGGGAACCGTGAAGAAGCTGATAGTGTTTTAAACAGTGACACTCCCAAAAAGATTTAGATGAAGAAGTTTGGCATGAACTTAAACAGACAGATGCGTTTAATGATTGTAAAGAGTCAGGGAACTTTTTTCTTATAGTACCCTTTTTGTCAGTGAGGGTTAAAGCAAACAGTCCTCCATGATCCCACTGTGTAATTGCTTCCATTTTGTTTAGGCAGTTTAACCTCACTTTAACCCCTCTGACTACTGTTCAAGACGAAACAAAATGACTTTGATGATCTTAGACCAGCAATAATAATAAACTCCTCTGGTGTTGTAAACCTCTTTGTGTTAAGGACAGAGAGACTGATTACTCCTCCGAACTGTTTGTGCTGTGTGATTGATAATGACCAGTTGAAATTCCCCTCACCTCTCCCTCTGTACCTCCATACAAGGGTGATTTAATTCACTGGCACTTGGGAGGAGTTTACCTCAAGGCATGGTGAGGGTTCAAAGGCACAGTGAAGAATGGCCTTCCATAGACAAGTTCTGGGGGTAGAGCCTTCTGAAACCTGCAGTCTCCTTGCTTGTATAACAAGCAGGGAGTTAGATCCTCCGCTAGCATAAATAACTTCAGTGAAGATGTATTAGTTTTATTGCCAAGTTATATTAGTTTTATTAAAGCTTGTTCTGGGGTACTGTTAGCCGTTCAAAGACAAAGTTGTCCCATTCAAATTATCTCATCACTTTTGGCTGCTGACAGATCCAAGGCACCTCCAGACCACTCAAACTCTATCACCGCTCAAATCACCCATACCTGCAATTCCAGCATGACAGCATGCTCTGCAATTACCGCAAAGTGCAGGAGTCTAGGAGAAAGACATGCTGTGGCAAGAGGAGTCTTTTAAAAATATGCAGAGTAAATACAATGCTGAGTTAAATTGACCTGATTTGCATTCATAAATGAGGTAGGGTGAATGCAATTATGCTGTGGCCATGGACTAAAGGTCAAGTGTCATGATTTTTAATTATAAACATACTACCAGCAAAACAGCAATGGTGCATGGATCTGGGAAGCCATCCATTCAGTAAAGTTTTAAAAATCCTCAGACTGACCACAGACGTATGTGTGTGGTAAGGGGGACAGAGCAGGAGAAACAGCGTGCCCTCTACTTGCAGTCCATGTTTCATCAAGTTTGCTGTGTTTGGAAACGTATTACTAAGCAATATTGTGTGATGAAAATCAAGTTTCCAAAGTAAATTCCCATTAAGTTAATGTTAGTGCTACAGATGACCCAAATTCTTATTTCAAACGTATTTCAAAACCAGAAACAGGTAGGTTTCTTTTCAAAGGCTTCTGCCATTCTGACTCCTTGCCTGCTGCTGCAGGATATACCTACTGCTTTCAGGTACGAGTGGTCCTAAGTTTTGAGATGAAAGAAACATGCAAGAATTTGTCATAGACTACAATATTAACCATAAAAGAAAAAAAATTTGCTGTACAACCATCTAACTTGGCCCCTTATTTAGTTATTAGGGGTATCTAGTAGGCAGACACACCAACACATAAGCTGTTCAAAACACTGTGGAAAAATTCTCATACTCCCACTGCTGATGGATCCACGTTGCCTGTACAATACCGCTGAGTAGCTGGTTCTGGCATCAGTCTGCACTGGGCTGAATTAGGTTAGTTTGTGGGGCTTTAACTCTGCACAGCTGCTTCTGCTGAATTGTTTTGATCCTAGGTGGACTGTAGTTAACTCCTAAAAACCTTATCAGAGACAGAAGACTCATTAAACAAAGCAAGGTTTGGTTTTGGTTTTTTTCTTTTTCTTCCAAGGAAACTCTAGAAAATGTCCATGCCTGGTTTTAGGCTTACATTTTCTTACTTGTTTTGGGGTTACCAGACTTTAGAAAGGTGAAAAGTCTAAAATTTCAACAGCATATGCTCCTCAGCAACCGAGTCTTCACCAGCTCAGATAAAGAACTAGAGAAAAATTTTTAAACTGCCAACATATATAACACAATAATGATCACGTCTGAAGTATGTAATCCCAGCGCAAGAGGGGTCCTCGACCGATCTTTCTGTGCATCTGTCTGTGTACTCTGTTTACTGGGGCAGGCTGTTGCCTAAACTTTCGCCTTCCACATAGATCCAGCAAGTTATGAACTTTTAAATCAGACTTATACCTGGGGACAACCCTGCCATCTTTTGAGGACAGAGTAAGGTCCAATAAGTATTTCACTGCAAACTGAGATCAATTAATTATTTGAATTAGTGCTCCCACAGCTGTAACATTCTTTACCTGCAGCTCAGGCAGGTGCATACTTCCCTGTCTTTGAAAGCCATCCAAGGTTTTCACTTTTAGCACTCGCTTTAAAACTGTAGTCCTCATTGATCACTAGAAAGAAGGGTAAAAGCAACACCACGCTAAGGAGTGAAGGATCTGAAGAAGATGATGTTAATTCACAGCAGCAAGGACCATAAATGTCCTGGAAACCCACCCCAGGAGGAAGATCCCTCAGCGGGCTTTTGGTTTCAGTGTTCTTTTTGCAATATCAGATATAATAAACATGGTCCTTCCATGATCCAGATCTGGCTCCTATACTGAAGTGACTTCAGAAAGGTCATATTTCAGGTGTGAAGGAGATTTCTTTAATTTGGCCATCTTTGTGATGATTTCTTGCACCGCTTCACACATGTGTCATAAGCCTCTCTGATAAAGTTTTCATACAGGTGGAAAAGATGTTTTCAAGCAAATTCCTTTCTCAATCTGAACATCTATTTAAATGCAAGCAGATTTCCCCCCCCCCCAAAAAAACACCTAACAAATTAAAACATCTGCTTCAAGGGAATCACAAGTTTATTGCTGTCATAACAACCTGACATTTGACATGCTGTACTTTGCTGAATTAAAGCCACAGTACACTGTACTCCAGAGAAGCAATGGTGGGTTAGAGTTTGCTGTAACATCTGCAGAGTACAAAACGCATGTTTGCTCTCAAGTTCAAAGTGCTCTTGGAACTATATTCCCTGAAAATACAAACTGAAAGATGGCATATGGTTAGCTCCTCTCTTTGTTTTATTTATAAAACTGTTTGTGAGATATAAATATACTTAATTCTGAACCCTAGAAATCTGCCCCTGAACAGAAATACTAGCAAGCCAGGCCAAGTGAACAATCCTTCCTATAACATTGCGCGCAGTGGAAAAAAAAGGTGTTTGAGGGGAAAGAGGAGAGAGCGCGCTAGATAAGCACCTCCTGAAGTGCTCTCCCAAGTAGGACTTTACTGATGGACCAAGGAAGAATTTAATGCATTGCTGTTAGTGGCTTACTTGGATGACCTGCTCTGCAGCTTAGTTCCTCAGTGCTTCAGTTTCTTGTTTGCAAAACAGAGACCATAGTAACTGTCTGCCACAAATTGCTCTCTGAATCTGTTCTGTAAATTGTCAGATCCTGTAGCACCTCAGGAAGGAGCCATGTAAGCATGGAGACAGAAGGATGGAGGTAAAAACACAAAGAGGGCAACCTACTCTTTTTCTTTCTTTGCATATGATATTTCTCAGAGCACTGGTATCTCAGATACAAACAGCAGGACAGAAGAACAGAAAGATTTAACTATTACTAGATACCTTCTTCTCACTCTGGTATCTCCATACTCTTTCATGAATCAAGGAGTAATAAGGGAATATCACTTGCCACCTATGCTTGCTGTTAACCCCCAGAATCTAGTTAGTAGTCAAGTCATCCTAAATCACAAAAGTATTTCTAACAGAAAAACCTAAAGGAAGTAATAAATGTCAAGTGCACATCAAAATCAGGCTAAGTTTTGGGGTTTTGTTTGTTTGTTTTACGTAAGGCTGTGCCAGAATTCTTTGAAATTTTTACTTTTCAGTGAACAGTCCCTACGCAGTTCAACTCTATTGCATATTGTTGTAATGCACTATCTGATTTAAAGCTTACATATTTGACCCAGGGGTTAGTTAAGTAGGGTCTCCATAACGGGAGGAGAGAACTTTCTCAAGGATTTCTGGAAATATTACATTCTAAAATCCTGTAACTTTCTTTTGGTCAATATTATGCATTTACAAAAAAGCTTTAGGAAGGGACTGGTATAACCCTGTAACATTTATGTTCTTGGCAAAGTGTGTGCTCACAGAGTCAATTACATCTTGCTGTATGGTCACACATTTTTGCAAAAGTATGTGGCACCTGAATGGGAAGACCAATCCCTTCAAGGGATGATTGGAGGCCTTCTGCGAAGATTTAGAACACTGAATGTTTTGGTTTGCACTAATCAGTTACATCGGTTGTGTATGTGTTGACTCATCTTAAATAAAACAGAAAAGCAGGAGGGAGCAACTAAATTAAAAAAGAGCGCTAAAAAGGCATTAATTCAGCAGTCTGATGCTGAGTTAGAACTCACAGTAGCTCTGTCTCCTCTAACCAGCCCTGGAAACACTTGAAGGACTGGCAGGCTCGGAAAGAATAATACGGTAGTGACAGCACGTTACGTGGAAAACAGAGCGCAGACAAAAGCAAACAGGTCGACAAAGCACAAGGAAGATTTATGTTCACATTGTGGATACAACATTTTGACGGTACCCGTTGCGCCTTTTCTTTGCAACAACTGCAGGCAGCATTGCATGCTGTGTTGTGACTTGGCTGACGTGACATGAACAGCAACTACTTTACCACTGATGCAAGATAAGGGAGCAGCTGCTCCCATCTAGACCCAAGGATACATTCTTTTTTGCCTTCCTTTCAAAAGTCACTCTCTACCTCTGTTCTGTCAACACTCCCCTACTAAGGGTCAGGGAAGAATTTATTCCACCTCTTTTATCACATACATTCATATGTAGCACTTCATTTACTGAGGTATTTTTTGGGGGAGATGATAACTCTTAACTCCTAAAGGTTTGGAAGACTGGGTCTTCTGATCACAAGCTCTGCCTCCTAAAGGTCAGATGCTGCTTGCTTAGTTATGTCAATTTTATTACAGTCACCTCACTTTCCATGTACAATGGGCATTTGATGATTAATGTTTCGTAATGGGACATTCCTACTGAACTCTTTAAGAAATTCTTTCCCTCCATTCAAGAGTTCAAAGGAAAGAGAAAAATTGAAACAGCAATTGCATAAGATTTATGTACTGTACAGTGAGAAGCCAAATACTCTCCTGTTGAACGCAGTTATCTAACAGCAATTGGGACCAGCATGTGGAAGCCGACTTCAGGTATTCTTGACTTGAAATTGCAGTCCATTTTTACGAAACAATGGAAAACTAGGGGAATCCAAAAACCAGAATATAGAACCTTCTAGTTTGAAAGTATAAACCAATTATGCTGTTTAAAGCAATATCATAGCAAAATATATGTATGCCTACAAAGGAGCTCATTCTTTAGAGTCTTAAATATGAAGTTCATGACAAATAATTTCCATTTTCCACCCACTGGATTTGGGGTTAGTTGAAGTTGTAATTTCTTTCCATCTGGTTATGGCTGCTAAGAGCTGGATTCACAAAGCCAGCCTTTCTACACCATTTCTGGAAATGGTAAAAATTAGTATAATTCATTTATATATTCAATAGAACAGACATCATTATAATCTCATCTGATCGCTTGCATTTTCTGCTATAAAAGCAAATTCATGAACGATCGGAACTGACAGTTTTGCCAAAGTAGGAACAGAAAAAAACTGTCCCACTCTGAGTCATTCTTTGTGGACATTTAGTTATTTTTATTACTGTAAATACGGTGTTGTATTCTCCCTTTTTTTAAAGAAGAGCTAATCATGAGTGTGTGATCTTCAGACCACCAACATCTCAGTGCTGTTATAAGTGATATCTTTGAAGTTTTTAAAAGAGGCTCACAAGTGAAGTTTAATCAAGTGTATTCTTTATTTAGGAGCACATAAAGCCAAAACTTTTTGCTAAAAATGGTAAAAGTTTTGTCAGTGCCATCCCACCTGCTCTCATGAAATGGTGCATTATGTTTCAGCACAACTTACTGTAATGCTTGCAATGTTTGAAATTACTGGTTTTGAACCATACATAGAGAGACTGTGATTTATAGGCTCTCATTCCATCTATTCCATAAACACTTTAGCAATGTGAATTTCATTTCCAGGACAAGTGCTGCCACTTACTTGCAAGCACACTATTTCATTCCCAAGCATTTAAAAACAGCTAGTAAAGAGTTGAATGAGAAACTGCTTAAAAATACTTCTTTAAAGAGGAAAAAAGAATCTGTGTATTTTGGTCATGTAAGAATACACAAAGTTTAGATGTTTCTAACTTTCCAAAACCTAGTCACATACCTCCAAAATTAATATCGTTAAAAAGCAGGAGGATGCTAATGTGCTTCAGGGTCTGGGTGCAGTGGAAAACAAAACAGAAGATAAATATTTCAGAGATGATCAAAATGATACAAGGAAGTTACAAAGGCCTAGAAACTCTGCTACAGTCTGCCTAGGCTCTTGACACCCTTATCATTACAGTAACCTAGTCTCTCAAAATAGCGTTAGGCAATGTGACTGACACCTGTCATGGTGACTTCTCTCTTACCTTCTCCTCAGAACTATCTGTGCTGTGTCGTGTTTTGCTTTGATAGAGTTTTAAATGCCCACACTGTTCAAAACTATGAAAGCAGAAGGAGTATTTCCAGAAGGAACAGAAAAGAGTGAGATTCTTCATGGTTTACAGGGGGGTATGTTTACACCCTGAGATTACTCTAGAACAGAGCTCAGCTTCCTGAGTCCAGCAAAGACGGAAGGGAAAGATGATATCTTAGAGTAACAAGCAAAGAGTGAGGTTACCTACCACTCCTACAAAAGAAACAAGTATTCTCAATTTAAGCTACTATCTCCCTAACGTAATGAGATGAACCTGTGCAATTCTCTTTTATGAAAGCTGGTTGATCTAAAAATGCCCCATGACCTCAAATTACTTCACCTTCTTAGGAGCTCCCATTCCTCAAACTCTTTCCTATGTATATCCAACTATGATGCTAACAATTTGAGAGCATTTACTAAATAAAAACAAATAAATATCCAACAATTTTATGCACTATTTTGGTAAGACTGGAAGTCTTTGTTTCCTCAAGGGATTAGCGGCTTAAAAAACAGACCTCAAGAAACTCCATTCATAAAATGATCTTCCAGTTTTAGCTCCTTCTCTCTAGCAATTTGCTCCGGATGATGTCTGCTTGTTGACGGATTAACAGAAAAACATTCAACGGAACTGTGTATTGTCTTAAGGGAATATGCAAAACATAAAATCAAGGTGAGTACTTTATTTTTTGTCCCTTAAAGACTGTTTCTTTGAGAGGCATCATGTTCTCAGCCTTTGAATATTCTCATTTTCAGGACTTAACAAGAACTTTAGGCATATCTTTGGTGTAACCTTTATTTGTTAAAAAGCAAGATTTAGAAAGAGAAAGAAAGATACAAAATAGGAACTGACACTGCCCTTTCCTACCACAAAGTGATTTCTGCCACGTTATGTTGACCTTGGTCACAGCAGAAAATGCCTCAGAAGCACAAGAGCTATTAGCAAAGAAAACTTGTCTTTGACTGAATCAATGCATAGCCCCAAGACTGTCTCTCATTTGTTTGTGTATGTGTGGTTGTTTGAGTTTCTAAAGCTTGTTCCTTCTATAAGGACTGAATTCTTCTGCAAGGATTGATGTTGTATACCAGATTTCCTCTATTCATCCTGAAAACACTGACATGCTATTGTCACTAACATAAAAGGACCTACTTAATCCAACCAGCGTTGAATTCCTCACCAATTAATTTCGGATGGGTCTCATGGTTAGAACAAAAAATCAAGAGTCAAGCAGATGCTGGGACTGAGTTTGAATTGTGGCATTGAGTCACTGGATGACCTTGCAGACAGTCTCTTGACCTCCATGTGCCTCAGCAATCCAGCAGTACCACTGGGGGAAAGGCGGGACCTCACTGAACACCAGATGCCGTGCCCAAGCCTTTCAGGCTGAGCTACAAAACAGTAAAAAAAGCATGCTAATACGGAAACATTTCCTCAATTATTCACCTGTCCCCTTTGACTTCTTCCTCAAAGGCTGAGAATGACCAGGAAGTCAGTGAGGAACAAGGATGATTTCATTTGTTCTTGCTGGGTGGGCTCCACTCACCCTGTATCTGCGGAACATCCGAGTGGGATTGCCAAAAATCCCAGCTGCCCTGAAAAAAACCCCAATGCCAATGTTGGCAAGACAGAAAGTACAGGCAGAAACACCGGTGTGCCTGATGAGCACAGCTGTACACAGGCCGCTGCAGAAGTTTCCACGGTGTACATGCCAGGCCGCTGCCAAGCTGAGCGTGCCTGGCTGGGAAGGAAGGGAAAGGCAGCAAAATGCAGCACAGGTCACATCAGCGGAAGACAAGCATCTCTCACTGATCTTTCCCCAAGACTCGCGCTGTTCTGCACGGGCAGTCCTCTTCTCTCTGAAAGTGCCTAGTATCTCTCGTTCTCTACCAGTTTTGTTGGCTCTGCACCCCTCCGCTGACAGCTGCGCGTGCAACTCATGATCAGACCTTCCCTGAGGAAACAGCTGTCCCACGGTAGGATACTACTGTCCCTACCAGTCTGT
>JAVKLA010000005.1:9801510-9863095 GCA_034782735.1 Sagittarius serpentarius | reverse complement strand
ACTCTAACGTGAGCAGTTGCCGCCGGAACAGAGTGCGTAAGTGCTTTGCATCCTCTTTAGAGCAAAATCACTCAGGTCATAACACAGTTCAAGAAGCACTGTGTTATCAATTAAAAGCTTCCTATTGGATTAAACATAATTAGACAGTTTAGAGAAATTATTTTCACATTTTACATCACTAGGTTGAAAAAAAGAATAATGTAAGCAATGAGGAGCAGACTTTCCCACAGAAACAGGACTCCCCTTCCCAGCTGAGTGTTCTGATTTCCAGATATGGACACCTATGGATCATGTCCCTCTGTTCCGGCATTGCTGGTCATCAGTTGTCTCAAATTTAAGAGGATAGATGAAAAATCCCTTCACCCAGAACATGTCAAAAAAGACAGTGACTGAAGGCACTGCACTGTGGTGTGGAAACAAGGAGTCCTGTCTTTCCTGAAGCAATACTGTAACCATTAGGTAATTATATCAAAAAGTATTATGATATTGCTTTAAATTAATTTGGTGCAACTTAAGTTAGGTGTGATCTAAGGGTGTCTAACAAGTCAAGTCCATGTGTATATTTCATTTAGGGCATGCGCTTTCTGAACCCCAAACAGTCTTAGTTCAGATGAGCAAAGGCAAGCAAGCAAATGAAAATGCTCTACAGCATAACTAATCTCCTTCCTAAACTTTTATAAAAGCTTTTAAGTGCTTAGAAGTTTTACTGTACAGCCAATTCCCTTTTAACATAACAACATATTCTTCCCAAGCAAGTTTTGTGTGTTTAGAAAACACCCAGGCAGAACACAGTCACAGAAAACAAAACCAAAAACATATTTATTGTGTAGGAATCTCTATAACAGCAAGTTCATATAGAAAGTTTCACATTTTATTTGCTAGGCATCTAACAGTGCACAATAAATTTGAAATCAAGTCTGATACTTCTCTCAGTAGTAGGGAAATGTTTGTATGGTTTCAGCCAGATCGGAATTGAATACTGGTTTGAACTGAATATATTTTTTCCTTCTGTCTTTAACTTTTTCACCTCTCTATATCACAAATAGCAACAACTGAAAAATCTTGCTTCAAGTATCATAAATATTAAAAATATGCTAGGCCATTCTACAAAAGTGAAGCTTGCACTCAATGTAATGCATTTAGCGATGTCCTTGAGTTACCTGTATTTTGGATGTAACCTAAAACCACAGCTCTTGACCACTTTTATAGCTGTGAATGGTCCCCTGGCTCCTTTCACTTGAGCAGGGGTGTTAACCCCAGTGTCCTGGCTTACTTCCAGTTTACGTAATTATATTATGCTTGCATAAATTCTTCAGGAGGTCCCAACTGGAGAAGCTATTCTTCACTTTCTCTTCTAAGAGATCCTTGAGAAATGCTGCTAGCAGAAAACATCTACCATTCTTTGTCTGAGAGGTGACTGAATTTCCATAATGGAGGAAGTGGTCTTTATTTATACGTATATAAACTTGTACAGAGATATACACATATGTGCCCATGTGTTTGTACTAATTGCTTGGATATATGGATAGATGCACATGCACATACTTGGAGTTGTCCTGGGATAGTCTTTTCAGCAGAAGGAAATATTTTTCAGCTCAGACTAGTTACAGCATTTTCTAAAGAATTATGTAATATGCAAAGCACAAAACCTGAGAGGGTTTAATTAAGTGATATAAGATGCCTATGGCAGAAGTGGGAACTTAACCCAGGTCTCAAGATTTCAGCTTTCAGCATGACATCATTTCTTTCCCTTAAGAAACGTTATGTAATATAGTGCAGAATATATAACAAAGATACAGATATATGTAAAATAATAAAGCATATGTAATGAAGACTATATAGTCTGACAAAGAAATATAATGATCTAATCTAATCTCATATCTGAAAAGAAATCTCTTTTCTGAGGAAAAGAAAGTACTAAATCTATCATGGGGTAGGTGTCAACAGAACATTATGTCTGTCATCTGATGGGCAGGCAGTGGTGAGGACTCGTCCAACAGGGATAAACCAGGTGCCCCAACCTTCACTCTTTCTGCCCTTCAGCTGCCCATTTCCACTTTATTCTATCCCGCTAAGTCTAAGGCTAAAGTTGTCATAGGTCAATAAGGAACCCTTTACTACATTAAAGAAGACTACCTCTGTCTCTGTATCCAAACCACAGAAGGGTGTGTTCAACTTCTACCACTGAAACGGATTTCCATATATTTCAGCACTCATCTTATTCGCATGTTAGTGTTGTAATAATTTAGCAATATGTGCCTGCGGTTTTCATTAGAAAGGGAGCATTACTTATGGTTTGACATGTCTCTACTCTCTCCCCATACAATTACTTTGCAAATATTTTGGTAGAGGGCAAGTGAGAAGGGATGGCCTGTTTGTTAGGACAGAGGACAGGCACTTTGAAAAATCCGCGGTCTGATGATTATTCTGTCACAGACTTTCTATGTCTCCCTGTTTTTTCCATCTATAAAACTGCAATAATTTTTAATGAACTCATAAGAGTATTGTGAGGTTGACAATATAACATTGTGCATTGTTTGTAAACTACTTCGAGATTTTTGGCTAAAAGGTGCTGTAAAAGTGCAAAGGAGATAATTGAAACTACAGGAGTCGATTCCTAATGTGTGTATCTGTGTTTACGAGCAGATTTTTCACCTTGCCCTTCTGGAATTTGAGGATGTAAAAAACACACTCAGCCCCAAAGAACCTACAGTCCCAACAGAAAGTATGGATGAAAGGGCAAAAGAAGTTAAAAATTATCATCCCCAATTTACAGAGGGAGAACTGAAACATGAACAACCTAATATATTTGGTTCAGGATGCACAGAAAAAGAGCTGCAGGAATGTGAAGGCAGATCTCGAAGCCCATCCCAAGTACTTCACATAGAGGATATTCTGGTTAGCACAGTCTTTCTACAGTCTCCCCACTGCCCTGCCATTAAGCCTAATTACTGATTTTACTGGTGTTAGAAAGGTAAGAAACAGTCCTTTGAAAACCTACATCTAGCTTGGGAACCAAATACAGAAGCATGCTGTATGTTTTATCACCTTCTTGTTTAGTTAATTCCTTCTTTTTTTTCTTTTTTTTTTTTTTTTTCCCCACATGGAGCTCATGAAACTCTTTGGTTTTGATAGTGTGTTTTATTATGAGGGTTTCTTAAGGTAGCTGAAGTGGCTGAAAGCAGGGCTTGCTGAGGAAGTGCTCAGCCATGGCCCACTGGTTGATGTCAAAAGGCCAGCATCTGGTACCATTCTCTTGGTACTCAATTGCTTCTTTCTTTCAGCTCTTTTCAGACCAAGGTACAACTTGAGAAGTGTATTCTGTGTTATAAAAGCCCTAATAGAATGGCAGCTTTATGTGCATAAATCTGTTCTCGCTGCCAACACCACAACTTAGCCAAATAGCAACTGCAGCCACAATACCAGGAGGCCAAAGTTTTCTAAGACTAAATCTGTCACCTTGTCTCGTGCAACTAGTTGCCTACAGCCCTGAATATGACCTTAAATTTGATTCTCCCATTGTACACAAGCTACAGAGAAAATTACAAAGTGTTGATTTATTATTCTATAGATTTTCTCCATTTTTCTTTATTTTTTGTTTGCATGTTCTTAACAAAGTTATATACATTCCTTTAAATATTAAGAAAAAACCCAACCAAAACAATGACAGAGCCACAGTTAACTGTCAGCAGATCTACGTAATGTCAACTGTCACAATTTACTAATCTGAACAAAGGGAATTTCATTTTGATTTTATTGAAATATAAAATTTCCTCAAATTAAAAACAAATGAATACATCTTTATAGTCAAACTGAGACTCTACCAAGGCAGACAGCATCAAGTGCTAGTTCACACAGTGGGGTCAGCACACTTTCTTCACTGCATTTGCCAATGTTTATGTTTTTTTATAATCAGGAGAAAATCAAAGCCATGTGGACACCTACAGGGAAAACAGCAGGTCTGAAAATGTTGTTGGCAGAGCAAAATTTCTGATTCTCCCATGGCACTTCATTTTTTGTCAGCTTTGTTTCAGTTACATTTTCATGTTAATTTCTTTTATTTTGTAAAGTAGTTGGGGCTGGAAACAAATTTTCTTATTGTTTTTATAGAATTTTAGAGCAGCCATTCCCAGGTGGAACTCCTATAAAGAAAAGCTTTATTTTAATCCACAAGCCTAAATCTAATATATAACCTCTCCATTCTTCTAAGACATAGGTTAACACAGCAGGTGTTTCAAGTTCCTGGGAGATGCATTAAATAGACAAATTTAAACCATTCATGATTAATAAAAATGTTTTTTTTTTTTCATTTGGATGGGGAGGAGAATATGAAATTGCAGTGACCATACTATAAATACACCTTTAAAATATAAATAACCCTTGTAACACCTGCATGTGGAGAAACAAAGCAATATTCTACAGTGTGTTTAATAGAACAAGGCAACCCCCCCACTATTAAATGAAATATTGAAATGCAAGTGCATAGCAGTCATAATTTTTAAAACAGAGACCCAAAATAATGAACAAACAGCCAATAACTAGAAAATCACCTGAAGGATTGAATTCAAAGGGCTTATTAAAAATATCAAATTTACCTTTTAAAAGACTTGTGTAATTACATGCATCATGATATAGCATGCAGGGCACACAAGGCAAGCATGTGCTGTAAAGGCCTGAACAACCTATGGCTGTACGCGTGCAGAGAACACGGCAGGTTCCTGAGCACATGGATGCATAAATGCCCAGGAGAGGGAGCCTGAAGGCAGTTTGCAAGGCACCATTATGGACCTGCCTTGCTTTGAAAGTTTTGCCTATCTTACCATTTGTCAGCAGAGGACCTGAACAGATCAAGGGTTAACGGGACAGGCTACATGTTAAACCCAGTTGGCACATCGCTCCAAACGAAGCCACTGGACCATGGGATATAAATTCTGTCTTTGCTGGGTATAAAACCTCTTCCTTAGGCACTAAGAAAAAATGATACAAACTTTTGTCCTTCAGTCTTACAGGCTTGTGTTAAACACAGCTACAGCAGGCCTGAGGATGCACGCCAGAGCTCTTGTTCATTAGACTGAATGAAAAAATATGATCTGGGCAGAAAGATACTGGATTTTTTGTTCCATTTCTTTTAAGTCAGAAGAGCTAAACTGGGGATAGATTCCAGAGTTTATTCATGTGAAAACCACAGTATAAACAATTTGAAGTTCATCAGACCGTATTATGTGTGCTTGGACTGATTACTGGGAGTGGTGTATTTATCCATTCGATACGTGATGGATGCTGATTTGGTTAGTAGCTATAGATTCGACATCCAGTTAATATCAAATCTTGGTGTGTAAATCTTTTGACTGGTTCATGGTTAAGCCTATTGGAATGACATTGTGTTCTAGATTCCTGGAAGTCCCTTATGAATCCAGTGGGTGGTTATTTAACATCTTGCTTTCTCATCCCACTTAGTCTACTGTCAATACTATCTGCCAGGCAGAGAATTAATCATGGTGAGTCACTATTAACAAAGAAAAGAGTGTGGTTATCCAAGGAGACTTCAATGACTGCAAGCCAAACCCCCAAGCAAACTTTTTGATGTTACAAGAGCAAAACCAGTCGAGTAAAAACAATACCTGTGGACTCCTGAGATGTAAAGGAAGCTACAAGAAATATATGAACAGCGAAAAAACCTCTGACTTTCCTTCATGTAATCAAAATATCCAAGGGGATGGTAAAAGGTCAACTGGTGTGAGTGAAATGTCTCTGCCATTTGCCTTCTGAAACCTAATGGACACATCTCCCACTAAGACAGAGGAGACTTGCAACTGCTTAAAAGATGTCTGCTAACCCATATGCATTTCTCTTGACTCTATAGGATCTGAGATCCAACAGGATCCAAAACTCTAAGTCATACTTATCAATGTAAGCTGAGTATTCTGCTGGCTTTGAGTGTTAAGGACACTGTTTTCTCCACTGATATTTTTTTACATTTTTTCATCCAGGTTGTCTTAAATAGCTGAAAAGTTAGTTGTGTATGTTGGATTAGATATGGAGAAGTAAGTTATGCTTCATAATTTAATACACATAGTGGGTTTCAAAGGGTCTTTAAAGAAGCTCAGAGGAAAACTCATATACAAATGTTTAGATGTTTGTTTGCTTTATATTTGTGTTCATACACAGAAACCAAGAAGCATACACAACAAGAACTTGGTGTTTCTCCAGCTGTCTAAAAGAATATTTCATTTTAAATATTTCCATGTGTTTATGAAGCTGAAATCTTTTTATGCAAACAGCCATGATATATTCCCTCTTTGAAGCAACTAGGCACAATGAATAAAAAACCCATCCAGAACAATAACACTGAGACTTTGACTGTAGAATATCTTAGGAAACAGACTTATACTTTCAGGGTGGATAGCTAGTGGGAAGGTATTGCAGAGCAGACACAGCAATGACGTGATATGTTCTCATTCCTCCCATAACACCTCAGGTCAGTAGAAGCTTAATTCAATGATCAGTCTTCATGAAATAAGGTGATACTCATTTACAGTTAAAATGACAGAAGTGTCAACCTGATTAACAGAGTGACTTGAACACATTCTTTGAGAACCTTTGAGGAAGAAGACACTCAGACTGGCTTGAACTCCCTTTATTCTTTTTGAAACTTCATCATATACCACATCTAATTCATGACTTAAGGTTGGCCGGATCCTAGGCTAATTCTTATTTTTTTCTGCCTCTGATTAAGTCCACAAGACCAGAAGTGCAATGGAAACACCACAGATGACATCGTGGTGCTATAGAGCAGCATACCTCCATATAACTCAATGGAGCCATGTCAGCTTACACAAACTGGGCGCCTTCATTTCTGCTCTGCAAAATGGATTGGGGAGCACATGAATTTAATTCTACATCCTGACTTGTGGATCTGTCTCCAGTATATCTGACAGCACTCTCGATAAGTTAAAGGTTTTGTGAATCATGGTTAGTTATAGATCAAGTACCCCAAAGCCTCCCTGCCTAGAAGGAGGAATGAGAAAGGTCATGGACACAATGGCCAACTGTAGAGAGTACTAAAGCCTCAGCTGATTGCATGGGAGATGGATGTTCCCACTCAAATGGTGCTGATGGCTCCATTCTGCAAGGTGTCAGCAAAGTACTTGAGCACTTGTGACTTTGTGAACAAAGGACAACAGGATTTTTCATCTGCTAATACACTTTGTCTTAAAAGGGCAAGGTCAATTTGCCTCTAAGTCTTTGCTGCAAAGTTCTTTCACTCTGCGCATAGATGAATCTGGTACATTGAAAAGTTGAAATTCAGTTAGGATTTTTGAAGGAAATAGTTAAATAAATGGAAATTTTGTTTTCAAGATTCAAAAAATTTTGCCTTTGGTGTTATTCCCACGTGATCAGTGGAACTATAGTGGGGGTGAATTTTACTTGGCATGTTTAGCCAACATTTAATCTAAAACTAATTTTCCTACATCTAATCCCCTAACCAGCCTCTTTCACTTTCTAGGGGTGCAGAAAATGGGAGCCAGTGTCACTGACATCACAGATTTTCTTTTAAGGAAAAGGCAGGAAATTTCACCTCACTTCTAATTTGCTATGCAATAATCACAAAGTGCCGTTTTGTTTATTAACCAGATGTTGACGTATGACGGCAATATAAAAGTGACCCCACAGTCCAATCATAGCAATCACTAGCAGGTTAGATTTGGTTCAAATAATGCCCCCTTCTGCGTTGAAAACAGATGTAGTCCCACCTAACTGCCAAACTCAGCACCCTGCTGCCAAAGTCAAGCAGGAAGTTGTACCAGTGTGACGGTAGGTGAGCGAGAAACTTTCTACATAATTTTATTAATTAGTAAGAGAAAGACATCTTAACAAGGGCTGCTGTTCTTGGTGGTTTCACAGGAGCCTTTGTGAAGGAGATAGCACATAATATTTACTTCAGAAATCAAAACAGCAATTTTGTTTCCAAATCTTATAGTTCTTACAATTATCATACTACAAAAATTCATGAAGAAATGGTGACACAGTGTATTTGCTGCTGTGAAAATGCAGAAAGGCACAGCTAGGTACGAAGCACCAGAGGAGATCCTGGGTCTCAGCATGTATGTTACTGCATAGCAGTCATTGATTTCATACAATTCTCTTAGAAACTAGCCAAACTTCACCTTAAAATTAGTTTGGGTTTTTGTCCTCTAATTTTTTTATTTCCATTTTCCTTCATCATTCTGCTTGGTATTTTGTTCCTGTTGCTTTGACGGCAAATTCCAAGCAAAGCAAAGTCAAGATAATACTAATTTTTCTGAGTTTTCAGAGGGAGTCTCATGGAATAGCTGTTTCTGAAAACTGACATTATCGTTAACTTAATAGGTAAAAATACATTTGAGACAATGGAACTACATCTTTTCATACCTATTTGAAACACTTGCTCTGAAATTCTGTGACAACTGTATTTGTGGCATTAAAGTTGGTACTGCTGCAGGGAACTTGAACTTAGGATAGCTCAAGAGGCAATTTCTAAGCGTATATCTAGACTGCCCTAAATATGTAGTGCACTGGCACCCTAATTCCTCAGCTGGCTACAAAAAAAAACATAGCAGAGCACACTGTGACCCCCCTGTTCCAGGCGGATGTGTTTCCTTTCCAAGGCAAGCATGGCAGGGAAGGAGGTGCACATGAGTATCACCTTTATATGGCTCTGATGGTTTAGACAGAGACCATATTAACTCTGTTTTTCCAGATTTGTTTTTCTTTTTTTTTTTTTCTTCCTTAATACCCAGTAAAATTCTAACAGGCATCTAAGTCACTTCTCGGATTAAATTTCACTTTTAAAAATGGCTTAAGCATGAGGGACCAGACTCTAGCCAGACTATATAGTTGTCTGATTACCCTTAAAAAAGACTGCAATCAGATAGCTTCCTAAGAGTTTAATTCTGACAATAGAAATGTTTCATGTTCCTAAGGACTCCATTTGAAGAGTTTGTCAAGTTTATCCTAAGCTTTTTATTGCATCTTTCTGAATAATGCTTTGAAAAAAGAAGTGTTAGCAACTGCATCTAAGGGTCTGAAGTATGAACGTGATTCATTGCTGTATGAGAGGTTGTGTCATTCATACAACCACACATATCTAGGTAAACAGGGTCTCAATTTCAGAAGTCTCAATATTTTGTATTGGCATTGTGCCTGACTATTCCACTGTAAAATGTAACCATAAATTGCACATGCCCTGGGAGTAGGGCATGAAGTCTAATCTTTTATCTGCTTCAATTAATTATCCGGTTTTTGCTTTCGAATATATATTGGCATTACAGCTCAGTAACTAGGTGATGGTCTTGATTTATCTTTGCAGTTTAGAAATATCAGCTTGTTAAGTCTTTGTCAGAATATAAGTGATTTTTATAGATTTTCATTTTAAATTTTGGAGTTGTTGACATTTTCACATTTTTAAATGAAAGATTCTCTCCTTTTTCTCAAGATCAATTTCCATTTCAAAATCTAGTTTTCTACACCTAGCCCCCCACCCCCTAAACATTTTAAGAAGTCAGAATTTATTTCAAGGAAACACACTAGAAGTATCACAACAAAGATGTTTAGTTTATCAAATATGAAATTCTAAATATATTAGCCCAAAGCTTTTGACCAAGCTTAGAGCAGGAAGTTCTCTGAAATCTTAAAAATTCTCACTGCACAAGAACCATATTCCTCCAGGCTTATTAATTCAGCCAGATCCTGAAGTGCAGAATTCTTACCACTGATAGCATGCAAAACTCTTAAAGATGTTTCACTCCAGCAGGACCTTAACTCTGCCTTTCTATCTTACCCCAACAAAGCTTATGTGAACCACGCACCTGAGTCCCTCCAGACCACCCCCCCGGTCACTGTCACTGGATGGGTGGCAATCAGCACATTCAGCCTCTCACTTGAGCCACTACACAAATATCTCTGTATTCATCAGAGGTAATTGGTGGTAAATGCCTGAGCAACTTCATTCAGGTGATTGCCACCCATTAGCTGCTGGGCTGGCCGTGTGATGTTGCAGGCTCCAGCCTCTCTAACCTGCTCGAATCTCTGTGCCACCTGCAGGGACCTGCAGCCGTTTGGTTGGGGAACTCAGATAGACCTTAGCCTGTATGGGCTGGGAGAGAAGATGGGGACCCAAGAAAGATAGATGGTGTAATATGGCTCTAGTCCTAATTTTCAAGAGGCAAAGCAGTTCATAGAAGATGATGGAATGGTACTGGGGTCTTCTTGGGAAAAGATAAAATCTAGGGACAGGGCAGGAGAAAGGGTCTTTCCCCTCCTATGCGCACACATAGCCTCAAAGTCTGACCAGAATCAGGTCCTTCTGTCACTGGAAATGTCGGGAGCTCCTGTATTAATCTGTACTGTGCTATTGTAGACTTCTCCGTCCACAGAGTGGATTCGGTCCTTCTCTATGATAAGGGTGTGCTAACTAATCCTTCTCACTTGCTGCCACTGATCTCAGACCTGAAAAGCTCATTCTCAAGAGGGGGAAACAGTTTCACCTGTTCTAATTCTCCTAAACTGTTTATTCCCTTAGGCAAAATAATCAGCTAACACACCTGTGGAAAGCGAGTACGGAGCAGGGGAAACCCGGCAGGGAAACTCCCTGAAGCTGCAGCTGTGCGGGCTGTCGCTGGAGTATGCCCAGTGCGTAATGGCACATTAGGTAGGCATTGATCTCAGCCAGTTTATGAGGTCTGTTACAGAATTGAATCACTTGCTGCTGAAACCCATGGAGCAGAAATTGCTACTTCCTAAGCTAATCCATTTTCAAATTAGCTTCCAATTGTGACTGATGACCTCACTGCAAATCAGTTTACCTAATTGCTAACACTCACTAAGGGAAAAGAAATCAATCTTTATATCTCTTTCTTTGCTCTATTTTTCTTCATTTTCAGATTCCTCACAGGTTCCTTTCACACTGCTCCGACGGGGAAGGTAGGCTTTATGAAAAAAGCTAATATTGCTTAATTGTCTGTTCCTCTTCAGAAGACAAGAAGGGTAAAGGGAAATCAATGACTACCAGAGCTTCACGGACAGCAGAGCTGAGAATGTGTATTCATCTATTTGTGCAGCTTTCCTAAATTGTTACTTAGCACCTTTATTGGAACAAGATACAGAGACTTCTGCAAAAAGAGACTGTGTTTCTTGATCATTGTGCATAATTATAGACAGTCCATGTCCCCGTTCGTTACTGTAAAGACAAGTTTTAACAAGAGAATGGGCACAAGAGCTGATGGAAAGGGAAGACTTGATGCCCATGTAACTTTTAGAAGTGGATAGCAGAAGCAATCACAGGTTGCTTCATAAATCTGTTCTAGATTACTTTCCTTATGAAAGGTAAAGGGCTTTTTTTTTAATTTCCAAGGAAGGTTATGTGTAGAGATGAAAGTGCATAAAGAATACCTTATACAAGAATACTTAAAACTGAAGAACAGAAAAGACAGAATCAAAACAACAAATACAGGTACATTTTAAAAAAAGCTTAGACCTACGTCAAATTACAGGGACATTTTCTGGGACAAACAAGTATCTCAGTTTTAATCCTCCCTAAATTTGATGGCACTGAGTTCCAAGCAGATACCTCTTCAGAGCTAAGTGACACATTTATATGTAACATATATTCTACACGGTAGGATAAAGTACATAGCAATGCACAATATAAATAAGTACCATGGAAACTAAGCTCTATTTTTTATTGTATTATGAATCATGTAAAACTAAAAAATTATACTAAAAGAATGAAAAAGGAAAAAACAGTTACTTAACATTGTTCAGTAAAAGAAGGCATACAGACCTATCCAAGCTGTTCCTCAAAGCAGACAGCACACATTAATTAACTATTAAGCTCATCCTACACTGACTCAAAGTAGAAGGCAGTGAGAAAAGGATCTCTGTGCAGCTGAGTAAGGGACAGTCCAGTTTTCCATTTTGCTGTGTCAGCTGGCTCAGAAGCAAATCTGCATTTCCTCCTGGAGAGATACAGATGTACTTTTTTAATAACAAAATAGCCAATATGTCTCTAAATATGATTATCATAACCACATATAACTTGTTATACAACTATGCTCAGCTTCATAGGTAGGGCAGAAAGCCAGAAAATGTGGTGAACATATCCTCTTCCTCAACCCCTTGACCTACTAGTGTGATGTTTATCTTCATGCTGACATTCCTAAAAATCTATATTTCCCCCTTGAATCAAGCTACCATATATTGAAAGCAGAATAGCAACTAATATTCTTTTGGCATTTTAGGAACATTTTTTCTTTGCATAAATTGCCTTGCTTTTCCTTTCCTTTCGTATGCCTCTGTTGAGTCCATATTTTATTTCTGACTGTGTGACTCTGCAGCCACTCCTGGCTACATGTTAAAAAAAATCCCAAGGAAACACTGTGGCTTGTGGTTTCAAATGTCAGTTTTACTATGTCCCTGAAGTTTAGACATGAATGACATGTTGACCTTTGAAGTAGCATTGTCCTGGGACATAGCTGAGATTTTCTATTAGAGTGAGGTTTGCCTTTAACGGAAGAGGAATGTTCAGATAGACTGATTGGTACTTGGCCCCTGGCTAGGCTAAAAGTATAGCTTTCCCTCTCAGGCCTAATTCCTAGTATAGGAATGCAGAGACAAAAGGAAACACAACAGGGAGATAAATCTAGCAGAAGTTCTTCCGAGCAACTTCATAGAAGTTTAAGCTATAAATTGGAACACATACTTCTTCCTTTGGTTATTTCATCCATTTTTGACTGTGCCTAATATTTCATTAAAATATGCAACGCTATTCTGAAATTTAGATGGATTGATGAGTGTTTTTTTTCTTGGGGGAAAAGTTTTGTGAGAGTTCTAAAGTAATAAGATAAAGTGTAGCTTAATTTCTTCAGAGTTCTCTAATCAGCATTAGTATGCAACTTAGATTCCAAAATATTTGGACCCCCACGGAAAGAAATAGAAGTGTTGGAGGAACAGAAATGCACTAGTGACCTCAGAGCAATTTTTAATTCTTAAGCATTGCTTCCAAGTACTAAAACCTTTTGAAGTGGTGTCTAGCTTTCTATGATATCTGGGGATAAACTCTATTCTTTATTTATTTAAGCAGGGGTTCTCCTTCAGTGAATCTTTTAATATTAAAGAAGCTAATTAAATTAAGTAATTATAAAAGGTACTACAGACCAAACCCATGAAACCAAACTCATCTGCTATTAAGAATGCTCAATGTCATTGTAATTTTCCCATCCCATTTCAAAGAGTCTTCAGAAATGAGATTTAGTCAATGTTCCTGTAAATTTCACTTTCAGGTAGGACCTCCAACAAAATAACCAAATGCGGCAGATGAACTCCTATCAGGAAGTAGGAGGATACCATCAAAATACACTAAGTACTTGTAATTGCTTTCCAACAAGCACAAATGACTATGAGGATACACAAGATAGTGATCTGGAACATGAAAGTCAACTCTTATTAGCATTTCTCTCCTTCCATTTCTCAAATCCTGCTGCCCCCTCCGCCATAATTAAGCCCAAAATTGCAGCCGAGACATGTAACCTAAATAAACAGAAGAGCAGAAAGCAGTGAAATTCAGCTGGAAGAAGGAGAAAAGCAACGTTAGTAAAGACAGCAGAAACAAAGGACCCCTAAACTACTCCCTGCAGGATCACACTAGTTCAGAACCAGTTGCACAATCACATTCTTGATAAAAAAGATTATACAGAAAGGATGTGGTTGATTTTGCAAATATCCATTTGAAAACCAGTTAAGTGATGCAAAGATAAGATATGGAAGGGGAGAGGGAAATCAGTGACTTCATTTTCCATCTACATATAATCGCAGCCTGTAACTTTTGCTGAACACAAGCAGTTGAGCCTTAGTCTGCTAAACCTAGGAAATTGTTTCTAAAGAGTTTGCTGCTCACTAACCAGACTAAATCACCCTTTTCATTATACAAATAAAGTTTGGGTTTGTTTTGGGTTTTTTTTTCTGTTTTTCATTTAGACCCATGTATGTTGGCTTATCAAAGCCTCTGCATGGAAAAGAAAATACTTTAGATGTACACTGTGTGAGGACTGGCAGATACTTGATAGTACTTTGGAACTAGAATATAAAGCATCAAAATTTGCAATGGAAATGGAAGAAATCTCAGAAACACAAGTCATTGATTCTCCAGTGTAAGAAAAACAATAATTTGCCAGTATTTTCAATAAACTCCAGGTTGGGCAACTGAGACTATGGCTTTGGTGCAAGAATACTTCCCTTCTAGAGACAAAATACAAACTTTCTATAAAGCTAAACTGCATTGAAAGATATTGGTCTGTCACTGAATACAACAGCCCAGCTCATCAAGGCATGGCAGTATGCAGGACAGTGATTCTGTGACCCTTTCTTCTCACAGCCTCAGTGCCCTCTAAAATAATGTTCCTCTCCTCTACTCCCCCCCGGCCCGCTTTGTAGCAAGAAAGAAAATGAGGAAACTGAACACTTAAAAAGGAGAACTGAAAAAGCTACTTTCTCTGATGAACACAAAATAACCTGTATTAGAGGACTCAGTTTTAATCATCTGGATTTTTTAAATACCACCCCCCCAAAAAAAAACCCAAACCAAACAAAAAAAACACCTTTACACTGTTCAATCACTGTAAATCATACAAAAGTGGACATAATTTATGCTAACTTTGAAGCTCTTTTATGCTCTGATACTGACGTGAAATAAAACTGAAAATCAGACCTGTTATTTATGTATAAGCGGTCCACTAGAATAAAAACCATTTTTGTCATGACTTCAAAACTAGGCTCATGTCTGGGAGAATCTACAGAATGGTTGTCCAGATTTTTCCTGTTAGACATTATCTGACTATTGACAGATTTCATAATCACATCATGCGTCTGTACTCCATTTTTCTGGAGCACAGTCATAGAATCATCATAGAATCATCGAATCCTGCCAAGAAAAAAGATGTAGCTGCATAAAACATGGATTTTATATTCTAACATTCGTAAAATGATAAATTATCTTCTGCAGCTTTATAGGACAATACTAGTATGTAAGACTGGAAAGGTTCAGCTACTGCTTAGAAAGGTTTAAAAGAAATAAGAATTACTGGGGTTCAATGGGTATCTCTTAAAGTTCTTGGAATTAAGTACAGTATTGTACTAAGCAAAGCAGAAAGCATATGATGGTGAAATATCTATATTATCTTGTTTTTTCTTTTCATAAACTATTATGGACATACCAAAAAGATATGCATACAAGAGAACAGAAGGAGAAACACAGTATCTACTAGACTGCTGTCATGACTGACATTTTCATTGGCTCACAAGCGTACGGGGACTGCAGTATGTTTAGGCTTAATTTCCACATGTACAATACAGCCATTACAACTAGTCTCTTCTACATCTGGGAATTGGTTTATAGCATTGCAACTGTTGCTCATCTGGTCTTCTGCTGTCTTTGCCACGAACATGAGTCTTGACAGAGAAACTGGGGCTGGATAAAATAGCTAGCAGATATTAATGTAGTCCCCTTAGGTATACTAGTTGAGAGCATACCTCTGCAAGCAGAGAGAAGCCCAAACCACAGTGCTTAGAATTGAAGCTAAATAAAACAGGGCTGCAGAAGTTGACTCTGCTGCTTCTTGTGTTGGGACGGGAAAGGCAGGGTGGGTGAAAGGTGCGGTAGGTACAGCAGCACGTAGGAACAACAACCGGTGCTGGAACCTATCTCACGAGGACTGCTGGTGTTCCACTGCAGCTTTCAGGGCACATACACGGAGCGAAGGCCATCTGCATTACAGCTGGTTGGGACTTCTCCAGTGAAGTCTATTTTCTATCTAAAACTTGATTCGTCAGAACAAATATGTTTTTTTTTTTTTTTCTAATGAAAACTAATAATTTTCAAGAACACTTTTATTTGAAACTTTTCTCAGATAGATCCATCACAGAATATCCCAAAGGAGTACATTTGCCTTGACTGTACTTTTACTCAGAAAAAACATGAGAACAGAGAATTAATGCATGTGTGTCATGGTCCAGTGAAGATAATTTACATAAATGTGGGACAATAATCAGAAAGACTGTATCTCTCAAAGGCTACAGAGCAGACAGAGAGCGACATCCTTGGAGACACTTCACAAACAGGGCTTCGCCCCATCCCCCTCTTAAGGGATCACCATGAACCAAAAAAAGGGTGAGATTTGAACTGCAGTCTCCCACGTCCCCTGAGATATAGAATGATCCTCCACAGAAATTTAATTCTTTTATCACCTTCAAACCAGCCAGACTCTGGCCCAATATTCAAGTATTTTCACAAACCTGAACAGTTGCAATAAAAGCAATGGAAAGAGACTGAATTTATTCCAAGATTTATCAGAGACATGAGACAAAAAGAGTTTTGTTTTGCTTTTTAATCATACGTGATCTCCATAACTATTGAGGTACTGTAGAGCATTCACATATCAGTCTTACTAGGAAAATAAGGAGGTAGGGGTTTGGAAGTTTGGAGATTTTTTTCTGTTTCTTTTTCCTATCCTGTTTTTCCTTTACACAATCTGATTTAGAATGATGAAGAAAATAAAACAAATCCCCAAACCCTGAAATCTTTCAGAAACCAGAGTTCCAGTTTTCGAGCCAGCCCTCATCCACATGGAGGCCAAATGCTTTTGTCATATTATTAATTCAGCCTGCACAAGAGGTTGTGGTTCTCTTGCTAGAGGAACTCTGCTATGAAATGTGGTGCCAGAAAATCTGACAAGTGCCCTCCCTCCCAGTACAATATTTTGGAAAGAGGTAGCACGGAGCAGAAGGTGGACTCTCTGCGGGTTGTTGGGGGATGGTTTGCATAGCGCTTACACTTCTTTGTGGTGCGGTTTGAAGGGGGAGAATGTTGGAGCATTTCAGCAGCCCTTCTCTCTCTGTCTCCTGCAGTTTATACAGGACAAAGAGAAACCTAGCAAGAAGAAGAAACCAATGTTGCCACTTTCCTGGCTTTTCTACCATCTTAGAGCAAGGTCTACCAGCAAATTCTAGTAGATCGTGTGTTACAGCCAGTGTCTGGGAACACATATAGGAAAGGTTTTGGCAGTATAATAAACCCCAATATTTAATGAGAATAAGTGCTTAGTTTCAGATGTTGTTTTAAACCGCATTCAACTATATGAAATGTGTGCTTTTCTGTTTTTGTTATTTTTATCTCCCCCTCCCCCCCATTTGAAAATACCTGAGAAGTATTTTTAATACTTTCACCATTCAGGTAAATGTATTAACAGTCATACTGACTACTGTGAACACAAGCATTAGATCTTGGGAAGATGATTGAAACCCTAATAAATTTGAAACCGTTTTCAATTAGTACACAGGAAATTTACTTTGTGAGCCATGACTTGTTTTATTAGTGCCCTGGAGGGCAATTTAGATTGGAAAAATCAGGACATCATTGTTTGCCAAAAAAAGAAAACAGATACTTAGCTTTCATCTATAGTCTGGGATACAGACATGAAAATGGGACTAAAATATTATTGAGTATCAAAAAATATTTATACATTGGGGTCAATCATAGTTCCAGAGTGTTGGAAATGACATTCATCCCATCCTAAATTGTGTAGTTAACTTGGAAGCTTGCCACTTGCTAACATACTGCTTTTACTTTTAAATGAACCTGAAGTAAAGCCTTTCTATTACATCTTTAATAGGAACAATTAAGATATGGAAACAGTTGCTCAAGAAAGCAAGAACCTCCTTAAAATTTTTCGTACCTCTTGAACTTTAGTCACCCGTGTTTTCTGTTGGGTTACATCATACACCCCACTCTATTTTAATTCTCTGTTGTTGTTCAGGTTCTCAGCTAACCAGGAATAAAAAACTTACATCGAAGGCATAGGATAGAGTGAAGTAGATACAGAGAAGGCCTCCTGCCAATGCATAATCCCTTCTAAAAACATGAATAGCAAGATCAACTTTTATGACTGCAAAATTTGTTCTGTCAATTATAGTCTGGCCAGTAAGGCAAAGGAGAGGATACACTCGATGAAAATACTCTTAATATATCTTTGCCTGATGCACAGAATCATCAACTACAAAAGTGTTCCTTGTGTGCTAACCTGCCTTGACCTCATCCACCTGAATAAGGGCCTCTTGCAGTGTGGTCTGTAATTTTTCAGTACTTTTTAATCATAGCCACGTCAGTGTCTTTCACACTTCAGCAAGCTCCTTCAAATGCTGCCAAGCTCAGTTAGATTCAGCAGCACTGGACCATGGCTTAAACACTTAGGGCTAAATTATCATAACTCTTTCTTGGTTGTGTAAGGGAGGGAGAAGTCTCCCCTCCTTTTTCCCCCACTGTGAATGTAACTCCGGGGGGAAAGGACAGGAGTATGAGAAGACCCTGGTGCACCTTGCTCCGTATGCAGCAGATGATACATAGGGTAAGAAACAAAATTCTCCAAGAAGAGAGGTGAAGGGCTTTAATCTTTTCACCAAAGCATATACTGGAAGGATGTGACTCCAAACAAGTATTCATACCATTTAGCATTGTTTCATCTGTACGAGTGCACTGTAATTAGGTAAAAGAGGCTGCTCCAGAAAAGAATTCAGAATATCTAAATAAAACTTGTACTCAAAGCCTACCTCTGTGAGAAGAACCTATATGAATAGTGATCATAATTACTCCAGGGGTCACACAAGAGAAATTACCCCATAGTCAGTCAACATTCCGATAAAAAAAAGGGAATATTAAAAAATACAGGGGCATTCAGTAATGAATCTCCAGATATACACAGGTTTTGTGAGGGTATTAAAAAGCCTTATGGTTTTCCTTTCCCATCTGAAGTTTTCACCTTCAAAATATGTGCTTCTCAAATGAATCATAGATGTAGTATCTGAGCTCTTACACCTAAAACTATTTCAGACATGCAAATATCCAGCCAAGAGCTTAACTTGCAAGAATGAACTCTTGTAAATGTTGCTTCCGCCAGAACAAAAAGGCTACCAGGTGTGAAAACAGCATTTACAGTTCGGAGCTGTAGTGTTGTACCCACAGTCCTATCACACCTTCACACTCTGGACATACCTGACCCTGAGGCAGAAATACCATAGTCTCGATTCCCAGCTCCCCAGGAGGGAGGGACCCTAGCGTGCCCATCCACCTGAATTTCCCAGATAAAAACAAAACACACAAATGGCGTCCTGTTGAGCCAGGCCCCACCTCAGTAAGCAGGCATGACTTTGGCAGGACACATACCAAGGACCAGAACTGTAGGGCACATCACGGACTGCGCCTATGCCTTGTTACAAGCATGGTATCTACCTGTCTCCATCAAATCAGCTGTGTCTATACGAACTTCTAGCTGAGGTTTTAACAGAAAATTAATCAAAACTAGTATTCTAATCCTTTACTTAAATTCCAGAGTACTAGTTAGGAACTTTAAGGAACATAATAATTTTGCACAGAATTCTTCATTACTGGGAAACAAAAGGAACAAACAGCTTTATGTTAATTAAGTTCATGTTAAAAAAGAAAAAGAAAAAGAGCTTACCTCACACAGCCCACAAGTGTTTAATGGTCAAAGCAAAATTATCCAGTTTGATTGATGTCTCTTTTGATACTCCTAGAAGAAAATAATTTTATATTTGAAAAATACAACTTATTTACGGAAAAAAACATAAAAGCTTACCTACATGTTTTGAAAAGCAAAGAAGAACATAAAAGATTATCATAGCACTGCTTTAAAACATCCAAAGCCTTGACTATATAACAGGGAACATTCTAAATTCAATACGATTTGGGAAAGTGCATGGCAGGGGGCTTGTGATGGAACACAGTCGTATTGCTCATGTATAAAGTATCAGCCCTTTTGCTGTAATGAAGTGAAGTCATCTTGGTTTGCAACTGCAGTTTGTTAGGATTGTCTCATTAATAGAAACTCCCCCCACCCCCGCCTCTAAATGCATCAATTTTTATTGGAATGAAGTTACATCTCCTTATAAAGGCAAGCCTAAACATAATACACTGAACAAAATTAGTTTCACTTTTTGAAACATTATAGCATGGTTTTACTTTGGCCCACTCAGTTAATCTTGCTTCAGAAAAGGGGAGGGGGGGAACACGTATTTGGAGAGGGGACATGCAGGTTTGCAGTGCTGTGTTATTCACACAGCACAGGTGTGGAGCATTGCATAAATAACCCGATGGCAAAAAAGCAGCAAGCAAGAGCACGTGCCAGGGAACCTGATCTTACGTTAGCCAGAATGCTGTTACATAGATGTCAGGTTACCTGTGCCTAGGAGCTAGGCAGAACCACTCTGCACTTTTTGGACTTGCAGGTCTACTCAGACGCGTATGTGGGCATCCACAAAGCCTAACTTTAGCCAAGGAAAGTTGATCAGAAAGCCAAGTTCATATCGGAGTAGCTCAGAGCACCTAACTTTAAACTTCAGGTGTAAAAGAATCTCACTTTCTTCACTGGAAAAACTCAGATAATTCACCTTCCTACATTAACCTCAGACTACATGAAACCCCCTTTCTCCACCCGCTCTGTTTCTCCCCCCGCCCCCCCCCCCCCAAAGGCACAAGAAAACAAGCTAAATGAAAAAAAAGACCTTCTACAACTCATTTACAAGAAATTTGCTCACATAAATGGACCTTCCAGGCACAGGCACATAACTTCTGTTGGCAATATAACAAACGTATCACTGCCCAATACCTATCACTGAACAAGAAAACCCTGGGCTGCAGTTTTTTGCTCTGGGACCTAGAGTACATCCTGGATCAAGAGGTGATAAACAGTGACTGGGCTATGGATGAAGAAAGAAAAATACTTTTCAGTACTCTCTGTATGGAATTGATCCATGAAAGATCAAGTCCAAATGGAACTAAACCCAGTTTGGTCTACAGTTGGTTCATTTCACTGGACATTTCAAATTAAAGATTTCTGTTTGGAACACATGGACCATGTTGGGTAATTCTGTTATATTTCTGATGGCAGATGCTATGGGACCCTACTTGTATTTTAATATGTGCTTGCACAATGCCTAACATTCCTTGGCAAATAAGTTAGTAACATTCTCACGTAAAATTATGCAAGGTCTTGCTTATTACATACGAGTATAGTTTTTAAGAAAATTCTATATTTGGATCATGATTTACAGTTTCACTGAAGTGCTCTGGCTTTCTAAGTGTAATTGACACAGGAGGAACTATAATAAATTTTTTTTTTAAATAAGGAAGAAGCAAATGAGATTACAGGATTCTCTTCTTCTATAAATGCATTACTAGAAGTTTGCTGAAAGACAGTATAGCCTCTATTTTTAAAGAGCTGGCAGATAGAAACCTCATCCAGTGGAAGAAACCAGTGTTGTGAACTTGCTCACATCAGCTGTCAAACAGAAGCCAACATGCACAATTAAAGTAATTAGAAAAAAAGTTTTAATATCTCAAAAATATAAGAGTTGATCTTCTGTAACCTAGACTGTCAGTGATTTAAAATGAGATAAATTATCTTATCTGCTAAAGGGAACAAAGTTCATTAAGTCTTTCTTTTTTCTTTTCTTTTTTTTTCTAACCATGCAATAGCTGTGATTTGCTCTCCAGGGGTACGCTTCATTTTTTTTTCCCTAGTGGTGGTGTTCTTTTCAGGCTAGAGACAAATTTCAGACCTTACTCTGCCTTGTGTTAAAACCTGAACAAAGCCCAGTGAAGGAAGTGGGAGACATTTCCATGAGCTATGGAAGCAAGACCCAAACTTGGTGCAAACCATCAAATCTAACAGACCTAGATCTGTAGAGGCTAACATAGATCATTCAAAAAGTAAACCGAGACAGAATTCATAAAAGATACCTCTATGGATTCTTGCATTTTATCTTTTCTTAATCTGATCTTAATTATTTTGGGAAGCCAAATGAGAGTGTCCTAGGAGTATTAAACAGGTTTAACATTCCAGTCCTCTTAGAGCTTTATTAGTCACTACACTAGCTTTGTGAACATCCTGCTAATCCAGTCCTCTCTGGAAAACAGGGTTTTTTTTTCCTAAAAAACAGCAAAAAAAAAGAACTGGTTTTAAAACACTTTAAATCCAAAGTTTCTCTATTTCCTGTGATATGTATGAACATAACAAATTATTGACTTTAGCATACAACAGCTGAAGAAAGCATATTCTTAATTATAGTAGAATTAGAGTGATATTAAAATACTATTATTGTGATGCTTCTGTTAAAGTTCTCTCAACACTTTCCAGAGAGATGGCAACAGCTGTATTCTTAGAGTTTTATCATCTGGACAGAAAAGCATTCTCCATACTAAAGTTTCCAATTAAAATTGTGTGTTGAAGAGACTATGCTTTTTAACTTCAGATGTGGAAAAGATCCAGAATTTATCTCTAAGCCACAAAATCATAAAATAAATAAAATAAATAAAATGATTTAGCATCAAGGGTTTTTTCCCTGCTTTTTAAGCTGACTTTCTAGCATCACAGAAAATACACCGAAAAAAAAAAAGAAATGTCAGGCTTTTTTAAGATTCTCAAGAGGGGCATCAAAAGTTTAAGCACCCAACATTATTAATCCCCCCTGAAATTCCTATTGCAGGTGCATGCATTTCTTTCTTATGCATATGAAGCCCAGCCCAACCCTCCTAGTCATAAATAGAATGAATATCCCTGATTTTAAACATCTTTACTAGTCCACTTCTCCAGGCGAGGAAGGACTGACAACATTCTGCACCTCTTACAGACATTTTCCTCAAACAAATATTTTATGGCTTAGACAGTGACATGGAGACCAACCAGCCAACCCACCCACCCACCAGTACATGCACACACAAAAGAAAACCTAATCTTTACTAAATAATTTGTAGGATCCTCACTGTTTTTTCTTATATGCTCCTGCTACTTCAGGGCCAATCACAGGAGCCAAACTACCTCCTGCTGGTTTTTACAGCTGAGGTTTCTCAGTCCTTTATAGGCACCATTTGACCCCTTTCCAGCTGGCTCTGATAATCAAATACGGGCAGCCGAGTCCAGCCCTACCTCCCTGCTCCCTGAACAACTGTTCAAGGATTGAAAGGAGTAGACCACCCTGTTAAATGTCCCACGATTAAAACAGCAAAAAATGTAACAGGAAAATCTGCTCATTTTATTATTACTTAAAAGACAAAAGGAAGAGAGAGAGCAGAGAGAGACCTTTTGTGGATATGATTAATTTTATTCACTTGAAAGTCCAATTTGGAAATGAAATGTTGAACTATGAGCTTTTGCAGACAAAGAGCAATTTTAAGTTAAGCAGATATTTCATATACACTTTACTATGTTAGTTTTGTCTGTGGAATGCTCCACATATGAAGTGTTAGTTTGGGTAGCTATTTTGATTAATGGGCTTACACAGACTTGAAATAAATTGAGATGAAACAACTCTTTGTCCTTCCATGTTTAACTTTTTTTTTTCACCCTATGATTATTATATGTTATATACAATATATGATAGAAAGGTCTTAGTGATAGGTAAGAGAGAACTCCATAAGCTCACATTGTCTGCACTCCTGAGCTTGAGATGAGATAAGACCCCCTGGAAGCAGGGATTGCATTTCCTCAAGAGCAAATGAGGATGTCTGTATCCATGCCACCAGCTGAGAGAGGCTCCCTGGGTTGATAGAGGAACTGTGAGAAGGAAGACTGAGTTTGCAGCATGGACAGACACTCCTTACAAAAGCAGAGAGCAAACACAGAGAAGCAATGGAAAAGGAGGTTTGCCCAGGTAAAAGGAATCCCAGTGCTGACTGGGAACAAGATGTTGACCTGAAAGCTATAGGGGGCAAGAGGGAGATTTCAAATCATTTTAATTTTCTTAACCTAAGATCTCTGAGCTTTTCCTGAGTCACCAGTTTGGTTTTTTTTAAATCAAATGCTTTTTTCAAGATCTCACTTTTCTCTCAATCTAAGAAAATATTTGGACAGGCTCATCTCAAAACTACGCCTGACTTAAGAGTCCTACCACAGCATCTTATCAAGTACACAAAGCTAGATATGCAAGTGAATACATTTTCATAAAGGTATTCCTCATTGACATTAAACATCAATATTTGCGTAAGAAAGTAGTCCTAAGAGGTAATGTTTGGCTTTGACCGATGCTAGAACTGTTTGTCACAGAGCCTTGAGATAAGCTGCAAGCAGATTGAAAAGTGATGTAGAACATATTTTTGTGTTCTGCACAGAGATAAATTTTATCCCAGACATAATAATTGTATGATGAGTGATAGGGTTTGAGAGAAAGTATTCTTTTAATGGAGAAGTGGCATGTTATTGTAAATATCATTTTTACCCCCCAAGTCATCTCCAAAGGTGTATTTCTGAAAATGTGACTTTTCAAAATTAGACTCACAGACAGGTAAAGTCGCCATTTGTGTTTGGACAAAGTACATTCAGTTCTTGTTAGTCGTGTTTCATGGTCTCCAGTTGTCATAAACATTCTCAGAAGCTATATTATGCATACTATTGTGTGTGTGCATAAAATTTTGCAATCTGACCAGCAGGGAAAAAGATGTAGAAACATTTCCCTGTCTTTGAGATTACTGGTGAGAATGAACACAGGGATTTTCAGAACTGGCCTTATTAATGAAAGCCTTTCCTGGCTGGTACATATAAGGGCAAACACATTATTCCCAATGAAAAACAGCTTTGGAAAAGTGAAGGAGAAAACCTCATGGGTGGTCTTCCAAGAAAATAAAAACAGAGGCTTATGCTTTAGCTGCATTAAAAAAAAAAAGTAGCCAATAGCTACCTTTGGGGCCCTGAGGAACAGGAGCAAGATGCCATATTTGAGTCCTATATTCCGTCCTCCTCAGGCTGATGTGGGGAAATGCTGTGTGTTTCCCAAATCTGATTCAAAGTAAATGAAATGACTCCGTGAACTGGCTGAAGCAAGATTGCTATGGAGGTGAGGCATAACTGGAAGTTTCTTGTGTCAGCAGAGTCTAAATCTACTGTAACAGCCTTTGGAATAGGCCTTTGCCCTTGAGCAGAGGTGTCCAAGATATTTGATACTCTGGCATAAGCACGAGCCCAGACTTACACTTGAGCAATTTAGTACTTTGCGGACTCTGGCATTCTGTGTCTGATTCATGTTTTTAAACTCTTTGCCTCTGCTTCCTGTCAACCATGCACTACTGTCTTTGACTACATCTTTCCTACATAGATATATACCCATTTCTGCTCTTTTTAAGATGGGGCAATTAAATTTTCTGGTATTTGGGAGAGAAAGAGTCATGAATAATAGAGTTATCTTGTCATTCTGATATAAATTTCATTCTGTTTCAGTACACCAGCAAATACTAGAATTTGGAGGGAGAAGAGAAAGTAGAAAACTTCTGCTAGTGCCTATTATAGATTTTAGCAGAACAGAGTAATTTCTAAACTGTTATGCTTGATTGGTTTTTCTTAGGTCTTCTTTTAACATTTATTTTGTGTTGTCATATAGACAAATAATTTCTTGTGATAAATATTCTGTTTTGATCTCTTTTGGTTTATGCCTTCCAAATAAAATTCCATTAAATGGAGCAACTACATTTCTCCCATATGCAAAATTGCTTATGACATTTCTGATGGCTCTGTGATAAAGTTCCCAAGATGAACGAAACAGATACAGAAGCAGATATAATTGTAGATTAACACAATGTAATGCTATGAGGTATTTGACTTGTAATAGAGGCAGCAAATGAATCCATCTCCCATGCCTCCCACTCCTGTTAACCTTGCTCTAGGCCCATCTAAATACACTATTGCATAAACATCATCACATAACTTTGGCATGACTGTAGAATTACTAATTGACTACTCTGTTCTCACTGATGCAAGACCTTTCCTTTCTTTATTAAGTCAGCTTTCCTGCAGATAGATGTCACAGGACATGCGATTTCCTTCTGAAAAGGTCATTACATGTGGCAAATACATAAGCACAATTTGCTTCCTCCCTGAGGCAGGGATCCAGAAATTTTGCATGGAAGTCTCTTGTGTAATACACCCCACCAGCTAGTTTGGCAGGTCCAGCCGGCTCTAGTAGCATAAACTGATTTGGTGAGATATATCTTTGAAAGTGATTCATTACAACTAAACAGAGAACAACAGTTGGGAAAAGTTCTTCACTGAGTGTGTTTTTTTTTAATTCGGTGAAATATTCCACTACCATGCTATGTTATTCCCTGCACTGCAGAGTTGCTAACTGGTGATCAATAAAAGATGCTTCAACTCACATTCATGACCTTCATCTCAAATTAAGTCAATAATAGGACTCCAGGCCATTGGAAAACATCGAGTCTTAAATGGCTTAGTAATATACACCTGAATATAGTGGAAATCTTGTCACTGAGTTCACTGCAAAGGTTTCAAGCCCTTCTGTCCTAACTCAAGTGATACTGTATTTATAACCAAACCCATTGGACAAAAAAATGCAGTCTTACCTAAAAGTTTACTGCTTTGAACACAGTCTATATCTATATTAAAGAAAATTAATCTGCCGGTGATAATTCAGCAGCTTACATTAGCTTAATTAGATGGTCTTCATCAAATTCCAGTACTGGTACTGTCCATGTTGTCTTTACTATGGCTGGTACTTTTATTGGAAACTTTATCAAATAGATATGAAGCTGCAACTTTTTTTAGCCCTTAGAAATGTCCTGTTCGATACTAAGGAGCATTACAAAAAAATAAAGTAATTAAAAAAAATCTTGCTTGATCTACGTACACTAATCTTTTGAATAGAAATAAAACAGACCGAATCTCCTTGACATTTAATTCAGAATTATAATTATTTTTTAGGAAGAAGCCTATTCCTTCTTTAGAAATAAAACAGGTTAAACCATTTCTCTGCATCAAGAACAACTCTGAGCCGCTATACAGAAGAGACTGATAAGGATTTCTATAACGACTGCTAAGAAACCAGGTCTTGTAGATGTATAATAACTCTTAGAAAGCTTAGTGGAAAAGAAAATATGAAAACAAAAAATGCTATCCTTCACTGTAGAGCAAAATATCCTCTTACAGGGACGATATTTTTTAAAAAAAGAGCAGTTTATTCTCTGATTGTGTTCTGTCATAAATCATATAGACAGATGTGTGCCTTAGTCACGCATCAAGGTTGATTACCATTTCTTTAGGTTTATACAACACAGGCTAAGGATTAGACTTTTTTTATTGTAACTCTTTTTTTTTCATTTTATAGTAGAGAAAATGTAATATTGCATGCATTTTTCTTTGTTACAGCACATCTGTACTATAAAAACAATATTTACATCATACAGTTTTCTGCTCTTATGAAGAAAATTCTAGTCATAGCTGGGTCTGCTTGTTTTCTTTCTAAGAACACATTTTTTGGGAAGTCCTCATACAGGTTAAAATAATGACAAAAATTTTTCACTGCATATTCTGCTACCCACATGCCTGTCTACTTTTTATATTTTAAAAACTGGCTGATCAAGAAAATCTTTGAATGTATGTATAGATGAAAGTATCTGGAGAATAAATATTTAACATTTTACTAATTAAGCCCTGTTGAATTCCTGCAGCTGTGAGTCAAGGACTTTTAAATGTCAAGGTGTATATACTGTTTTTTAAATACACTGTACCAGGTCAGCCTGAACTGGAAGTGGGACTCTTCCTCAGTATAGTTCTTTACCAAAGAAAACTCTGTGGGAGGAGAATATGTACATCAGGGATAGTGACCTGACCTCAGCTATTATAGCTAGTCATAGCTGGCATCAAGAAGAGATTAACATGTGGTTACTCAATATTTCTATTAGATAGAGTTCAGATTTGACATTAGTCATGGGTATAAAGTAAATTTTGACTCTGCTTTGGAATTCAAGCTCTCTTAGTTATCTGCCAGTTCCAATGAACTTACAAAACCAAGGTTGTTATATTGCACAAAGGAACGAACACATGGCTGAAACAAAGAAAATCTAAGATTTGGCTGAGTAACTCATAGTGAAATGATCAGTATTCACTGGTGTTTGAAACTTACCAAATTAGATTTATTTCTTTAAAAGTGAAAAGCAAAGTGAATATCTAATTCATCATTGAAATAGCAGTCACTTCATATCATTTCTGGAGGTGAAATGTTTGACAAATGGCTGTCTTAAACAAGCTGTCTTCTCTTTCCACAGGAAAGGCCAAAAAGACAAGAGATGTGAATTTACCTGTGAAAATGTTAGACTGCTTCAAGTTTGGAAGAAGAGCATTTCCTGTATCAGTCCAAGAATGTTAAATAGTTAATAAAATGTGTTCTTTTGTCCTATCATAATATAGTTCATAACATAGTATATCCTGGCTCATTGATACCTTAATAGAAACAATAACCCTAATATCTTAGTAGCATTTAACTTAGAAATTTATTAATGTGTCACATGCTGTGCTTAGTGCTCATTTATTTCTTCTCCTCGGCTGAACAGAAATGGGACAGCTATTTCAACTGTTTTGTTTTTTTTTAATAAACATCAAAACAATAAAAAAACCCTTGCAAAAAAATTCAAAGGTTTTTAATTTTTATTTTTTTTCCACAGGGGTACATTTTTCCACATAGCTGTGATGTTTATGTTCACTCTGACTCACACTGGAAGGAAAGGAGGTGCTAATATCCATGATCAAATCAGTTCATAAATTTACTTCATTGCCTAGTCACACCATCAACACTTGTTTTTCCACTGAATTTGTTTCTCATTATTTCCTCTCTTCCACCTCACCCATGTGTGGTTTTAAACATACATCAATTGAAAAACATTCGCAAAAACATCCCCATGCATAGAAGCATTATAAAAGCAAGGTGACTTACCTTTTGACCATTCTCCCTGAAAGTGGAAAAATTTTGTGCTTTTTTGAGCAAGAAACTCTACTCTGAGGCTCTTCTCTTCCCTTGCCTGTCTTACACTGTGGCTTTAACCTCTACCATAATTATAATGTCCTTAACCAAGGACAATGATGTCACAACATTTTCATGTTATGATGGACCTCTTTCGGTTCTGGATATAATTACCACTTTTCTGGGTGTAGCCATGCAGTTGTCAAAGGAAAAGAGATAATATAAAAATAAAGAAACACTACAATGTCTGGTTCTTGGCCTATGTGTTCTTTATGCTGATATTGTTTGAATACCAAAGTCTGTGGCATCTTAACCACTAACACACAGAAGCTTTGTGCTATCTTCTGAAGGAATCAGAAAGTAAACAGCTGATTGACTTATTTCTCCTTTCCCTACTGAAACTTGTTATTGTTTGAAACACAAGAAGAACCGGTATTTCTACTTCATCTCTTTCTACTGCCTGATCAACTTCTTTCTCCATTCAGCAGAAACTGAATATTAAAATTAGCTATAATGTAGGTCTATGTGATGATGCAGAGTATATGAAGTCTATTTCCTGGCCTCCTTTGTGCCATTGTATATACTTCCCTGCAGAAATGACTTTTGGGGCTGCAAAGTCACTGAAAATTGTCTGGCAAGAGGATCTCTGCACAAAGAAATGTTTTTGTTGCGAGCTTCACCATTGCAAGTAAGTTGGGCAATCGCTGTTACTTCAGATTTTTAAAACTAAATTTCAAATGCTAACTTCATCCCAGCTGAGGATGAGGTCTCCTAAAAGAGGAATCCTAAAGAAATCATCTTTTCGGTCTGCTAAGCAAAATATCAGAGCCAACTGATCAAGGCTGAAATCAAAGCTCAGCTCCGGTCAGGAGAGTTTAACCAAAAGGCACACTTCCTCACTGAATGCCACAGACGTTTATTTTCCCTGCTGGAGTTCTTCCACAGCTCCCCCAAAAGCCATAGATGGGACGACAGTTTCTCCAAGCAGCTGTGCAAACTGCTATGCTAAGAGTGCTTAATCCTTACTGACATGCTCTGGCAATGAACACGTATCTGATGGCAACCCTGTTCTAGATAATTGTACGCTCTGTCCTTCCCTCTCTGCCCGCGCCGAGAGCTACACAGCTAAACATAGGGTAATCTCTCTCTCACACAAAAAAGGAAAAGCGTCTCTGCGCACCTCCCCGGCAATATGCAGAGCTCAGCCTTGACAGTCACCTGTGGGCTGCACGAGTGCTGTCAGAGCGGGGATGCGCCCTGTGTGGCACACAGAGGTGATGAAATCCTCATCAGCAACCTGGAAATGGAGGTCAGACATTCAGTCTCTGTGGAGCCCCATGAAACGATCTCAGTTTACTTGAGGTGCTTTGAGTCATGGGGCCTCAGAATGAGAACGCCAAACCCTGCAGCAAGTGGTCAAGTCAAGAGCCGTAACAGCAGCTGTATGTGTGCCGCAGTTACCTTTACAATATTGAGACTGGGCTATCGTTACTAAATGCAGTCAACTGCAACACAGGGAGCTTGTTTGTGCCTGGAACGATTGCATTTTAAGTATAATGGAAGAGGCAAGCATCACTACCAAAGGTCTGCCTGTTGCGTGAGTGCTGTTTTTATTGCTTTAGCTCACAAGCCGGTAGGAATTTGTTGGTCTGTCAGCTCAAAATAAAACTCAAGGAATCTAAATCTTTACTGAACTATTTGAATATCATGGCCCATTCTTTGTTTTTGTTGGGCGTTTTCAGCTTGATGACTTAAAATACAGAGGATGGGTGTGGTTAAACACCCTACTCCCACTCAGTCATTTCTAAAATGTATGTTCACGTTCAGTTTCTCCAAGATCCCTCTGGATTTTTGTCACTGCAGCAATGCTATGCCAGCTCCACAAGCTGAGAACAGGCATCCTGTTCTCACTCAGTTGCACATCCCCTAAGACATACAGTAACCACTTGGTAGAGAGGAACACGCTCTGTGACTAACACAGAAGTTCCTTCAAAAATTATTACAGAGCTTCACTTCAAGCCTTTGAGTCCTCGGACTTTCTGACATGCTAAACCAAATCCTTCCTCAGACTCTGTCCTACCAGCTCTAAGCAAGTACGTTGCAGGATGCATCATGACATACAAAATAATTTGCTTTCTTTGTAAAAATTCCTGCAATAAAATAATGAACATCAGATGTCCATTTCTTGCTAATGTGCTGACACTGCATAAAATGAATACTTCAACTCTCAGCCCAGAACAGCGTTTCCTACTCTTCATGCCATGGACCCGTAAGAATCTGTGATCCAGACTCCGTCATGAAGCATTCAGCCTTCAACTTAGATTAAGATAAATGTCCATGTCTTCTAATGAAATTTCTGTAACCAATGAACAGGCAGAGATACTCAGTCCACCTCAGTCCCATTCTGGAGGTAACTAGCTCTTATTATTAGCAGAAATCTCCTGTAGTAACTGCTCTTCTGTCTTCACTGTCTTCATGAAATGCCTGAAGGGGGGGGGCGGTGATTTAGTCTCTGGCTTTTCAAACATATTTTCCCCACATTCCTCTTCATCTTGACATTATTTCTGGTGGGATTCAGTCAGGTAATGATCATAGAATCATAGAATCATTTAAGTTGGAAAAGACCCCTAAGATCACTGCATCCAACCATAAACCTAACACTGCCTACTCCACCATCAAACCATGTCCCTAACTGCCACATCTACATGTCTTTTAAATACCTCCAGGGACGGTGACTCAAACACTTCCCTGGGCAGCCTGTTCCAGTGCTTGACAACCCTTTCGGTGAATAAATTTTTCCTAATATCTAATCTAAATCTCCCCTGGCACAACTTGAGGCTGTTTATCACTTGCTACACAGGAAAAGAGACCAACAACCACCTCACTACAACCTCCTCTCAGGCAGGTGTAGAGAGCAATGAGGTCTCCCCTCAGCCTCCTTTTCTCCAGGCTAAACAACCCCAGTTCCCTCAGCTGCTCCTCGTAGGATTTGTGCTCTAGACCCTTCTTCAGTTTCGTTGCCCTTCTCTGGACACACCCCAACACCTCAGTGTCCTTCTTGTAGTGAGGGGCCCAAAACTGAACACAGTATTTGAGGTGGGGCCTCACCAGTGCCGAGGACAGGGGGAGGATCACTGCCCTAGTCCTGCTGGCCACACCATTTCTGATACAAGCCAGGACGCTATTGGCCTTCTTGGCTACCTGGGCACACTGCCGGCTCATATTCAGCCGCCCACTGACCAACACCCCCAGGTCCTTTTCCTCCAGGCCCCTTTCCAGCCGCTCTTCCCCAAGCTTGTAGCATTGCGTGGGGTTGTTGTAACCCAGGTGCGGGACCCTGCACTGAGCCTTGTTGAACCTCATACAGCTGGCCTCGGCCCATCGATCCAGCCTGCCCAGATCCCTCTGTAGAGCCTTCCTACCCTCAAGCAGATCAACACTCCCACCCAGAAGATGCAACATCCTTTCTGCACACTCTGATCTCTCATGATTTTAACCCACAGAGTGTAGTTCATAATAGGAAAAGAAAGTGTTTGGCCGTTGATTTTGTCTGCAGTTTTCCCCTGTATTTTTCATAACTGTATTTCCTAACAGTGTTCGTCCACTGCATAAAAGCTTACTGGAGTGAATGTCATGCAAATTTAGACAATCTCATTGCTCTGCTATAGAACTAATACACAAAGACAAACCTATTGAACTGAATCGCTTCTAAGTTATGCAAGAAGAAATTCATCTATCATGCACCAGTCCATTTAGGCATAAGACAAATTGAAATTGGTATCAAATGAGGTATGAGAGAAAAGCCAGCATCAGCTAACAAGTTCAGTGTATGGTAAGTGAAGTAAGGTAAGAACTTATAGAAGTTAGATGCCATGGTTAATTCTTTTCTTCATTAAGTAAGAGTCATTCATGACAGGTACTCAAGGACTTACGGATCTTTGCAAAACAAAAAGATTGTTTTTTAAAACTCAGGTTATTGAAATTATCCCTGGCCAGTCTTTATAACAATATATTCATGTCTGTATTTTTATCAATATTTGAATCAATATCATGTTCCATTTGATTTATTTTCATTGTATGATCTTACTCTTATGGACACCAAAATGAAATACCTGGGTTTTATTTACAGGTACTCACTCTGTCTATTTCAAGTTTTTTGATGAAGCACGTTATTTTTTCCAGTTTTATAAACTTAATTGCTTCCTCTTCAAAAATATCCAGGCCAATATTAGAGGGCATAACCAGTACAGAAAAAAACAGTGCTGTTTTCTTACAGGTTATCTAAATTTGAGAAATTAGTTTCTTACTTTGTGCTGAGGTACATACTGATTAAATATTATCTCTCTATATATTTATCTCAATATAATATCACAGATAAAGTAAACTATGGCAATTAACAGGCATGGTTCCTATTAATAAATTTTATTTGTTGTTTTTTTTTTTCCTGAGAGTAAGTAACTTCATAATCAAGAACTGAAAAATTGCTGTTCTGTATGCAAGCAATCTTTTCTGAAGTTGTAGACTGTTACCACTGGTGACGGTGCTATATAGTATTTCTTCATTGTTTCCTTGGACTCTCCCTTCTGTGTGTTATTTCTTCTATTAAGGTTGCAGGATCCTTGGGGAAGAAACCACCATTTTGCTCTGAGTTTGTGCAGTATCTACCATGTTATGCTCACATTTTATGAATGATCCTTCTGAAAGTATAATCTTTGTTGCTTTTAAATAGTTGTCTGTCCCCACAAAAATCTCTATAGGCCATTTCCAGTTTCAATGCTGATATTATGAAAACTTGTGCAATTACATTCTTATACTTAAAATTTTATGCTGTAAATGTAATGTAATAGCTGTAAGTAGGGAAAATCATCCATGTAGGGGATATTTTTAAACTCAGAAGGAATCCAAAGATCAATGTGCAATTCACACATGCTAAAATGTGCTACTATTGACATGAGGGACATCCACTGGACTGAAGGAGGATAGGATGTGCCGAGTGGATATACATAGACATTTTATACTGAAAAAATACTTCTGTGTTGTTAAACTACAAGTTTAGCCTAGGTTTTCAATAGGATCTCATGAGTCATGTCAAGCTGCTTTGCAAGTTGCTTTGGAAGACGTAAGCCTGCTACTGCAAACCTCTTGTCTCAGAGCAACTACACTGTTGCTGGGTATTGCCATGTAACATCATGTGATCATCATATTCTTGAAGCCACTCCTTGAAAAGCCTGAGCCATTTTTAATGTATGGTTCACTGAATTTATAGTATTATCCTTTAATATGCTAGGTTTTTCCAGGAATTAACTACTACCTTTTATTGTAGCAGTAAATTACATAGTAAATGTGGCTTTTACTGTCTTTTTACTGACAGTGTCTAAGAATAAGCAAGGTTAAAGAACAATGCTAAAAATATCATCACATGGCATATATGATATGGTTATATTTAATCTCAGGGTTAGAGACAATTTCTGTAATGTAATTAGGACTTGTTTTTTTTCTTGGCATTAGATACTCCCTCTGTAAAATGGGGATAGAAATATTAATCTTTATGATGATGAAGAAAAGTAAACTCTGCTGTTGAAAAGCTAGGTATTATCTTCCTCCTCTCTGGCGGAATAAATCTCTATATAAGTTAAAATTATTCTCTCTATATATTTTACCCTGCTTCAGCATTTAATAAAATAGCCCCTGGACTCCAGACAAAAATGTTTTTTATAACACAGAATGATCTCTGGTTTTGTGCAGAATAACAACAAAATAAGATCATTACTGTCCTCATGAGTAACCAAAAAGTTAGATTGATTATGTTTTGCATTCATCCACAGAAAAACTTGGAGGAAAGTATTAGTCTTATTTCTGGAAATAAAATACATGTTTTACTATCCAAAGATTTCAAAAGTCTTTCACCATACCTAGAAAATATGTACTGCATCATATTTTATAAGTGGCTTTTGTTCTGAATAAGTTTTTTCTGATTGTCATAAAAATTTTCTCTGTAACAGCATGAACAATTTTAGTAATTTTATAATTTTGCTGCAGTCTGCCTTTTTACAGTATTCTGATGGAATTTCTCCATCCCAATGATACTTACTGAGTATTTTAAAGAGTTTCTTGAATTCAAATACAAAATGTAAATGAAATCCTTAACTAAATCACAGATGCAAATAACATCCAGATGGATCAGTACATGTATTTCATAAACAGTCCCTATCTTTGTAATGGGTTAAATTAAAATCCTGGATCCAACATGCAGCAAGTGGAAGTTTCAATCTTCTCAAATCCTTATTTGGATCTGATCTGCATGGCTGATGTCCATCACTAGTCAAAAATCTGTTTGCCCAGAGGAAAATGATTCCCACTGTAGTCACAAATAGTTACACGTATTTCTATGGGTGCCTGTGAAGCCAAAAGTTTGCACAGGTCGGGGAAGCAACCTTGTCAGAGGAAAAAAATACACAGATCCCATGCTGCAATTTTTTCCTGAATAAAATATTTCAAGCCCTGGCATGTCTGGACTGTATATAGTATGAACATATGCACGTGTTTATGTTTGTATGTAGTTTCCAATTCTAATATATATAAAAAAAAGGATATGAATGAGAACTTATGTATTTGACATGACCATAAGCAAGAACAAATGACCACTTCAGTCTAAAATTGCAATTACTTTCAATACTGTAAGAAAGAAATTTTATAAAAATCTACATGAATTTTATGTATGTATGGACATGCATGTGTGTTCATACAGAAGTATATTAAAGCTTATTTATAACTGTATGACTTGATGGGACAGGGATTTTTGATTTAAATGTTCTGTGATAGTACCAAACCCAGTAATGGAAAGACTCAGCAATGTTACAGCCAAAGTGCTAGACTCAACAACGGAAATGATGGGAGATGAATGGGAGTTACAATGGCAGCAGAGCCAAGCACTTCTTGGTAGTAGCAGACAGCAAAGCAAGGGGCGAGCAACAGAAATTGCAGCTTGGGAGGCTCAGCTTAAACGTTAAGAAAAAAAAAATGTTAACCAGAAGGTTAATACTGGCAACAGTCCCACTTTGAGCAGGAAGCTGGACTAAACGCATCCAGAGTTTCCTTCCAATCAGCATTTCTATGGTTCCATGAAATGCATTAAAAAGTGTGTGCCAGGTTTCACATCTTGAAAAAAACCAGCACACCGATATGATAACCCAGGTGGATTAGCAAGGCTTAGCTATGGATATTAATTAGTAGAACAAGAGGTAACTCTGCTTTTATCCAGGTCACCAACATATGATCATTTGTGAAAATATTAATGGGATAACTCCAATAAAAATTTTACAGAATTGACCTATAGCAGTTTACACTACAAGACTCCGCCTGAAATCTCTACAATTTACTTTTTCTTTGATGAGTCTTTCAACATTAAGAAGTGCTGGGCAGCTGTTAGGAATTATCGTCTGTATCAGCACCTTGGATTCTATTGTTGGGTTCCAGTAGTCAGCTCTCCCATTCCATAGAGCAATAAATTGTTAGTTTCTTTGATCAGGAAAGATCTTCCATTATAAATGTGCCAAAAATGTACCTGTATGTAATAATGTTAATTTGACTCAACAAGTTATCATAGAAATATAATTACAAGAAGTATAAATAAATAGAAATTATTTTAGTATTCAAGGGTAATGTAAAAAACTATTTTTTTTATTCACTGTGTTCTCTACCAAAGCAGAGTATGAAATATATACTTGATCATAAATTTTAATTTATTCATTTGAAAACACTTGCAAATATTCCTAATGCTCCATTCATTATCTTATATAATTCTACACACTGTTGCATCCTTTCATTCAAAAGGGAGAATTACCTCGTACTTGTCGGTTGCAGGCTCAGACATTTTGAGACACTCCCAAAAGTTTCCTCTTTTACTTGCACTTCTGTCAGAAGATTTCTAAATGTAAATGTAGGTACTTTAAAGTGTGTCCTGATTGCTTAATGATGAACAACCACAGATGACTTGACTTCTACGATGACTTCTACTTACTTAGGTACTAATTATAGATGTCTAGCTGAAATACACCCAACATTTTGAGTTAGCGTGGGAGGAGCTTGGGTACTATTCTGACAGGTGCTAGAATAAAACTTTAAGACTGACAAACAGGAAGCATTTAGGGAACTAATAGCCGAAAAGACTGACTGTAACTAGTCTTTGCTTTGGTTTTTCAGCTGTAAAACAGGGAAAATAATATCTCTTAGAAAAGAAAGAGCTCTTTGAAGTGTCATGAAGATACCCTGATTTTGCAGACCACTGTGAGTTTCTCGTCTGGAAGGTGTTATATATGGTGAGAACAAGTAATTGCTTGCTGTCTCCTGTCGAAGACAGATGCATAGTTAATCATGAATCCCATGCCTTCGTCTTGCAACCCAGATGCGGCAAATATATTTTTTACTTGCCTTCAGCTTAACAAGCAGAATGACTGGTTTCTTAATGAAGTATATGAGCCTGTGCCTAAATCCAGCATTCACTATCAGACCGAAACACTGGTTCACAGTACCCTGATAGATGTATCTGGCTCTTTCATATTCACCGTGCATGCGTATTCTTAAAAAGTCAGTGCACATTTTAAAAATGTCACTGCACGTTCACACATCAATGAACCTCATAGGTTTTTATTTCTGCCATGCTGATCCTGAAGAAAGCTTGTTTGCCTGAACTTACTTTTGTAATATATTTGGTTTTGTGATGAGGAGAAATTACGAGTCTATTTTAATTTACTGCACTGTTTGGTAACTAATAACACCTGGTGCGGATGAAAAGCTAATAGCCTAGTGGAGACAAAGCAAAGAAAAGGTATTCTCCCTAGTTAACTAAAATTAAAAATTCTTAATCTTCCAACCACATACTGTCAATTTTCTCAAATTTACCAAGAAATATCTCAGTATATATCAAGGACTGTAATGTGGCCTCCTCCCATTTCTCTTATGAAACATAAAAAAAAAAAATAAATCTGTTGCTTCTTATTTCCTAGTGCCAGTTTCTTGGGAAGTTACATTGTGGTAGTATCTACATTCTCAATAAATAGCACTAGATTTTTTTTTTTTTCAGTAGCCACTGCTTTACATTGGGAGGCAACTGACCCATTCCCACCTGAACCTGCTAGAGAATAACTTGAAAGTTTTTTAGGATTAAGCATTTCAGCAACTGAAGAGCAAATTAACCATATACAGTGCGATATTTCATACTACATGATTTTCAAGAGGAAAGTGGAACTACACAGGAATCACAGGCTCTTGCCAGAAACAAAGGAAAGTGTAAAATAAACTGTAGAAAATACACTGAAAACTCTTGCCTGCTTCACAGAAATCAGAAAGCAACACAAAAGAAAATTGCTGAAGCCCTTGCTTAACTTCTGAAATCAAGATACCATTCATGTGTTAATAAAGGAACTGCCTGCTTGCTTAGAGCCAAGGATTTTTCTGGACGGGGACTGAAGTTCTCAACACCAGGCAGCATCACGTCTTTCTGAAAGTGTCTCAAGACCCCAGTCTGTGAAGAAATTCCTAAGAAACACTTGATCAGATAAGAAGAATGTTTTCGAGCAATAATGCAAAGGTTTCCCAGATGGATGATTTTGTGCCATGAATAGAACACTGTGGGGCACTGTTTTTTACAAATAACTTTTATCCCCCCTTTTTTTTTTTCACACAGTTGTCTTTTATTTCCTCGCAATGTTGGTGGTAGGAATTGCTGTAGGCCTCACAGGAAGCAACCAGCCAACTTGGAGTTTCATAAAACACAGCGTACAGGCTTAAGCCTGCCCAGATACGTTGTTAAGCACAGGGCTGAGTTCAGGGCAGCTGTGTTACCTATATTCAAGCGCTCTTTTAGCAGTAAATCAAATCATAACATAATCTGATTTAGGATATACCAACACCACAGTGCAATGTCCTCTTTGAGCTACCTCAGGTGCTAGAAAGAATAAAAACGATGTTCATAAAGTAGTCCTCCCAGCTAATGGAACCAGCTTCTCAGCTGCCTACCAGTTAGCCTAGACAGAAAACAACGCTAATGAGCCTCTTCTACTCTCTGTATCTGAACTTCAAATATCATGAAACTGTTATAAGCATGACCACAAACTGGTCTCTTGGATGCAGTCTGAGTCCCCTTGCAGGCAGTAAAATTTTAGTAATAATATCAGCGAAGAATTTAACCAAGAAGGAAGAGAAGGGAGCATTATAATCTTGTTTGGTCTTTTTTACTTTCTCCTTACCCAGAAATAACTCCAGAGCGAAAACAGTGAAAAAAGAATCAGACTTGTGTTTCGCGCATGATTTCCAGCAGCCTCAGCAATACGAATTGGAAGCCACCCATCTAGCTATGCACGAAGACCACTAACCATACATTCAATAACATATTTCCATTTTTTGCTGTCTTTTTGGATTATTTCAATGGCACAGCTCAAGGCAGCTGCGCGCAGTGCCTAAGGAGTTGCAGCTGTTCATCGTGGATGTGTCAGGAAGGAGAGGGTTTGGAGCTTGTTTCCAGGGATCCTACTGTGTAGAAGGCTGGCAAGGACTGTGGAAAAGGGAGGGTATTGAAAAGAATTTCTGTAAAGCTGTTTCCCATAGTTGTGGCTTTGGTCACATGTGGTGAATAGCCGAGGTGGTTTTTGGTTGGACAGCCTGGGCACTTTCACAGCAACTATCAGGCAGTCAGCATTTCAGAGCTGGTGACTAAATCGTTGAGGGCTTTGGTTTTCAGCCATTTTCCTTGATAAATCTTATGAGGCCAGTCATGTACGGATGTTTGTAATGAAATAGCTCATTCTTTATATTTGCTCTTTCAGGGTGCCAGAATGTGAAGCCGGGTCAGGCTTTCAGTCAAACTCATGGTTTTTTGGGAAGCACTATTCAAAGGCACATAGGGGTAAGTACAATAACCTACTGAAAGGAGACTTCCCAATTTATTTGTTGCGCGCGCGAGAGAGAAGGTTATTTTCTGATCCTAGATAAGCAGATGACTTTGCTTTAATTATGTCACTGTAAAGAAGGCCTGGTGTTTTTGCGGCTGGCCTTTTAAGATCTCAAAAGCAACGTTCTTTGCAACATTAGGCAGTTACCATGGTGCAGTGGACTTATTTTTAGCCAATAGCTGGAGAATTTAGCTAGCCAGAGAGTGACGTAGATATATCGTGACAGAAAACTAGTCACATGGGATTTGTACAGAAATCTGCTGGGCACTTCTTTGATTAAAGTTTCACTCTGGTCTTCTGTGGTTGCCTGAAGCACAAGTGGTGAACTTAAAAATAAATAAATAAATAAAACTGCATTACAAGGAATTTTCATCTCTAGTGGTAAGCATAGAAGATATATATTGACAATTTTAATATGGATCAAATGCTTCACAGATTATGAAATCTTTTTCCACATGGCACCCACACAGTACAGTTTTATAGGTTTAGTTCTCCAGCTGTATCAGTTTATAGGAGGTGAATATGCTTATAATGCCTGTCTCTTGGTGCTGAACATATTTCATATCCTACCTCCCACCACTGTGGTAAAGGTAAACAAAGCAGGATTTAGAAAGCAAAAAAGGATGAATGAATCCAGCAGCCTTTGTGTCAACTCAACCAAGAAGATAGAAAGGAAGAGATATTTTGCAACAGGAACCTCACAGAAATTCCTGACAGTTTTGCCACTCTCCCACAGATTTTACAAATGTTTTGGATAATCCTTTGTGCCATAATGACAGGGACTGTACACATGAATGCAAATGATGTCTAACAAATGTCTTTTCTCTCTCTTCCTGTGTGTGTATCTATATACACACATACACATATAAATTTACAATCATCTCTTAAATAGAACTTTTATTATAAGCCATATCCTAAGGAGCTTCACGATCCATAAAATGTGACAACAAAGCAAATAGGTACCATGTGTTCAACACATTCATGGAAGAGACATTTACAGGCACTCAGAGATCACAGTGATATACCTGCCTGGATTCGGGTTATACCATGCATGAAGAAACTTTAGGTTCATTGGAATAGTATATGCATGTTCAGTGCTTATTTCACATATAAATTCCACATATGCCAAGACTCTAACGTGATTTAGTTATGGTTTTGTCTAATGCCTACATGACTGAAAGGTTGAAAACTGGTAGTTTCTAGGTGACTGGGCATGGAAATTGTGGAACAAGTTAATGAAGAAGATTCATGAAGAAAAGCCCCATGTTAGACAGGAAAGCAATTCTTGAGGATCGCCTGAAGCTAACAAATCAGGCTGGCACCACCTTGGTCTCCTATAAAAGGTCAATCAATACCTGTTCAGGGATGTCCATAATAGGCTTACTGAACTACCTCGGTATGTCCTCCAAGACTATGACCACGAGAAGCATTGTGGGTACCAAACGTTCATATAGGCATCCTAAAATAAGATTAATAAAATAAATACAGAAGAAAATGGATCTGAAAATCTTTCTCCTTCCATGAAGTAAAAACTGATTACAGAAGGGAAGGCAAAGCACAGTGAAATTTTAGGTTATCTTTAAAAATATCCTATCCTAACAGTTCCCTGTGACAATCAGTTTATATTTGGTAAAAGCAAACATTGTAACCAAATTAACCATGTGGAATACTAAAGAAGATGAAACTCCTGTAATGGTGCTTTTTTAATATACAGTAAATGCTGGCCTTGGTAAACTGCTTCTGAAATGAACAGAATGCTTCTGACTGCTTCTAAATGAAAGCAAACAACAGATTCAGAATCAACACCTAACCGCCCTGTAACTTAAAGAAGATCAATTCAAGATTTTTCTTTCTTTTTTCCTAATCAATAAAACTTAATGAACTTCAGAGACTGAATAATTTCCTGAGAGTTTACTAGTTTTATCCCTTTGGTCACCAGTCCTCTGCATTTAAGCTTATGACTTCCGTGAGCCTTCTAACTTGGAATTACATTTTCAGCTCTGAGTGAAATATTCACACCATCATTTCCCATCATCCTCTGAGATGTCATATCGCCAAAAGTCTGATTTATCTGGTAAAAAATCATAAGATAAATCATGGAACTCATGCCATGAAGAAAATCCATTTTGCCTTAAGATTCCAAGGCTCAACTCTTAGTAGCCTGGTGATAGTTTAGTTTGTCTCCACAGCTTTCATAAATTTATGGTTTTAGTTCAATGCCTGATACAGAGTTCTGTCTGATACATCACATAGTATCTTTCAGGGATAATCTTTGCTTTATTTTGAAAGCAGATTTTTTTTCCTTTTTTAAAATTTGAAATCTGGCATTTTAAATATATTATGTTTACAGGCTACAACATAGTTATGGTGGTAACAGGAACTTAAATAATCAGATCTGACATAATCTGATCCCATAATGGCTGGCTATCCACAATCTGCCCTATCAAGAATGATGCACACCTTTTCATATGTTGTGATGTGAAATAAACAAAACTACTACAATTTCCTAGTTGGCTGGAAATTAGTCTTTATGCATATACCAACAAAAACCTAATAGGGAAAAAAAAAGCAAAACTGAGACCCCAAACAAACAAACAAGCAAAATACCAAACTCTGCCTGAAAGATTTTAATCTCTGTCAGTGGGTGTCCATGTCATATTTTCAGGTCTCATCTCTTACAAATTGCAAGCTATTACTAATCATTAGTGCTAAGCTGGTCAGGTAATTCCTGCAGAATTTTCCCAAATTATCTTGTGTGCACAACTTGTTTTTACCAAAGTTATGTGATTTGAAAGAAAGATATTGAGAGGATAACAAACTGAAGCTGAAGCTAAATCGTATATTGGCATCTATGGAACTATATGAATGTAAATCAAAGAAAGAAGAATACGAGGTGTGGAAATGTTGTTTATACTTTATAGCTGGAAAATGGCAGCTGAAAGAGATGAGATTAAAAGAATTCAAAACTGGAAGATTAGCAGTAGGAAAACAAAACTTTAAGCCTCCAACTTATGCTGTCTGTGCAAGGTTACACATCAATGCAAGGTTGCATTGGACATCAAACCCCAGGCTAAGCTTAAAACACAAGCCACAGTTCTCCTGCTTTGAGCTGGTGTGCTGTTCAGACATCCATTCCCATTATCCATGACGGTATCTAAAAAACGTTTTTGTCATAGTCATGTAACCTTGCCATAAAATATACTGTAATCTTTCTTTGAGGAATTTTAGTCCTTTGTTATGCTGACTACATGTAAGTGGCTATAAAATATTTTAAGTCATTAAGTTCATCTGTCTGGAATTCAAATTTTGTTTCTAAATATTGTAATTCAAATCCAAAGGAGAAAGTGAGATGGTTTTGGCTTTAGACCTACTTAATAAACTGGTAGAACTCTTACACTGTACAGATTGCAAAGCTAATAACTTTTTCTATTTATTACTGCATAGAAAAGATGTATTTTTTATTAAAATGGCAATTTCTTTCCAAAATATTTATTCTGGAAATACATCTTGGGGATTCCAATTTTTTTTAAAACATATTTAGTTCTTTTTAGAAAACAAAATTGAGACTTTAATATTTTTCATTGTGCTTTTTCAGTAAACCCAGACATTTTTGCTAAATCAGATGCATTTTTATATTTATTAAAACTGAAATAACTTTGGGAAAATTCTTAGTTTGAAAAAGCAATTTTTTTATTTTTTATTTTTGCTTCTGGATCTCAATATTATTTTTTGCAATAAGACTTTGCCATTTATATACTAACATGGAAATTAGAACATGATTTTCTTGGATATTATTTAACCAAAACTGATGAAAGAATTACTGGATACTGTGAGGGAAATACAGAGGAGAAATAGGAGAAGAAGATAAGGAAAATAAATGAATAAAAGTGACAGAAGAGATTACAAAAGAAGAAAATGAATTTTTTAATTTCCTGAGGAAAAAACCCACAACAATCATAGTAATGCATTGTTGATTTGGGTGCAATGGAAATGGATGAAGTACAAAATCTGCACAAGATTTTTGGAAGAAGTTTGCAAAATCATTAACCATGCACTAGCAACCAATAACAAACAAGCCCAAGACTGTAAGTACAATTTTTGTGTTGAATTATTTGACTAGTTAGATTCAATGAATTTTTAAATCAGGCCTTCCTTCTGAGGTGTCTTTTATTGTGTGCTTTCACATTCATGTAGCTTTATTGATTGTATCTTCTTCACTGCCATATGTTAAATTGCAAGCAATAAAATTGAAACATTAAATCACATTCCTTTCCTTTCATGTGTCACTTACCTATTGGGAACATATGTTACACTGGCACAATAAAACTTGCCCTGAAGGCCTAGTCTGTGTACACAATGCTGTGAAAATGGAGGCATATAAAAATGTCCCTGTGTCCTAACTGAAGATTAAGCTTCAATAAAATAATATTATAAATATTTTGAACATAAAATATGACTTGTAACGATGTAATAACAAATTCTCTGGAGTCTGTGGCCGTAAAAGGAACGCAGAAGGATATCTGCAGCGTGTGTCTTCCAGCAGAGGTTACCACTTCACCTACGATGCAGGCCACAATTTTTTTCCTAAAAGAGTTTAACTCAGACACTCTTTCCCCTCAGTTGACTTTTTTTGCCAGATTAACCTAGCAGGCAGTTATTATTTTTGTAACACATTTGTTTGCTCTTCATCCGAGACAACTGAGAGCTATACAAAGAAAAATAATATTCATTTCATTATGGTTTAAAATTATTGTAACAGGAAGGAAATTTAAATATTCTGTACAGTAGTTAATGAAACACCCTGGGTTTAGTTTGACTTATACCTCTGTACTTCCAATTAAACAAGAAACTGGTTTCAGCTTGGTTTTCTCTTTTGGAAAGGCATATCCTTTTATGGCTGCCATTTTTGTTTTTCCAAGGACCTAGTTCTGACCCATTACAACTGCAGAACCAGAAGTTTGGAGTATGGCTTCCAGAACATTGAATCGTATCTGATACCTAACTAACTGAGATTAGGATATGAAATACTCACTTACGCCTTTGTTAGAACCAGACTGATTGGTTCTCTCTGAGAGACAGGCTGTTGAACTAAGTAACAGTTCTGATCCAGTCATTCCTTAAAACTCCTACCTTTATAAAGAACTAGTGTAGATAATGAGATAAAAATGCTAGGTTTTAATCAAAGTTTTGTTCCTAACTCATAAGCACCAGATGATCCTCATACTAAAGTCCCTATATTTTGATTATAAACTTATATTATACAAACAACGTACAAATTTACTAAAAGGAAGTGAAAAGTTCTGAATTTTGTTTTTTAGCAGCATGCATAGTTCAGAAAGTTTTGCTCATCTTATTTCTTTCCTCTTGGTCTGGCATTGGCAGAGGTTGTTCAGTAGCAAGCAGAAGCATGGCACAGCAGTTTGAAGAAAGTGAAGAAAAATATTTTTTGTAGCTGAATGTTAAGATAGTTCAAACCAGAGAGTACGTAATTGTCATAACCACACTGGAACTAACTCACCTATTCTTCCTGAAAGTGCCATGGGGTCTTCATTTCACAACCAGTCCATGGGACATTAGAGTTTATTGTTTGTTTCATTGCAAAAGGCTGTGAAATACTGAGATTGAAAGTAACTTTAGTTTGATTTCCAAAAGAAAGAACAGAGTTTAACTGATATTTGCTAGAGCATGGGTCCAACAAAACAGCTGGAGTTTAAATGAAAAGGACTTCTATTTCCATTACAAAAATGAATTTTCTGTCTTGTCTGGGAGAGATGCTAGGTTCCTTCGTCTGCTCCAGGATAATAGCGCTACAGTCTGCCTATACTTATGTATCTCATCCAATTCTTTTTCTTCTGACTATAGTCCTTGCAAACGAGTTTTTCAGTAAAAAAATCAAAACAATGTCTAACTTAATGAGCATTATAGAACACTGAGAAAAGCTGTCAGTTCATCCGACCCTTATTATTTCATCATGAAAAGTCTGATCCCGAGACATTATCCATTGCTTTTTATTCCCAAGCCCAGGAGGGAGCAAATCAATTGCAAATGCAAAATTTGTCAAAGGCTTTGGGCCCAAACCTTGAAAAAGAAGTACAGCCCATGCTAAATGGCTGTGCTCCATAAAAACTACAATGGGGGCAGTGGGAAGGAATCTTCAGTCCCGGCCAGAAAAACTGCTTATGCAGCTGGGTCACAGATGCTAATTTAGAGGAAGGGGCACAGAAGTGATTGCTGGCATTTTCCCTCAAAAGATTTGATCCAATATATCTGTACAGCATTTCAGTGTGTTACATACATTCACAGACTAAAAATATTGGTACCAAACAGGGAAGATGTAACAATCTTATAGAACATATAAGAAGTCCTCTTATAGCTGTTGTTGCCCTCTTTGTGCCACCAGCTTGCAACTCTTCAATGAATGCATTGGTTCCATGGGTGTGTGTATCTTAGGGTAGGATATACCTCTTCAAATTTTAGCCATATGAGGTTTGATATTTAAGTTTGAGTTAGTTACCCTTTCTCTACAACAAAGAAAGCTCTTTCAGAGACATAAATGCCAAAAAAGGCAAATCTGTGTTTGGATGTACTGACTTCTTTTTGTTGGTATAAAGGGAAGCAGAAATTAACATTTTAAACTCTTAAAATCCTATTCCTAGTTCCCATTTATTATTCTTATAGAGTTGAATTCTACAGACCTCAATCACTCTTAAGGCAGTCCCTTCCTAGGCAACCAGTACCACTGTTTGCAAGGGGTTAACCGGGCTGTCAGGTACTACTCAGTGAATAAGTATGGTGGAATCTGGCTCTCTGCCCAAGCATGTTGAATGAGGTTGGCTAAGAATGCTTGATTTACTGTGAACAAATAGTTAAAGCAAAATTCAAACCAGATAAATAGATCATTCATGTAATAGTCACCCACTACTACCACCCCCTGCTACTATGACATTATGAATACAGAATGTCATTATGGAACTAGGATTGTGAAGCTTAGCTGTATTGCAAATTCTGTGCAGGGCTACACAGGGTTATCTCAGTTCTGCGAGTATAGTTCCACAGGGTGCATTCTTGTAGAACCATCAGAAAAAAAAAAAATTATGTATGTGTAACTGTCTTTGCATTGCTTAGGGTGAAAACAGCATGGCGAAAGACAACATTTCTAATACAAGTATAGTGTCTTCTCATCTGTGGCTTTCTGTATAGAAAAAAAAGTCTATGGTTGCATTTAAATCATAGCTAGGTAGATAAGCCTGGTCTACCATCAAAAAAGCTGAGTAAACTCACCTGCACTGAGATTTCTGCTCTTACAGCTAAGCTATCTTTAACCAAGGGAGTTCAGCCAAGTTAGGCTGCATGTCTTTATACCTACACACACACACACACATACATGCATTCATAAACACATATATACAAGCCTATACAGCCTACAGCTACTCTTGCACAGAAGCTATGTCAGAGCTATGACAATAAGAGCCTCTGACATTTTGAAAGTACTCAGAGTCGGTTAATGCTTTGAGGTAGATCTGCATAGACAGTTCCTTTGCAGTGAACTCACCGAAGGAGTCTGAAAGACTTTTAACCTGAAGAAAGCCAGATTTAATTAGCATACACATTAGGACAACTCCATAAATACAGCTCATCATAACTCAGTCAAACACAATAGAAAAGAAAAGGGTTTATATACAACTCTCCGCTGTGTCTCTGCAGGGATGCTCTCAGCTTCTAGCCAGCTCAGTAGCTTTGAGCTGCAGGAAAATTGGCACAGCTCTTTGTGGCCCTGGGGAAGTTTCTCTCCTCGTTTCTGATGCCTGGTTTTTCTCTGCCTGCTGCTCCTCTCAGCAGTCCCTGTTGTGCGGGACTTTCCTGTGATTTTCTACTTTTTGCTGACCAGCTTCCAGTCCCTGAAGGCTTGTCTCCTCTGAATGAACTAAATCACTTCCAGGGGAGGAACCATTTTTCTACCCAGGGAGCTTCATCTGACCCCATCATTTTTCTTAAGAGAATGTAACACATAAACAGAAACAAAGAAAGAGTAGTACTATTAGTATATATATAAAATAGTAATATTCTTTCCTTAGCAGTGATATTATTTACTGATCTTAAGCATGAAAGACAGGATACAAGGAAGATCTGCAGCACCCAAGGCAAGACTGGAAGTGCTCAAAGACTGACTGAACCAAATCTATGGCAAAGCCTGGTTCACCTATGCAGGATATTTTGATGCAAATTTTGGCTAAAGGGTCTAAGTAGGAAATAGTGCCTTTCTTATAATTATCCAGCTTACAAAGTGCATCACAGGAAGAGAGATTCCTCGAAGAAGCTCAACAGAAGAAACATGATAACCAAGACTTTGCATGGTGAGAAATCACTTCAGATGAGACAACAAGAAATACTAAATCCAGAATAGCTCTGAATTACTTTTATTCTTTAGGGGACTGGCATCAACCCAAGAGGAGCTTCAGTCCACCCGGGTTTCAGAGTCTGGAAAAAAACCCACTGTAGGTCTCAACCTCCCTTACGAGAAGAGATTCTGGGTTTTGGTTGTATTGTTTAATTTTGTTTTGTTTTAAACTGAAGAATAGTAGTGGTAATACATACTCTATTGCTTCCAGTGGATTTAATAATATTTTTTTAACTAAGTGTAAGATACGTCAAGACTCCTGAAAGTAGGCTGCACAACAAAATTGCATCCTAAGGCACTGGCTGCTTGAGCTGGGCAGCTTGGAGCAGAGCAGCATGTATATAGGGAAGTTTTCTGTTCAGACAAGGAAGGCTGCAGTAAGTATTTACAGCTAGAGAATTAATAGCAAAGCCAGACCTTTCTGTCTAACTTGAAGTCATATTTAATGACAGAGTTTCTAAAATGTGTTTTCTAATTACTCCTAGCAAGTCACTGAACACCAATTAGGTGAATGTAAATTAGATTCCTTGAAATAAAGGCATAATCATTGCATAATAAATATCTAAGAAACATGCAATACCTAAGAAAAGTGCACTACCTAAGATAAATAACTTTTAAATCTTTCCTTCCTAATCCTTGCAACCAATCAACTCTTGAAAAGAGGAAATTTCTGGAAAATCTCTGTCTCCTAGTAATGCTTACTGCTATTGAGTTTAGTAGTCTTATTGAAGATTTAGCTCCTCCTTTGTTAGTTTAGTAAAAATACAGAAGAGCTTGACAAAACTAATATCTAAAAAAACCCCCACCTCTTCCAATACGAATCTATAAGGAAACTGTTAGACAATATTTCATGACAGACATCATATGAACAACCATTTATAGCTTGACTAAAGTAAAAAATTTCTGACCTTAAACCAATTACTATTTATATTGTTTCTTAACTAGAAAATTAGCTCCATGAACATTTTTGACAGCTCCCAACTTTTCTGAAAAAGCAGCAAACCTTTCTGTTTTAGTTGCGGCATTGGTGAGAACAATTCATTTTTTGCACCGCAGTTTACAGTTTGAAGAGTATTTCTTTGCATGTTGCATTTGCCTATTCAGTTCACTGTCACAGCTAACAAAGGGAGCCAAGCACTGAGACAGTTAAAGTCTTGGAAGCAAAAAGAGTGATAAAACATATTTTAAATATTGGTAAACCTACTACAGAATGGTATAATGAAAGTGGATTGAGACATGTTGAGATGAAAACCATACCTTTTGTCTGGAGTTTTGTTTTCCAAAAACCCTCCAGCTTTTTATGTAAAAATCTCTAACTCTGTCTTTCTCTTCTCAAAGGTGCTTAGAATTTCTTGAGAGAAAAAAAAGACCACAAACCAAACCCTGAAAGAAATCAGCCTGCTTCCTTCATATCTTTTGTTCACACTTACCATGTAGCTCAGGATTTTTTGTAGTAGAGTCAAGGTGTGAAATTTGCCTTTTGTCCTGTTTCACCCAGTCAGCAAAGCAAACCATCCTAGGGAATACTCCTGGAGACTAAACCTCCACTTCTCAAAAAGTAAGTCTGTTTAATATTAATAGCGTACAATTACCAGTACCCACCCTTGTAGGAGGGTGATGAAACCGCTTTTCCCATTTAACATTCCAACATGCCATCTCAGAAATGTAATACCTAAATCCCATTTAGAGAGATATTTCCAAGTACCCCCACATTCACAGTGTTTTCCTGGGGGCTGAATTTATTTTTAAGATCTCTGCATATTTTCTTGTCCGAGAAAAGGACACCAAATGCCATGCCTATCAATTACTAAATACATATATATGATCCATTTGGAAAATATTGCAAAAATTTGACTGTAAATATCTTTGCAAGCTGCAGAAAAATCAGATCGATATGCTTAAAGGTGCTATGAATACATGAGTGTCAGATGCACTGCGCTACAGAAAGCACAACTCCTTTTTGTTATTTAATGCTGAGTCCACATGGCTGGCTAGTGGTAAAAACAAATCCATTTACTAAGGCCGTTCACAAACAGATGAGCAGTGTAATCTTTTACTGAGATAAAAGTAAAGAAAACAAGGACATGTGAGTGTTTAATATGATCAAACTAATGGCAGCACTACTTTAAATTTATAAAAGCTCTTAACCACCTGGTTTTCACAACATAGACCTCAGGGTGGAATTATTGTTCTGATTCTCCTGTAACACTGCCATGATAGAGGGTAGGTTTTCCAAAATATATGTAATCAAAACAATCCTAGGCAGTTGTGTATACCCAAAACACTCTGCAGGACAAGGCACAGACGTACACTTTATAAGCCTTCAGGTTATTTTCTGCTGAATTTAAGGGGGAGAAGTAACAAACAATACTTCTTTACATAGTTCGGAAAATATTCAATACTAGCCATCATTATCTCAAACTAGTAGACCTGCTCTTGTATTTCAAATCAGATGGATGTTATCTATTCTAGTATGATTGCTATATTTTACATGATTGTATGTGGTCCAAGTTTTGATTATGGCCTGTGGGCATTCTTGCAATATGAATTGATTTATTGTAGAGGTCTTTAGTTATGATGCTAATAAATGTATAAGGCCAGCTAAAATCAAGAGGATAAGTGCAACAATTAGCACAATAGTTCCATGAAAAGTATAATTACAATATTGAGAAGTAGAGAATAGTTGGGAGAATGAGACTTATTAATTGAAATAATTTTCCTCTTCGCAAGTAAATTTGAAGACTTATTCGTCCATGACTTAATGATCAGCATCTGGATCATTGTGATGAGATTATTCTTTTGCTCTAAGCCTTGGATTCATCCCATGAAAACGTAGCTGCCTACAAACCAGGTACCTAGGTTTAGCTAGACATCTACAGTCTCACTGTGCCTAATGCAAAAAGGTAGGGTCATTTTCCCCTCTCTTTTAGGACTGAATGAACTCTACCTATGGAAGAGTTAGTAAGAAAAAAATAATCTCCTTCAGTATGAATTAGCAGGATGAGTTTAGTTATAGCAATCACCAATTTAGTGTTTCAGTATTGCTAATTCATGTATCCAATGCACTTTTTCAGATTTTAGCTACTCAAACTCTTTACATTATCAAAGAAAACTTTGGGATGCAAAGGATATCGGTTTGAGATATACCAGCACTATGTTCTGAAGACTTTAATTGAAGTGACTTATATTACACTTCTGTCAGAAATCAGTAAATTTACAGAATAATGTTCTGGCATTTATGACTGTATTTCCACTATTAATGATGAGTCTTATTTTCTTCTGGCATAAACTGGCATACCTCCTTTGAAATCAATGAGTCTGTGCCGTCTTATTATAACCCAGAATTGAACCCACTGAACCAGCTTCTGCTTGTTGATATTCTGTGAAATAAAAGGGTTTTGGTTTTGAGTTGAGCCCTCAGGATTGCACCAAATAATCTGTCAATTTTGCATGCCAAAACTGCGGGCTGTTGGTGTGTAGAGCAAATGGGCAGATGATACACAGAGGACCTGGAAACAGAAAGGAATTGCTGCCTGAGCTATTTCACCCTCCACATGTGGTGCAGCTTTACTCAACAAAAACAGCTTGTTTCATTATGTATTTTTTTCTTTTCTTTTTTTTGCACTATCTAGAGATTTTATGGTTTATTTGGGATATAGCCATTTTGAAAATGTTGCCTTAGTTAATTTTTTGATAAAGTGCCCAGAAGCTTTTGCTCTGAAGGAAGAAAACTTCATAGTGTAAAAATTTTGGCATTTAAATTTAAGTTTGTCTTACAAACATTTACAAACATGCTCAATTCAGAGGTAGTCATCCTAAAGTTTCTGAACTATGAATGTTTTGCAAGCATATGGTATGAACAGATGATGTAGAACATGATAATAGGAGTTTGTAAGAGCAGACTAGCATTATCATGGTTGAGTTCTAAGGTTATCCAGCTACTGAATCCAAGAAACTACTATAACTCGCTTTGCCATGTAGAGTTACTCTATATATTTAATAAGAGTTACTCTAGATAATTACTATAACTGAGGTTAATAATTTGCATTTTAAATACCATAACTATACAGTCACAGTTACTGATGTTTCTTAAAATCTGTTCAGGTAATAAAGACTAAGAAATATTCTTTGTTTGATATTGTTAACCACTTTTTAATGGAGTAAATAATACTTTTATGTTATTCAGACCTCAAGAAATTAAACATTTTTGTCCAAGGAATTCACTCTGCAAATTAAGTACATTATATAAATTTTACAGAGATTCCCTTAACTGGTCATATGAAAACTGATTTCCAAAGAGTAAGGGAATAATTTTAGACAGTTTTTCTTCTTTGGTAATTTTTGTGCCAAAGATGATTCAGAAAAGAACATCTTTTTACACTGAAATACATGGCAAAGAAATGACTGTTAAAATGGAAGAAAATGTAGCATGTGGAGGAAGATGGGAGAAAACCTAAAGGTATTTTGGAAAAAACAGAAGAAAATGCTAGGAAAGAAAGGTGGAATAGAGCAGAGTGAAATAAATCCTATGTCCAAGTACAGTTTGAGCACTGGAACTAGGGTAACTAAGAAATGACTGTGATACCACAGGTATGAAAGAAGAAACAAATGAGGGAGTGAATAGGTTACTACTGTACTGTGTAGATCAAAAAGTGATTCCTACATTTCAGATAGGAAAAAGTCTCTAGGAAGAAGCAAGCCAAAGGCATGATCCAATTTTTCAGAAGGATTGTTGGAGAAATTATGTTTTATTAGATTTCAAGACAAGAAGAGACCACTATAGTTACCCATTTTAAACTCTCACATCATAAACGGAAGAATTTAGCCAATGATTTTGCAGCGTGCACATAATTTTTGATTGAACCAGTACATATCTTTCAGCGAGATACCCTAAAAGACTCAACATGCTGAATATCTATACCTAGCTTATTCAAGTCACTAATAAACTACCCTATTAAGCTATTATACTGTTTTTCTTACAATTTCAGCCCTTGGATCTAGTTACGTTTCCCACTGGATCAAAGACTCTTCTGCAATTTTAGCAATGTCATGGACCAGTAAGATTTGGTAATGACCTGAATAGAAAACAAAATGCATTGGGACAGTAAGAAAAGGACAGTGTGGAATAGCAGGTTTAGGCAAATATGAGGACTAGGAAAGAACTGTGAGGAAATATGTGATGTCAGTTTTGTGAAATAAATTCTCATCACAGCAGAAACATGGCAAAAGAAATCACATTTTTGCCAGATGCATGAAAAGCAAAACATATGGCTTGTTTGTCTCACATTTTTTGCATGTTTCTTCTGTGTTGACAGACAGGTTTTGGAAGATGGAAAGTGCCTTTCATTTCAGTGAAATGTCCATATACTTTTTATCATTCTTACTATTATTTTGCCAGCTTGAAAAGGACTGTTTCAAATGGTTAAATATGATTCCAAAGAAAATTAAAGCCAGGAATACACTGGAAAAATTCAAGAATAAGCCAGAAATTTTAATGAGTCCTACAATTTTATAAAAGATATCATTTTGGGGGAGCTGCATTTTTTCCACATTCCTGGGGAGGGCTTTTAGCAATGGAAGAAAACAGAACTTACATATCCCTTTATTGGTCAGGATAGAGGAAAATCTCTACAGACTTTGCTTTTATTTCACCATTTTTTTACTGCTTTTTTACCTGTCACCAAAAAAGAAATCCTATTCTTTTTGAAGACAGTGAACAAAACAGATTCCAGGAAATAGCTTCTTATTCTTTAAGACATTTTTCATTTAAAAACAGAAAAGGAAAAAAACCAAACCCAAATTCCTGCCGTACCATCCCACAATACATCCAGAGATTAATAAAATTCATGCTGGTTAAGAAGCTAAGGTAAAGTCCTGACCTACCTGACCCACAGCAAAAAAAAAAATCCATATTTTTCTGCACCCGTGAGTGTGACAGTGCCTAAATGTAGATGCCTGGTCCTGGGAACAGACTTCACAGGTGGACTCCCAATTTTTTCTCAGTCAAGGAGGCAGTTTGGCAGCTAAGAATGGGCTCTGCAATACACAGTGTATTGGGCAATAGGACAGTGAGACGTGAGACATAGTGAGGAAATCTGCCCTCTTCAAGGCCTGGAGTATGTTTGTCCCTTGAGCAGAAGCATTTGGTCATGTTTCATAGATGCTAACCCTGCATCTGGATGTCCTGGGAACATGTCATCGTGACATCTAAAGTGTCTCCAAGCTCAAAGCACCTCCATTTGGACATAATGCGTGAATATATGAGCCCATACCTATCTTCTTCCAAGACCTTTCAGCTCAAGGAAATCTTGTTAGCAGCAGAGAGCACTTGGCTTACCTCTTCACTGTATCAGGGTCTGGGTTCTGGAAGCAAGGAATGTAGAGGCAACACTTTCCACACACAAACAGTTACAGGGAGAATTTTATTCTTAAATGTTGATTTCATGGCCCATTCTTTCCTTTTTTCTTTTTTTCTAGTTTGTTTCTCTGTCTTGTCATTTTTGAAACATAAGATTTTTTTTAGAGTTGTGTGAAACCGCAGCTCTCAAAACTATGACAACACTTATGAGTAACTGCCACTGTGCTGATAGTTAAGCGTCCAAGTTTAGCGCAACATGTCTTTGAAAATGGTCCCAAAGTGATGACACTAATGATTTTGATTATGAAGCAGAGAAGGGAAATGATAATTAGCTATTAATCTGCAACATATATGTTGGCAGTCAAAGTAAAAGAGTTACTATGGATTAAAAATCAAATTAACTACCACACTCATGTAACAAGGACAGAATTAGGCTATACCTCAGGAAGGCATTTAAACCGGTATCTAAATTAAGTAAAGAGATGTCCACTGAAATGCATTGTTTAAAAACAGAAGTAAAGTGAAGTCAGTGAGATAAAATAGCAACCAATAGGACTAGTCATGTTTATAAGTATTTAAATACCTTTGGGGTAACTAAGGATATGGTTTGCACGAAGGAGTAACAGAAAATTCAATTTATGGATATGCTTTCGGCCAAATATTTTAATGGTATGCAACAACTATAATACAAATCTGTCTGAGAACAAGTTGTGTAAAAATTGCATAAGGATCCTGAGATACGTGCCTTTGTACGATAACTTTATAAATCACTCCTGCAGAACTGAGGAGTCAGCATCCTGCTATGCACAGCTGCTTGCCCAGAGAACTTCAAATAAAAAAAAAAAAAAAAATAGAAAAAACCCTAATGTGGAAAAACACTATACAGCTGAAAAATTAGACAAGCACAGTTTGTACTGCATCATTAGTCATGTATTGGCAAGTCCTGATTATCAAGGGTGTCACCAGCTCAGAAGTCATTTGGTATTCTGGTTTAGCCTGTAAATATCTAGTCGCATGCTAAATAAAACTGTCATTTTTGCCCATGTTATTTTAGCATAAGATTCTTTAGTTATTTAGAAACTCCTGTGAATGTTTTGGAATTTCAGCATACAGAACAACTGGAGAAGCAAGCCCTTAACTAAGCCAGTTATAAACTACTCTGTTCTTACAAAACGGGTTATCTATGTGCAAGAGTCCATCCTGTGACAGTTGATCACACTTTGTTGAGCTGAGCCAAGAAAAACGCAGGTAAGATCCAGAAAGCTAATGGCAACTAAAACACAGTTCATTAGATTGCAATAAAAGGTTAATATTGATTAAATATCTACAAGTAGAAGTGAGTCATGGAGCTTTGGTTAAAAACAAGGTCCGTTTCAGAGAAAGCCCAAGAAAAAACCTGCCCCATGGAAGTGGACAGAAATGGTACTTTAGGAGTGAGCAAAGGAGCTTTACAAATGGGACAAATAATAGTACTATCGAAACAGTTAAATACATTTTGGAACTTAGGAATTTCCAGAATGTTGAACTGAAATGAATAAAGTTTACTCCAATGCACATACACAGAAGATGAGAAAGGAATGCTTTATCTATTCACACAGTAAATGAATGAAGTTTTTACCATTTCTCCAGATGCATTAGATTAAAAGGAGATCAAACCGAGGAGACTGTTTCAGACTGGTAAAAGCAAATAGTCCATTAAAAGCAGATTAACACTGAAAGCACAATTGTTCTACACATTTTTCTGAAAGATTTTAATGTCACCTACTAGGGTGCAAAATACAGATGATGACTGGAAATTCCAGGTCAGAGACTAAAGGTGAACTCAAGGTGAGAAGTGTCTTAAGAACAGAAAGAGAGAAAGAAACACTGAGCACACCCAGCCAGGAAATCTATAAGATTAATTGGTACGATGGCATAGTTTATGCTTTTCCTTTAGGGACAGTGTACTTACTAATAACTAGAAGATATCAATACACGACCTGCAATGAGAAGAGTGCTTTTTTTTTTTTTTTGCTGTGAGCAGAATTCATCAATATCTACAGGAAAATACAAGGGTCTAGCTTATATTTACTGTGAGACAGGCAGGGAATTGCATTTAGAGTTGAAAATTGGGAGAACACATTAGCATAGGTTTGTGACAGTTGGATAGCCAGAAAGAGAGGATAGGTTTTCTAGCACTTGCGTTCTTTAAAAACTGTTCTAGATTAATAGGTTTCTATTGCCAAGGGTTTGATATTCGTAGATATTTATTAGTTTTCCCTCAAATATTTAGGGGATAGTTAAGAATTATTGAGATTTCATTTTATTGGCAATCCAAGACTTATTTCTACAATATTGGAATGTACTCCATGTTTCAGAGAGAAATCACAAGAGCAGAAAATCTCACCGGCAAAATTTTTTATTACAATAACAGAAACAATGTTTTAGAGTGAGCGGGATTTGTAAAGGCTCTTACCTGCCTCTAGTAAAAGGCATACTAGGTCTTTAGGAATACAGGAAGGAGGAATAATACTTAGAAACAAAAGCAGTTAGCAAATCCCTACTTGCAGTATTCATGAATGGTCATTTGACACAGAGGTCAGGGTTTTGTTCTCTATCCACCCACCATAAAAGCTCAAATAACATCAGCACATTGCGATCGCAGAGTAATACAGCAGTAAAAAGAAAGCATACTGGCACTTGACAAGAGTTTGGAATAGTAAAGTGGCACAGTGATATAGTAAGTGAGGTCAATGTCTAGTTGGGAGCTATAATTGTTTATGAGCCTGTCTGGAAAAGCTGATTTTGATGTTTACATTCAAGGTTCTTGGGGAGCAGAGATTTGGCCAGACTGGTGGAAAAAGTAATGTTTTTTTTAAGGAGTTTGGCTTTTAGGGTTTCCAGCCCTTATATTTTTGGTCACTGGGGATGAATGGCCACTAGGACTGCAGAGCAGTCCTTGGAGCTTATGATTTAAGCATTACTAAGACAATTAACAAGGTAGCTGCAGATCCAGTGCTAGTGATCTTAGGCTGTGGGCTTTTTATTTTGAAAGGTCCTCAAATATATTTTTTCAGGCCAGACATTTAGTCAGGTTCATTAGAAACACATACCTATTTCTCCCCTTTTTCCACTTGGTTACAATATTATTTGCTTTAAGAAGTCCAAAAAAGACTTTAACAATAATGCTGATTATTTCTGTCACCTGTGGCTCAGTAGATGGGCTTAAGCAGTACATGCAAGTATATTTGGAGCCCACACAAAACCTCAGTGGAACCAAAACTAGACTTTCAATAGTCCATGCTACGTTTATGTAATATTTTCTAATATTTCACATGCAATTACATTTAGTGTCTGGCTGCCCTCTAACTTACCTGCCTCCACTTTGTGGCTTCCCTAGGCAATAATTTAAACATAAAAAAAAAAAAAAAAAAGAAAACTCTTTATCTCTGTCTATTTTATGGATTTTAGGAGCTGGGTCAAAGTGAATTTACCAATGGACCAGACAGGGATGTACAAAGATGAAAATAGATTTCAGACCTGTTATTTAATTCAGGAAGCATCTATGGGTGGTGAAAATTAAACAATATCATCTATCCTGGGTTTTACTGGGCTTGAGATTTCTTTTCCTCTTCTATAGGGGAAAATAAAGATTCATCAATCATGTCTAGTCTAAACTTGTTTTTAGAAAGAGATGACCCCAAAAATCCAAATTTATTATCAGATCTGTATTTTTACCAAAGCTGAGGGTTTTTAGACATATAGTTATATTGCTCGTAACAGAAATTGAGTTTGTCATAAAGATCTTGCATGGATCCAGATCACTGCTTTGCTGAAGTATGAGGACACCCAGCTCCATCCCTCATTTTAACAAATGGGAAATAATGATATTGTCTTGTTTTTCCTGAACTCCATATAATTTGGCTACAGTTCCCTTCGCAAGAACTAATTGTTTAAAAAAATTATGGCATGTATACCAATAGCAGTGGTAAAACTACTTCAAAGTATGTGCAGAAAAAGGTCTGGCCTCCCGCGTTTTCCCCAGAGAAGATGGAGAACAGCTGTTTGGCCAGAGAACTCTGTCCGCTCAGCTAAGTGAAACAGGCACAGCCCACCGCCGAGGTGGCGGATGCTGACGCCGTTGCTGCCAACTGGTGCAACTCAGTTCTTATTCTGTGGTGGCATTGTCTATGGAGAAAGTGCAGATATGTGGAATTACACCTTTTTGTCTATCTTTTTAAATCAACATATGCCTCTGGTTTTCAGCAGTCAGTAGCTTAGGTACAAATACTTCTACTGTTAACATGGTCTTGTGGGAGCCTAACCTAGACTATAGGCACAGCGGTTAAGATTCCTCTCATAATGTATTTTTGAGCTAGTAATCTTTAGACTTCTGTTACGGTCAAAAGGGAGAAGTAGGAACTTGTAAGGCGTGAGTCATCTTTTGGAAACTAAATTATTTAAAATAGGTCAGACAAATCACTCCCTAGAAGTCCACAAAAGGAGACTTGACACTAGTTAATATGTGTATGTTCGCATTGCAAGCATTTAAAGTTAGGTCAGATAAATCCCAATATTTGTGCAGAAAATGCTCACAGTGGCTTAGATTAATTTGATGAGACTGGAAATAAGATAAAGATGATTAGAATTATTCTTTGAAAAGGTTACACAAAGTAGCAATAGAAAATCTACATCTGAAAGTTGAGAGAACGCAGATATTACGAGTGTGCATGTAAGTATGACAGAGTGTGCATTCAAATGCTAAATCTTCTTTTTTATGGTCATATGTTCTTTACACGGGGGGCAAATGTTAGTATGCTGCCTTAAATCAACATCTAGCATGTGATATTGGCCAGGGGCAGATATTTAGAAACAAGTGTGTGAAGCTTTGTGATAGACAATCATACAAGACATTTTCAATGAGAAATTCCTCCTTATGCTTTACCAGATAGTGGTGGGTTGATGACCTGTAAGATAAGGGATCAGAAAAAAAAAGACTGAGTGGATTACAATCTCACTAAGCTAAGGAGGTTCACAACAATTTCTACTGGAGGTCTTATCTACTCAATGCTCAGAGGAGAATAAAGCCTGAAAAATAAACTACTAGACTACTTGCCTAGTTCTTGTCTTGCTGTTCTTTTGTTAATTCTTTCATGCAAATGCATGTACCAATACCCAGGCTTTGTATTGCAGTGCTAGTATGTTAAAATTACTGTAGGACTTGTGTAAAAAAATAAAGTATTTGGTTGAAAAAGTGGTTGGGTGTTGGGAGCAGTGACAATTATTAAATAACTTTTGCCTTCTTTGGTTGGAAGAAATGCAGAGTTCATAGCCTTTAGCTTGGGTGAGGTGGCGGTGTCACAAACAAGTTAGGGAGAAAGGCTTAACTCTATTCTACATAAAGAATAAAGTTGGTAAACAAATCCCACTTGGATAACAAGCAGACTACAGAGCTTTGGCAGCCTTGCTTTTGTATTATTTTTGACTTGTGTTGTTTTTTTAATTAAATGAAGCAAGGCAGAGCATTCAGAGCATGACTCAAGCTATTGCTAAAAGTACTAAATTAGATTAGTGTGGCATTTAAGTCCCGGCAATTTTGACTCAAATGCTTGGACTGTAAAGGAGGGAAGCCTTGAGGAATGAGGCTGAGGTCATTGCTTCTGAAAAGTCAAGTCCACATACTAAGCATCAATACAGAAGATTCCTCTTAACGCTGTTTCTGTGCCGTCCATATGTCCTGGTTACGCAGTATGTCTTAGCAAAACAGTTTATTGGATGTTTCTGCACATAGTTTGGGAGGGGGCAGGAGAGAGGAAATTAAACCTGGAGGAAATTACAGGGCATTATACATTGGGTGTGTGTAGAGCAAAGGCACTGTGTACGTCTAAATCCTTCATGTGTTTTCATGGTACCAAGTATCCTTTTCCAGAATGTTTTGATCCACTGTGCCTGTGCTATCATAACGTTAAGAGATTGTGTTGTATCTGCTCCCACTCTGTACACCACAGAGCACACTAACAGGAGGCTTCCCAAGGAGGGGAAACTCTCTTTGTCACAGGGCTGAGAGAGGTACCCAGATTAATAACTTCCTTAAATAATTTAAACTTCTGTATGTGCTGTGTTACCAGAAGTACAAAGAACCACAGGTCATAAACTGCAAAAATCCTTTTTTGCTTGTGAAGAGACTTTTTTTTCAATCTGCTTTTCTTCCTGATGGATACAGAACTGCAGTATTAATATAAGATGAAGAGGCAGAAACATTTTGAAAAAAAAGACAATGACATAAGGCTTAAAGGTTAAGTAGGCTCTTGCCTACTTCAGCCCACCGATTAAAAAAAAAAAAAAAAAGTCATCCACTTTATACAGGAACGTAATGACCTTTCATTTATTTACCACCGTCTGACAGCAAGTCCTCTGTGCCTTCAGATGTTTGCAGAGCACCAGCTCAGTCTGACCTCACTTCTTACTGAGACTTTCCTGTTACTCTAATGCCAATATTTACCAACCATGATTATTAATGCTTGTAAGGCCATATGTTTTTTTTTGCAACGAAGTCTGCTTAACTTGGGATGAAAATCACATCTTCTCTAGTAATTTTCACTTATCTCAATAAATCTAAGGATGGATATCAAACATTTATCAGAAAGGAAAGTGCCTTATAATAAGCCTGTGATTTACTTTTGAAAGTATATCCTATCATATGCCACGTTATTCTTTATTTAAATGACTTTCAACTAGGAATGTAATTTTACATCCTAGGTTTGTGACATGATTTTCATTTATTACATGCCAGTTGTAAAGTATAGGTCACTATCAGACAGTATGTAACTGACTTTAAGTTGTCCAGTGATGGGATTTTGCTATACTGGATAAATTTTAAATGCATCTGTCATGGCTTAACCCCAGCCAGCATCTCAGCACCACGCAGCTGCTCGCTCACTTCCCCCCACCACCCGGTGGGATGGGGGAGAGAATCAGGAAAAAAAGGTAAAGCTCGTGGGTTGAGATAAGAACAGTTTAATAGGACAGAAAGGAAGAAACTAACAATGACACTAA
>JAVKLA010000005.1:9770948-9801410 GCA_034782735.1 Sagittarius serpentarius | reverse complement strand
TGAAAAGTCCTTGACTGAGTCTAAACACGACTGAGCAACAACTGAAAACATCAGGGTGTTATCAACGTTCTTCTCATGCTAAACCCAAAACACAGCGCTGTACCAGCTACTAGGAAGACAATTAAATCTCTCCCAGCCGAAACTATGACAGGATCCCTTCAAAAGACCAAAGCATTTTGCTTAGTCCCATTGTATCAGTGGTGCAAGAAAAGTTTCTGCCCTCATGCACAAGTACTGGTGGGGGTGGGGTGGGGAAGTTACCTACCTACCACCTTCTCTCTTCTTTGAAAGTTCATAGAGCGAAGTATTATAGTGTTTCCTTAATGCTCCCTCCATAACAGGACTCAGTGTTAAGACCTAAGTCACAGATCTGACTCGAAGGATGCAATCTGCATGCAAAGGGTGTTACATTTCCACATGACAGGTTCTAAACTTCCTGGCTGTAAAATGCAAAACCATAACCACATAAGCACTGATTACTGCACCTCTGGAGCAGATGTTTTTTGTTCTAACAATTTCTTCCTCTTAACAGCCTTCCAGTGACGCAAATAAAGCAGTAATGAAAACCCAATTTGTGGAGTTCGGTAGAAGAAAAATGAAAAAGTTCTTTTTTGTTTTTCTTTAAAGAGGAAATGTTTAGAACAACAAAGATTTCCAAATCCAGTAAAAAAAAAAAAAGGAAAAAAAAAGTCCAACAGGCTCATTCTCAAGATATATGAAGAATTTTCAATATCACAGACCATGAGGGGAAACACTCTTGTTTAGCCAGTGATTCTTCACCCATAGTGTTCAGCACACCCTCTTGAAGATCAATGTTTTTTATGCCCAGTATACTACTGTAGCTTTTTTCACGTTCCCAAATTTTGCAGAAGTTAATCTATTCCAAACAACACTAGTAAAAAAGATAATATGGAAGACAGGATCTCACTATAAATATTTATTGGGCCAGGCTAAAAGTAATAAAATAACGTGCATCTAGAAGACTAGATTCTTGATAATAATAATTTTAAATGACACCCTGTAGAGCTATTCCAAGACTCTTTTTTGGCATGTGTAGGGAACAAGTGCTCTGTTAAAGAAACAGAAAGCAATTCTGCAACAAGTCAACATTTGCTTCCATTAAAAAAAAACACAACAACAACAACAAAACAAACCCAAAAATCCAAAGAAATAAAACCCACAAAACCAATACTGCCTAAAATTGAAGCTAATAGGAGATCCTTGGCACATTTTTTTCCTTTATGATTGGAGTCTTAAAATAAATAAATACATATAATCATACAGCAGCAGAATGGTACTACTCATATGAGCAATATGTACTTCAAAGTGTATGTGTTGAATCATCACTGTTATGATAATCCTGGACTAATAATTGATATGTGTCTTACTCATTTAAACATCAAGCTGTGTGGAAATTTCTGCTATCTCTTGAAAAACCACAAATGGTTTTATTCACAGAAGCGTGCATCTTGGCACTTTTGCTGTGAAAAAAAATTGAGAGAAAATACTAATATTTGTTGCCTTGCTAAAAATGCATGGCAATTTAAATTATTTCTTAATGGTTTCATTAGAGATGGCTGTTTCCTTGCAATCTTGCCTACAATTGTGAAAAAAAAAAAGAAGTGACAAGTAAGTCAAAATTTGCAATGCATTTTTTATACCTAGAGCTGTTTCGAAAAAGTTTAAAAAAATTGCACAAATATGACTAATGAAGTCATAATCTAACCTATACGATGACAATTAATTCTTCAGTGGACACTGTTCTAAGTATAACTTTGACTTCTTTTTACTGGCTTTGCCAGCAAAAAAGATGTTTTAAAATCCTGTTATCATATGAATTACTAGAAACATCATCTCTAGTCTGAGCTAAACATATAGCTAAAGAACTGTCTGTCTCCTGTTCAAGGCCGTCTGGGATTCAGAAGTTAGGTCACCTACGGAAACATGCACAGGAGCACGAGTGCCAGGAATATACTAGGAGCAACATGGAGCTGAGGATCATGAGAAGGTAGAGGCTGTCTTTTGCCGTAACAACCTAATGGTTACAACTCTGATTTTCAGTGGGGAAACTTGGATGCGCTCCTTCCTTATTCAAAACTTTGAAGTCTGTTTCTCAGGGAAGAAGTTGCTAAGCTATGATCTGATGTGGGGAAGAGGAGAGGACCCTGTACCCCTTCTGGCGCTGTTACCTGCTGCGCTGTCGATCACGCAGGGTACGAAGGGCTAGCAGATGTCTGGTGTCAATGACTCATAACTAGAGCACCAGCAAAACAGAAGCTCAGCTATGCACCAGTTTCCCAGATAAAGCAGCAGCCCTACCTCCGTAGCCTAGCAGGTAGGCCATGCAGGTGGATAGTAGCTATGCCAAATACCTTTTTCCAGCTCCTGGGTTATAGTACAGGGATAGTGACTGTGCTAATGCCTCAGTCTGAAGATTCCTCCAGGCTGCAGATCTCCGCTAGGCAACAGGCACAGTGGTGACAGGACACCACTCTTTGCCCTGTGTCAGTGCTGGTGAAGGACATAGACAGCTCAAACAAGAAATCCCGAATGCAACCTGCCTGATCATCCAGCTGCCGCCAACAGCCTTCCCTGTGCAGGCAAGCTATTGGTACTCTTGCTTAGCAAAGAGTCATCACGAAATTAGCCAGCAACTGAGAGTCAAAACTATTCAGTATTCATAAAAGAGGCATTGTTAAAGTAAATGGGTGTAGAGCAGGTAGTCTGAGTACCTCTAGCTGTGTTGTTCTCTGTCTGACGTGTACTATTTAAAAAGTTGTACTGTACTGTGCACAAAATGAAAATAAGTTTCAATAGCTTGAGAAATAGTTAATATACAAAAAAATACTTTTAAATGACTCAGCACTATAACAAGTAGAGTTTCAAATATTTAAATCAAAGGTTGCTTCTCATTAAAAAAAAAAAAAAAAAGGAGGTTAAAACCCGAGCTAAGATCAATACTAAATCACCTACTTTACCTCCATTATGATAAATCTTCAGCTTGTTCCTGGAGAGCTCTAGTGTGTCTGAATGCTCCAGAGTAGAAAATATCTCCACCTACTCCAGAAACTACGCAGTGTCTCCTGTGTGCAGGGCCCATCTGGGTGCTGACCCACGGTGCGGGTTTACTCCCTGCATCATCAATCAGGAAGGCTATTTGGACACCAAGGTGTAGGGAGAGCCTTATTAACTCTCTCTCCACCAGAACGATTTACTAAATATAGAAGTGCACCACATTTTTTTTTGTCAATTTTGGTTGTAAACAGAGAAACAGAAAAGCCACAAGTAACCGTAAATGTTTTCATTCTAAATTTGTATGTGGCTATTTTTAACTGAGGACTTGTTTTTTGAAAGTGAGGGAGAGGGAATCGCTATAAAAAGCCACTTTCTCATTCAGATCAACTTACGTACAAAATAATTGCATTGACATTATTCTGCACCTATGCTGTTGGTGTACTCAAATGAAGGATTTGATTCAGAAACTGAAATTCACGTTGAGCTAAGAAAGCTTTCCTTGTGTAGCCTTCTGTGCTTCATCTGGTTCAGAGAACATGGGGTGTTCTTTCATTAGCTAAGTGAGTTGGACAGAGATATTGTGCTGATACTGGATGCTTATGTATCGAGTCTCAAGTCCAAAACCAGTCATCTAATAACACCACAGGCAATCTATATTCAGGCAGTTCAACAACACAGAAAGAAGTGAGGAAGTCTAAGACTTTAATGTACTTTTAGGTAAAAAGATTTGTATGTTTTAAAAAGAAAGGGCCATTATATGTCTTTTACCATTTCTAAACATGCATTGTGCTGTATGGAATGGATTTTGATGTCTTATGCATCAGTATTACACCTACGTAATTCCAAAGCTGTTTTGGACTTCCACTGATGCTGATGACAAGAGATTCAGGCCCCAAATCTAAAATCCAGTACGCTCCCAACACTGAAGTGCTTAACTTCCAAGACATATGACCGTAGCTGTCTGTAAACCAGCTGTCTCTGCTGATGTATTGGCATGACACCGTCACTGCCTGTAGAGCTACAGACACTTACACAATGTGAAGATCCAACTTTCTTTCGCACTTGAGCAAAGCTGAAAACAGTTAGCCAACGTACAAGAGGTAGACTGGGCTATAGCAATGTTTCTTGGCTAACTAAAGTGACCTAAATTAATTTTGCAATTATAAAGTCTAAATACTAGGATTTAGTGCAAGTGACACTGCAAACATTTAAGGATTCTGAGCATTATTGTGAATAAACAGAAGCTTAAAGCCTGGATGGCAAAACCTATCCTTTCTCATAGAGGGCGTTGCCTGAAAAAATACCGAGAAGGAATCACTCCTCTGGGACATATAACTACTGCGCAGACATTTTCCCAAGGGGAGGGTACAGACAGATGGTTGTAAATCCTCTGGCTTCTTTCCCCAGGAGCCTTGCTCCAGACTCCAGAGGACTCTTTGCTTGAAGGCGGATTGAGCAACCGCAGAGCTACACTTTTCTCTACAAGTAGCTGTGCAGTACAGCTCCTGCTTCAAGCAGAAGGGAAGCACATGGTTCTGCTGTATTCCCAGCTGTCCATCAACTTTTGTTTTAGGCTGGAGAATTTGGCTCTGAGGAAATGTGTTTAAATTCATCCTATCCTCTGGTGGATAACAACAACCATGCCTGTGTTACCGTGTGTAGTAGAGTAAATAATCACTGGAAAGCTGGCAATTATAGTTAAACGGAGGGCAACATTTTTAGAAAGAAGAAAAAGCTGATGGTTTCCTGGCTCTGAGTTCTGTATATTTCTCTACATTTATTACTCTGTTGAAATGTTTCCTCAAACCAGAATGATGCAACACATAATCTCTTGTTCAGCTGAAACCGTAGATGGCAGAGAATACAGGGAATACAGCTCTAATCAAAGAAAATAAGAGTAGACATTGGATCTGATCAGGCAGTCTGGTTATTTTATAGCTATCCTGGCCCTTAAGGAAACAGATCTCTTTCCAAACAGAACCTGTTAGAATGCAGACGTTTTTTGACATGCTAAAAGTCTGCATTTGTTTGATCTTGACCAACAATCTGAATGCATATCAACAGAAGGAAAGCACACATCTGCCACAACAGGCATGTTTACAATCATTTTAATGACACCATTAGATTCTGTTTGCCTGTGTTCCCTTATTTCAGGCTTTTATGCAAAAAACATGTGAGATAAGTTTACCACCTGTGCACATGGAAACAACCTATTTAAATGAATGATTTTAATGGCAATACGTAGCTCAATAGTTTTCCTCTGTTCACCAACATAATTGTGCTCCCACAATTATGCTTACCCAGAATATACAGAGGTTTTGTGTTCCTGCAGAAGGTTTCTTTTCGGTTGAGCCTAGGCTAAGAATTACTCCAAAAAGAACTTTGCATGCTTGCAAAATACACAAATGTCATTTAAAGATGGGCCACTTTAGAAAGTTTTTCAGGTGACAGGTAGGATTAGCTGCAAATGAGAAATCCAGTTGTAAAAGACATCTGAAATACTCTGCCCACTATGTTAAGCTCCTCTGGATTTAAATGTTTTAAGAAAGTTAAAGAGTTTGTCTTTGAGGTCTTGATGTTGTCTCCACTGATGTCACTGGGAAAATTAATGATAGATTCTAGAGAGCGCAATTAAAATTAAGATGGAATATAGGTGAGAGACAGAGAGACTGAAGAGATGGTAACAGCCTTTCATTGCAGATGTGATAAAATTCCTGATGTTGTATCAGTTAAGATAAAAGCACATGTTATCTTCCTCACTCAGATCCTCGTTGTACTGCTACTAAATCTCCCAGGACCTCAGGCACCGGCTGCACCTTACTGTGCAAGATAACCAAAGAACAACAAAAAAAGACTGTCTCAGACACAAAGAGCTTAGCATCACATCCATGAGGGTGTTTAAATCTCATTGACTGGATGGATATTTATAGTCTAATTATCTAACATGTAATTAGCACTCCTTCTGGAGAGAGAACAGAACAGAGGATTACATGTGATGTTGCTGAGATGTTACAAGAGGTTGTGTGCTACACAATCCAGCTCTTTATGTAAAGGAAAATGGTGATACTAAATACACAGCCCAAGTCTGTCCTATTGCTTTGCTCAAGGGCACTGAAGAAAACTATTGCTGGACAAACAGCAGTGGTGAAGTGTGAACGGCACACAGGTCATCTGCCCAAAGCAATGTGCATCTATGTAAGAAAATTCAGCTGGAATCAGAACTGTACTAACACCTGGTCTCTGTTAAATTATACATGATTTTAGCACCATTTCTGAAAGGAACTTCATTATCTGCAAAGAGGGGGTTCAAAATGCACATAAAAGAAGAAACAAAAAAAACATCTAAAACCCAGCTTTTGGTATTTTGCAGTTTTATTAAATGAAGTTCCAGGGAGAAGTTCTGAGTTTCAGGTTTACTTTTGTTTTTTGGTTTCTTTTTAATTGCTGCAAAAATATTATTCGGTTTAGTTTCCATTGAAACATTCAAAGGGAACAAAAACGCTTTTCCCTTACACACACACTGTTTATTACAGCTAAGGTGAAAAAAAAAAAATTAAAGAGCTTTCTTCACGTGACACTTTCAGTGTTGTTTTCTTACTGCCTCATATTATCTTACATTCCTAGCAGGTAACACCACTTCTACATCCTGGAAAATGAGACGTTACCATCTTTTTTTTTTTCCCCCAGAAATAATGCCCATGCAGAATGCAAAATGTGATTTTACAGTTTTGTTAAAAGTCTTAATTAAAACTGACTGTGAATCTTAAAGTAGTAAAAATAAATTTTAAAATATACTTGAATAAAGCGTAAACCTTTCTTTCAATCAGCATTTTAAATTACTGGCATTAAGCATAGCAGAGAGATGCTGGCGGTTACATTTGCAAACAGATTTGCAAATCATAGCATTATTCAGCATCCTGAACTATATGGTGTCTCAGAAATGTCAGGGGCACCTTTTCAGGAAAGCATTTAATTGCACAGTTACGCATGTATCTAAGTACCGCTGAGCTATGTGAGAATGAATTAAAACAGGGTTTGAACATGTACTTACATTTTAGCACAGTGTTAAGCACAATACTGAGCTGGGCTCTATAACATTTCTATTTTCCAAAAAATCAGTAAACCACTCTGGAGTATTTAAGGATGTTCTTTCATATGTCACAGGTGAGTAGTTAAATAAAACGGATTTTTTTTCTTCAGGGTATTTTAAGTTGTTTTATAAGGAGGATTTTATATGCACTTTACTGAGCAAGTTCAGCAAGCTGAGCTCTGACATGTGCAATGTGTAAACCAGGTGCTTTTATTTGTCTGCTTACCATGAATGCATGATTCATTAAGAGGCTGGATTGCCCATCACCACCTCGTATGCAGTAAACATTACAATGCAAGTAAATTGAAGTTTTGCAGTTAATCTCTCAATAAACCATGTTAACTGGGAGGTTCTCAGTTATCACAGAACCACCAAGTTGGGAAGGCACCTCTGGAGATCATCTAGTCCAACCCCCTGCTCAATGATAGTCAATGAGAGCAGGTTGTCCAGGATGATGTCCAGTCAGGGTTTGAATATCTTCAAGCATGGGGAATTTACAACCTCACTGGGGCAACCTGTTCCAGAGTTCATCTAACCTCACAGTAAAAAGTGTTTCCTTATGTTCAGGTGGAATTTCCTGTGTTTCAATTAATGCCCAAGACCGCTTGTCCTGTCACCAGGCACCACTGAGAAGAGCCTGGCTCTGTCTTCTTCACTCCCTCCATCAGGTATTCATAGACACTGCTAAGATCCCCCTGAGCCTTCTCTTCTCCAGGTTGAGCAACCCCAGCTCTCTCAGTATCACTGGATGACAGATAACCCAGTGCCTTAATCGTCTTTGTAGCCCTTCACTGGATTTGCATCAGCAAATGAGTATCTGTCTTGTACTAGAGAGGCCAGCATTAGACTCAGCACTCCAGATGGGTCTCACCAGTGTTGAGTAGAGGGGAAGAATGACCTCCCTGGTCCTGCTGGCAATGCTCTGCCTAGTGCAACCCAGGAGGTTCTTGGTCTTTTCTGCCATAAAGGCTCATGGCTGGCTCATGTTCGGTTTGCTGTCTGCCAGAACCACCAGGTCCTTCTCTGCAAAGCTGCTTTCCACACAGTTAGCCCCCAGTGTATGCTGATACGTGAGGTTACTCTTCCCCATGGGCAGGACTTGGTATTTTCCTTTGTTGAATTTCACGAGGTTTCTGTTGGTCCATTTCTCCAGCTTGTTGTAGTCCTCCTGAATGGCAGCACAGATCTGGTATATGATCAACTCCTCCAAGTTTTGTATCATCTGCGAACTTGCTGAGGGCACACTTGGTCTCAGAGAATCATAGAATCATAGAATGGCTTGCACTGGAAGGGTCCATCAAAGGTCATCAAGTCCAACCCCCCTGCAGCGAGCAGGGACACCTTCAACTAGAACAGGTTGCTCAGAGCCCCATCCAGCGTGGCCTTGATCGTCCAGCTCCTTATAGAACAGTTAACAATTTAAGAGTATTGGCCCTGGTATCAATACTTGGGTGACTTGTGACTGGCCTCTGGCTGCCGTTCCTGTAGCCGATGACAATCCTTTGAGACTGGCAGTTCAACCAGTTTTCAGTCCACCTCACTGTCCACTTATGTAGACCATAATTAAGCAGCTTGATGTTATGGGATGTTAAGGAAGATAGCATCAAAAGCCTTACCAAAAATCAGGATAAGCTACTTTCACTGCACTCTCTTCATCCACCAAGTCAGTCATCTCATCATAGAAAGCCATCAGGTTGTTTAAGCATGATTTCCCCTTTGTAAATTCATGCTAACTACTCCTGATCACCTTCTTGTCCTTCATGTGCCTGGAAATGGTTTCCAGCATTAGTTGCTCCAACACCTTCCCAGGGGCTGAGGTGAGCCTGACCAACAGTTTCTTTCTCATGTCTCTTTTTCTTTCCAAAACATAAAAATATTTTGGTTTATGGAGGTATGAGTCTAGTCTCTATTCTAACCTTTCACTTAACTAGTTTTATCGTATGCTGTAAAAAATCACTCAATTATTGTAGAAACAAACATTTCTAATAAGATTTTGATTTAATTCATTGAGATTCTCAATGAGAAAGATCATAATATTATAATAGAAATGTCTTCCTTACTAAGTAAATGAATAATAAATAGAAAGAGAATCGCAAAATTCCCAGGTTGGCAGGGACCTCGAAAGATCATCTGGTCCAGCCTTTCATTGTAAAGGGAGCCTAGATGAGATCATCTAGCATCCTGTCCTATCACATCTTGGAAACCTCCAGTGGTGGGAGGTCTACTATGTACCTGAGGAGCTTGTTCCAGTGGTTGATTGTTCTCCCTGAAAAAAATTTCTTTCTTATATTAAGATGAAACTTCTCCTGGTGCATCTTGTACCCATTGCCACTTGGCTTCTCCACGTGGCTCCTTGAGAAAAGAGAGCCTCTCTCCTCTTTGTAGCTGTCCTTTATGCACTGGAACACTGTGTTCAGGTCTCCCCTGAGCCTTCTTTTCTGCAAGGAGAAAAGACCTAACTCCTTCAGTTTTTCCTTATAGGGCAGGTCCTTCAGCCCTTTGATCATCATTGTTGCCCTCCTTTAGACCCTCTCCGGTCCTTCCACATCTATTACGAATTGTTGGGACCACAACCGGACACAGTATTCCAGGCGGGGCCCGACAAGTGCTGAGTAGAGCGGGATGATCTGCCAGTAATGGCTCTGCAGATGCACCCAAGGATCCGATTTGCCTTTGTTGCTGCAGCAGTGCACTGCTGATTCGTGTTCACCTTGTTGTTGACCAGGACCCCCAGGTCCCTTTCAGCAAGGCTGCTCCCCAGCCACCCTGATCCCAGCCTGTACTGGGCTCTTTGGTTATGTCATCCCAGGTGCAGGACCTTGCACTTGTCTTTGTTAAACTTCATATGTTCTTGCTAGCCCACTCTTCCAGCCTCTCCAGGTGCCTCTGTAAGATGGCTCTCTCTTCTGACGTGTCCACCTCACCACCCAGTCTAGTGTCATCAGCAAATTTGGTGAGGGTACCTTCAATCCCATCATCCAGATCATTTATAAAGATGTTGAACAGCATGGGGCCCAGTATTGAGCCCTGGGAGACTTCACTTGTGACAGGCTGCCAACCTGTGTAAAAAAACGTTATCCCCACTCTCTGAGGGTGGCCTGTTAGCCAATTTCCTACCCATCTTGAAGACCACCTATCCAATCTGTATCTTGCCAGTTTGTCTATGAGAAGGCTGTGGGAGACAGTGTCAAACACTTTGCTGAAATCAAAGAAGAGATAAATGAAAAGGGAAGTGAAATGCCTAAGTTTGGCATAATGATCCAGGATATCCATGTGTCTAGTATCATTTATTAGTTGAACTTGCCCCAAGGTTAACATTGTGCCTGTGTTTAAAGAGTTTTGAACATCAGAATGTGAAAAACGTAGAAATAAAACACAATCCATGTTTCAAAAGTGAAATACAAAAATATTTCCACTGTCCTCTGCAGATGCATGATTTTTGGTGACCTGCTACTTTTCCTTTTCCCTTTCCCTTTCCTTTTCCCTTTCCCTTTCCCTTTCCCTTTCCCTTTCCCTTTCCCTTTCCCTTTCCCTTTCCCTTTCCCTTTCCCTTTCCCGTTCCCTTTCCCTTTCCCTTTCCCTTTCCCTTTCCCTTTCCCTCTTTTTATTTATTTTTGCCAAAACATATCAAAACTTTTTTCCTCCAGAAGTAATATTTTTTTTGTTTGTTTCATACATTGTACTGTGCAGCTATCAAAAAGATCACTGACCCTTGCATGCTCTGTACTTTACAAAAATATGGCAGGAAACAAACCTTAAATCTAAGACCCTGCAAGTTTGAAGTGCACAAAGGTCTGTCACGCTGATAGCTCTGAATATACCTTGTAAAAATGTAGGCTTTAATTGTCCACTTTATCTTTTGGAGCAAAAAACCTGAATACCCTAAATTAGAAGATACATCCCTATGCTTTGGCTCTTATGGAAGATATGTGATACTTTTGCATGAGGACTAGATGCAAATAAGGAATAGGAATATTGTAAGGAATAAATTTAATCCTACTGGTAGTTTTATAGTAGATTGGTGGTTTAATTTATACAAAGAGTAACAAACATCTGCATATACAATCTGTGTCACGTTGAACTTGTTGACTCAAGATAGAGGAGCGTTTGGATGGTCCATGAAAACATACTCAGAAGTACCTGGTGGTAAAGGTGTGGGTAGGACCACAGGTTTGACAAGTGCTGTGACTGGGGCAAGTCACATTAATGTAAGGCTCAGTTTACCATTACAGTATGGTACAAAGGCACAGCCCTGAAAGATCCGTTTCCTGGCTGAGAGGAGGTGGAATTTATCATCACTTGTCAGTGGGAATCTTTTTCCCTTTGTGGATTTATGCTGCATAGAGGACACTCTGGACGAGATCAGGGGTCAGGAGTCCTAAGCCCCAGGTGTTCTTTTTAAAGTGTATTTAACTCTAGGGAATTGACACAGGTAAATCAAATACCATTACAGAGTGTAAGGAGAGTGAGACTTTAAGGAGGTGTCTATTCCAAACAGGCAGTAGACAGTAAGAGAAATGTAGTTTGGTTCCCCCCATCCCCGCCCAGTAAATGTACATGACTAAAAAAGAAAAGAAGAAAAGAAACAAAAAATCACAAGGGAAATAAAGCCAGAAAAATGAAATCAAAGTGTGGTATGCACTACAACTATTCCATAAATGAACCTGTTCAAGGCTTTGCTTGTGTTTCTCACTGAATTAAGTATTTGTGTTTCTTTCATTTAAAACAGCTACTTATTTTCTTACAGGATTTTTATTGTTTATTGCTCTAAGAGAGAAGCAGCTGTACCATGAGGGGCCCTGACTCCTCCACATTTCCCAGATGTTTACTGTAAAAAGAGAAAAAGAGCTTGGTGTCATCCCCACTCTGATTCAGTGTGCCCCAGACATCTGCCACTGGTATGTATATGTTCCTCTCTGTTGCAAAATGAACTTGATTTCTAGCACTCCTGACTACAAGGAGGATCTAAAACATTAAAATCTGCCTGTTTGTTTTTTAGTGAAATCAGTAAAACTTAGCATCCAGCATATAAGAGCAGGAGAGCTCTGACCCACCCAGTTCACAATGTGCCAGCCTAACAAAACACATCCAGTACTATAAAAAAACCTTCTCCATAGTCAATGTGAATCATAAAAGTTCTATGTCTGCTCTAAGTTTAGACTCAGAGATCCAGATTCAGGTAAAGAGTCTTGGCACATCTCTCCGTATACTGAGGAAATCTGGGAGACGGGAGGCTGAATCTGTTCCACATAGTGCTATCCAAATGCCACTAAAACTTTCACTGGAAAAATCATAAACCCAGTTTTTCCTAAATAAATTGAGATATACATTTTTTCCAGTCATGTGTTTTCCCCTATGACAGCAGATAACACCTGGATTATACCAGACAACGATTTGGTAATGTATTCTGATTTTTATTAAAGAAAAGAATATCAGGAGCAAGTTAGTGGGAGACAAAGTGGCATCACCTGGTCTACCACAGAAGATGAAAACTAATTTATAGGGAGAAGGAATCCTATTAAAACTATAGTCTATCCAGGTTGTCTCCACTCTATGTAACACAGCCATGTTTTCTTGTGTCCCTTTATTCTCTGTTAACTCCTTTCAGACTTTCCATATTCCACAAAATGTCTGCACCATTTCACCCTGAGTTTTTTTCCCCTTCTTTAAAGAACCATAATGGTCTTTTTCTTTTTTAACTGTGCCTGGCATATGTTGAAAGGTATCTTCTAAGATTTCATTTATGATAGCTCAAAAATGTATGTCTTACTAAGACTACAAAGCAAGCTAATGGTTTTAAAAGCACAGCGATGAAAAGCCTGGCAGGGGAGTCTGTGCTAACTACATACACGGATCATGGAAGAGGGTACAAGAGGTCATTTTTTCCCCTCCTTCTCTTTTTTTTTTCCTTTTTTTTTTTTTTTCAGATACAGGATCAGTTCAGGTCGCATTGGTTACAGCCAATTGCACAGTGGCATTCTTTGTCATTCATCCTCGTCCAAATCCTTAATTACGGTCTACACAATCAGAGTCGGAGCAAGAAGTCGCAGCCCTGTATTGTTCCATGGCAAGCGCTTAGCAAAGAGGCAGGAATCCGATACTTGGTCACAGTTTGCAAACACTGTGGCTGAACCACCTGAGAGGGTCACATTTTTACATTCTGAGACAATTTATTAGTAACGGTGCTTGTCACTTGGAAATCCCCCTAAAGCTCCTTCCTTTGTGTAGGTTATCTGAAGGCGGCTTTCGCTCAGCAGTGGTTTAAGCGAGACGCAAATAAAATAGGCAATCCACCCACTTGATGTAATTTACAAGAGAGCAGAGAATCCTCATCCTTTCCTTACAAGTTGTCTATTAAGAGCTTCAAAACATAGTGACAGACCCCTTGAACTGAAAAATATCCTGCCTGAGAGATTACTTCACATTTAGAACCAGATGGGCCTGATGCAAACTTGACTGATGTTTATGTATATTTTAAAAAATCCCCCATTAGACTTCAAGAGACAAAAGAGATGTCATATGTGTTTTTCTTATATCAACATGCTGCATAAGCCACAGAGAAATGTAGAACTGCCAGTCCTGCGTCAGAGAGCTACCTCAACTTTTATTTTCGTTTCATTTAAAAAAATCAAATAAAAGAATGACAAAACAGTCAAACAAGGACAGTCTGTTAAAATGCAGTTTGCTTTGTGACATAAACCCTTCAAAAATGTCAAGATAATTTGAACTTATTGATGCTTCTTGAACTTCTAGATACCCCAATGCAAGCTCGGAGGGAAAAGACTCTGAAGTCAATATAAATACTCCTGGGTTTTTAAAGAAGTTTAAGATCTAGACATGTATGTGTAAGCTGTTATTAAGTGTATATTGAAGATGTTCCCTCTGATCCGCGACGTTCACTCAGTAAAAGTAGTCTTATGGTGAACAGGTCTACTGACAATAATATTCCAAACCTGCGATGTTGACCTGCTAGAGCCTTCTGAACTTGAGGAAGTATTTGTCCAGCTAAAGGTTGCCGTGTTTGTGCAATTATTTGCCAGAAGAGCCTTCCAGTCCTACAAAAGGTGTCAAAATATGCCGTGGTCAAATTATTTTTTAAATTGTTACAAAGAATTTAAGGAAATAAAATTCACCCCTCTTTACAGAGCACAACAAAAATAAGACAAAGACATTTGTCTCGTATAATTCTGGCCAAATACTTTCTTAGAAATATTATCTCTGTAGTAATTTACCTGCTTTTTAAATCAGGGCTTTTTTTCTTTTCATGTTCTTTTGGCTACCATTGAGGAATTTATCATTTTATAACTTCTGTTGTTTTTATGACAAGACATGGTGTATCACCATCTTGGCAACATAACATTGGCCTTGCTCATAACCAGGCTGTTTGACACAGATTTTTAAGTTCATTGCATTCACCGAAGTTTGTGTGGGTGATTTGAAAGCTGTGAATAAGGGAACTTTAGGTAAGAACTGGAACACACAAACCTAACAGAAGAGAAATATAACTTCTAAGAGATGATATAATTTCAAAGTGCATTTTAAAAGAGCTTCTTCTCAGCAATTTTGGCTCTGTGTTAAATTTCTCAGGAGGACAAAGAGATCAGCCTTTAAATGAAAAGAGAAAAGAAGGAGAGGAGGACAAAAAACAGATAAAACGTTTCTTTTCTCCAAATCATGTTTCTCTTTTAAAGTTGTAAACATCCCTTTACATTTACAACAGAATTTACCAACTTTGTTAATGTATCTTTTTATAAAATATAAGATGCAAGCATCCTAAAAGAAATCGGGTCTTTATCTAGTATAGTATACTAGTAGAGCCAATGGGGTGGGCAGTTTACCCAGCTACGTTTCTCGTTTAGAAGTGATATTAAAAAAAAAAAAAAAAAAAAAAGATCATACCTGAGATGCACTGGGGAGATGAAAGACTAGAACCAAGGAGTCTGGGGACAGGCAGACTTGACATTTCTTCTGTGTTCTCCAGGGACAGTTCATTTTTTCATGCTCATCTTGTATTGTCTGACTTAGCAATGAAAGTAAACTATAGCGTTTTCCATTACCCCAGGCCTAAATCACTGCTATGCACAAGAATGATACCAATACTGCTGAAATAATGGTGTTTACACACCTTGTAATTTCACAATGATTTTGGCCCTGGAATTTTCAGTGAAATTGCTTTGATTATATAAAGTCATAATTGCTGTCTTAAGCCTACTTTTTGTTTCTTCCCTGTATGGATGTACTTAAGGTTATATAGTTGGGAACAGCATTCAGGAGTTCCTAGACACCTCACGTCTTGACAATATAAAAATAGTAAGAAAAGAATTAAAGCAATGCACAACAGCACTCTGAAAATACTTCTCATTATCTTAGCAATCTAATGAAAGTTCAATACTGCGGTTAAATCGTTGATTCAACTTTTTCTTAGCATTGTGCTTCCCATGTGGTCAGAAAAATAGTGAATAATTGGGCAGTGGGGAGAAAGGTGGATGTTCGTATGTGTTACTGAGCTTAGTCTTGGCTCATAAGCAGAAGGTTAACCTCCCTTACATGTAACAGTATATTAATATAGCATTGATTTAATGACAGACGTATCTCCAACTGAAGAAAGGATTTTGCAGTGTCTTTTGTAGAATATATTTTTCTTTTTTCTCACTATCAATATGGATGAATTTTTAGTTTCACATATTCCTGAGCCCACCCTGCAGTTCTGAGTTGACTACCAGAACAAAACATTTAATACACATTATAAAGTTTAATCTTTTTCCCTGAAAGTCAATGGGCATTCTGCCATTGACTGGAATTGGAATTCAGGTTGCCACATAAAAGGAGAGCACTTGAAATACGTAATATGTGTTTGATTTGGACTACGAGCAGTTATACAACCCAGAGTCCTCCGTGGTGCATCCAGCTGGGAACATATCACTTCACAAGGAAATCTGCTTGATTCTGGTGGCCAGTCAGACGAAGTGCAGGAAATCAGAAGTTCCCAGTAACTAGACTATTATGTGTGGAACACATTGTAATAGTGATCAGAAAACAAACTTTGAGCCTATATGGGTAAAAATACAAGAATATATCTATTGTGATGAAGAATGTAAAGGATTTATTTATAAAAAAAGAAAAGAAAAGGAGAGAACATTATTTATATAGATAATTCTACAGAGGCTCTGTTTCTACAACTTAAATATAAACAATATTCAGTGCCTTTAGTGTTATATAATAAATTATCTACACATCTGAATGTATTCAGTTATACAGAAATTTTAAAATAAACACTCCAGTCCCTAGGCTGTATTGAGACACCAAAAAGAATACTTTCTGTGTGTAGAGCAATAATACATCCGTAATTACAAAAAGATCTTGAAAATGACACTTGCTCTCCTATTTATTCTCTCTCAGTTACTTCCAGATCCAGTTAGTCCAATTTATATAGCCAAATCCATATTTTTTTCAAGAACAGAGCCTTCACCTAGAATTTGAATATAAAAATTTTTAGTTTTTAGTTCATGTTATGGTTGCTAAGAAGACAGCATATTTTTCAGTAAGGTAGCAATAGTACTGGAATTCAAGGTATGGATGAATCCTGCTTATATGGTACTAAAAACTTACGTGTTTACATAAAAAAGAGACAAAAAAAAGACAGGTTGAATCCCACTGCATAGGCATTTTTTTTGTTCACAGCCATACTTTGAACCAAAGCTGACATAACTGAAACAACAAGGTCTTGGTAAGATACTGTCTTTTAATTTCCTGGTCTCAGTCATATCCAACAGTTATCATTTCAAATTCATTTATCAGTCTGTACTTTCAGCATTTGAGAAGTTCTGTGCTTGGTATGGTAACGTGCTTTTCCATTGGGAAAAAAAAAAGGATCTTATGTAAATAAAGCATACTCAAACATTAATATTTACACATAGATGCAGTCAATTCAGGAAACACACAATTAATAACATTTAATGTGGAGTGTCACTTTAGCCTGAATTGGATTTCTTAAGGGAAGCAAAACTCTGTGATATCAACATAGGTGATGATTATTCTGAAATATATAATTTCTCTATTTAGTTACACCTGACTAAAAAACACTCTCTTACACTACATTGTCACCAATGCTTTAAATGGTAAATGCATTATTAGACAATTTTTTCCCAGTTTGGTTTATTAAGACATCAGTTAGGACATCTCACATACTGTGAGTACATTTCCCATATACTCTTGAATACGCCAGACATAAACCTATTTGGAGACTATTTATTAATCTAAGCACATATGGGACTTCCATATCCACTGTTTCATGCTAATGTAGTATCTAGCCTTAAACAGACATGACTAAATTCTCCAAACGGATTCAACCACAAACAACCAGACTCGTTTCCATGTCATAGCATGTGTTTTCAATTACACCATAAATTAATCCAACTTATTTTAAAAATTTCTTTTTTTGCTCCTTTGTTTAGAAAATGTAGTCTGCAGAACATGTTATAATATGTTAAGACTTTGGCCTTGATAATTACTGACACTTTTTTTTTTCAGAAGAGTGATTAGAATAAATGCAGTAATAGATATTATAGTGATTTATAAGCAAATTTGCCAAAGCGCAGAAGAGTAAGTGAAAAACATTTCTGTTGAACTCTAAATGTTGCTACCAATTTCTTCATCTTCCAATTACACTGAATCTTACTCACAGCTGTGACAGGTGATGTAATGCAGTCTGTGTCCCTTTTCCATTTTTCTGGCAACTGGTTTATATAGTAAGTTCTCTATATTACGCTTTAAGAATGTGTTTGATTTCAGTGATTTTTTTTTTCAATACTAGTCTAAGTTTTTGTTGTGTTACGACAAAGTACATCTAGAATAACTCTTCCAGCACTGAAGGAGTTATTCAGGACTCTCAGCACTACAGTTTGAGCAGGATCGGGCTCTGTGTGCTTCACTAAACTGAGTGGCTACATGCATGCTTCACATGCAGACACACCAATGTTTTATACATCACCAAACAAATTCCTAATCGTTAATGATTTATCTCAGTGTCAAATTGCAAAGTAACATTCCACTCACCTACAAAAAAAAAAGCTTTCTTTTGTACCGTTTGATAAGTGGCTTTATTCGCCTACCACCATATTTCCTTCCTCTCATTTATCCCTCCATTTTTCATCATTTCCTCCCTCGAGTAAGGCAAGAATCATGTGTGTGGGATGGATTATCATGAAGAAACAGCACTTTTCAATAAGTAAGCTCATTTCAACAGCTTTTGATTATACAAAGAGAAATACCATGCAGTATTCTAATACTATGCTTGTTTACAATGAAGAGAAATATTAAACTTCTATCTAATCCTACACATAATACCTTTTTGCTGCTAGTGAAAAGGAACTGAAAATCAGAGGAGCTTCAAGACCAAAAGTCACCACTGAGAAAGAAACTGAGCTGACTTTCTTTTTAATTGAAGCCACATTCAGATTAGATGTCTTAGAGATTGTTTCCTCTGCTGGCAAATACTTCTGATGATCTTGAAGAAAAGAAATCCTGGAAGTGTTCCCTTACACTGAGAGATAAAGTTATTAATATGGAGGTTGATGCTTTCCATGAAACTTTGGTTATTTGTGGCTTCAAAGTTATCAAAGTGTAGGGAAAGAAAACAAACAGGTTGGGGAGAATGTAGATTAGAGTTTTGAATTGGGGTCAGATTGGGCAAGACAGATGTTGGCAGAATTTTACTTGAGTCAACACAGATACTTTGAGTTGGATTCACAGCAGTTTTCAGAAAAAAACATACTTTTTATAAAGGAACCATCTCAATAGAATAAACTAAACACAAGATCAAAACCCATCTTACATCTCAGCAAGCAAATATTCATTTAGATGTGCAGATTTGTAAGGTTTTGCATCAGGAGAGACAACTCACACAGCTGACTTTAGAAATCCCAGGTTTCCAAATTCTACTGAGTTACTCAATATTCAGAAGAATAACTTGTATTTTGTTAAGCGTAACCTCAAAAACACTCGCAGAAAGCCAGAATAAGGCTGTATTTTCTCTTTGCAATGGCAATATTATAACTGTGCTTAGGAAGAAATATTATTTTTTACTGGGAATAAATATCCTCTGTCTTCAGTGAAGCCACAAATGTTGTGCTTAGATCAAATTTAAAAACTCCTAATGCAAGACTGCATGTGACTTTAGTCGCCCCATTAGGTCCACTGTATCGATAATTAATGTATTTCAGTTTTTTCCTAGCCATTTTCTCAAACTCACTTCCATACAAGTTTAATCTAATATTTCTTGTCCTCTTTGTCTTATTTTGCCCTCCAAACTGCCTCACTTCATTTAATTTCCTTCTATTTTCCTGTCTACCTAAATATACCACCAAAAACCATATGGATGCATGGTATCAACTGCTATGATGTTCTTCCTGCTTATGTGGTGACCACTCTCCGTCTAGTCTGGCTTGTCAGCTGTCTGGGGCACAGTAATAGATCTATCCTATATTTAAACAATGTCGCAATGGAGATGCTTTTGTTTTGGTCAACTGGCAGCATTGTGATTCAGAAGAAAAAAGCAGTCTTATTAGAAAAACACTTGCGTATTCACTTAAGCACCTGCTTAACTTCAATTCAAATAAAAAAAAAAGTATGTCTGTAAACTGAGCATGTGCTTAGGTGCTTTCTAGACTAGAATATGTGAATTTCTGTGACATTAGGGTGTATATTAGAATTTTGTTTTCTTTATTTGTCATTTGGTTTGAAACAACTAATGTGTAAGCCACAAGACAGATTTTTCATTAATCAGAAGATCCAGGAACACTTGAAAGGTAATTAGGCAAACTGTTTATAAGAACCAGGTCTAAAGGAAAGCTTAGACTCATAAACTATTTATACTAAAATGTCACTGAATTCTCAGATTGCAATGATTAACATAACTATTTGTAAACAGGATGGATGATCAAACCCTTATGAAAATAAAGTGAAGCCAGCTTATTCTTTGATTCATAAACAATCTTTTTTTAAAATGTTATTTACTCAGAACATGTAACAGATATTCACAAATTTGAGAACTCTGAGCATAGCAAAAACCTGCAAAAGCTGGCTTCTATAGTATCCTTCCCCTTCTGTCTATTATGAAGTGATCGTGAAATTTTCATGCCTTCCCTAATTCAAAAATGTTCACAATTTTTTTTTTCCCCAGGAAATAAGCCATGGTCTGCAGTTCATTTATGAACAGTTCATTTTGAAGATCTTCAGTTCACCACGTGGTATTGTTTCTGTTCCAGGTGATTTATGGTATGGTATGTACCTAACAAATGCAGCGTGAAATATGAACACTATGAATCTTATATATGGCTAGAAGTAAGCTCTCAGTAAATATGAGAATTCTCAAACTTAAGGCAAGACTGCAACTGGCTTTTTTGGACTGCCAAAGTCCAAACAACAAGAGAGCGAATCATCATCCTTAAAGCACTCAACACAGTGTTATTCCTGCATGCATGAGAGCACAGATTGCTTACTCTGTACACTTTTTGGTACAGACAACATTCTGAGGAAGCAAGTACTGCTCTGTCTTCCCGTATGTGACTAGGGCCAGTGGCTGCCAATGTCATCTCAAAGATGTCCAAAGCTCTGCATTGCTGCTCTTATAGTGACCTATTTGGAGAAGGCACAGTACTAAGCAGCCTCAGCCAGTATTCTGTCAACAGAGAGAAAACACAACAAATAGATGCATGGAAAAGAGAAGACAAAAAAGATAGGAATTTGGTTTTAATAAGGAATAATACACCACAAATACTGAAAGCCAAATTTATTCATTCTGGCACTGACCCACAGCCCACAGATGCCAGTGGGATTCTTTATTTTAAGTTCAATGAGTTTTGGTTGAGATCCCTGGAGGAGAGCTAGAAACAGCCAGATCTGCGGAAGAGAGAAGAAGGACCCACTAATGACAGCAGAAGGCTGTGCGCCAGGACATCTAGCTGAGTCACCTGCTTTGCCCCAGACTTTCTTAGATCATGAGGCTGCATCTATATGTAAACAGCATAGTACAGTGCAGGTACAAATGACCTACTTGAGCATGTGGCAGCTTTGAAACATGGCAATAACATCAGGCTGGCACTTGACTCAGCATGACATGGGGCTGACACAATTCTGCTTTCAGAACTGAGATTTTCTCTCCGCATAAACACTGTGGTGCTTCACATGGACATACCACCTTGTCTGGTGACCTCAGATGCGCCTAGACCGGTGGTTCAAGGTGAGCATGTCCACAGCATCACCCCAGAAGCCACTACAGAGGGCTGCGGTCAGGTAAATCAGTTATGGGAGAATTCAGGGGTATGTTCATGAAGGCCAGCTGAAAAGATATACCGTGGAAAAAAACCCATATATAACTTTCAGTCATGGAGAAAGGACAAAAAGACTCCCCATATCATGGGGAGAGCAAGTTTACAGCTCATTTGGTGACATTACAGCCAGATTTTAATCAGATATTATTGCGTTTAAATCCAACTGGGTTCAAAGAAAGATTAAGTTCCCTTCTTACTAGACTTCACTTTCATACTCAGAGCGGGAAGGGAAGGTTTCTACAGAGAACTTCAAAAAGGTAAAATATTTAGAACATTTCTCAAAATTACTTAGATTATAGTATTTGTTTTCCATTCTTTGCTTTTAAATACAAATCACTTATTTTCTGTGTTGTTGTCTCCTTGGCTTTGCTGCAGCTTCCTTTCTACATGTGTGTATGTAGCATCAGCAAAGTAACATTCCTGCCGGGTTTACGACGTCTTTGAACTGAATGTACAGAGCTTGACAGTTATTTTCTGGATTGTTTTGTACTCAAAAATAGAGACATGGATCAGGGTATATTTAGAAGAGTGGACAGGTCTGATATGAGGTTCTAAACAGAGGCCAAAAAGGCTATCAGAGGTTAACCACAAAGAAGATTTAGATTAAGGCTATCAAATGAAGACATATCCTTCCTGGGCTGACCCTAGAGTAGTGTGAAAAGAATTAAATGCATTTAAAAAAGAGATCTTTTAAACAGAATCTGACCATTTTTACATTGCTATGAAGTTTGCCATATATTTTAAAAGTGGCTGTTTTGTAGATAGTCTGTTACGCTTTTTCTTTGCCATTTAAAAATCATTAAAAATCAAACTTGTGTCAAACTGGCACAAACAATAAGAAAATAAAAAGGAATCTACTACCTCTTCATGGATAAGATGATGGACTATATGTATGTGTATTGAATAAAGACTTCACAGGTTTACAAATTACTGGAGTAAAAAGTAAAAGTAAAACTGCACATTACTACTAATATTTTATTAATATTAAAACACTAAGGATAAATATATTTGAGGTCTAGACAAAGATATCTGTTTTGGGGCAGCATAAAGGTGTACAGTAATATATGTGATTGTTCTGTGATAAAACTGTTGAACATTATACCTTCTCGTGCCCTGTTGTTTCCAACTGTTTTCTGTGGTAAATACATGACATATTTTACCGGGTCACCAATTCTTGCTTTGTAACTGCAAGGCTTGCAGCGAGTCAAGGAGCAGTCACAGCCCAGTGCTGCCTGACAACCTTTCTCCCCTGCCCACTGCATCAAGTGACAAGGGCATGCCCTGTATTGTGGGACTATCAAAGATAAGATAAGCACATACACTTTGGCACTGCCTAGCACCACAACTTCTCTTCACCTTTCCATGTGCAGTGCACAAGGTCAGGGAGCTGAAGAGACCTGAAACGCTAGGAATTTGCAAGTCCTCAGTGCTGCAGTGGGGGAAGAGGAGCTAGGGATTAACGGGGGAGCTAAAATGCAAATTTCATTTGGATAGTCGCCTCTCTCCCTCTGTATTAGCACTACAACCGCGACATGAAGCTTTCTTTGCTCCAGTACTGTTCAGTGCCATTTTAGACTCCTGGGGTACTGGAGATGTTGATAAGGAAGGGGTAGTAAGTATCTTGCCCCCACTTGAACAGCAGATTGAGGACAAGAAAAGACAATCTTGTGCATCTTTATGGCCACAGGCATGCACATGAGGGCTATGAATCCCGCTGTACCAGTCAGACATAAAGCTCTCCTAACAACATTGTGACCTAATGTATTCTTCTGTCTTCTCTTAAAATTTGATATTAGAATAACAATGTGTTCAGCTCACAGTATCCTGAGATTTTTGTAGTCTCCTTACTATCCCTGAGGCAGGACCTCTTCAGACAGCTTCGGTCTTCTCCAAACTCCTTACATCAATACTTGGATATGGTGACTTGCGGATCTTACAGCAAACTCTTTCACTGATATACCCCATCAGTTGTACCTCTAGGTCCTGGACTGAAGGAAAATGAAATGTTCTACCTTTTCTGTGTATGATGTCTCCTACTTTTTTCACCCCATCACTCATTCTCTGGATCCCCCCTTTCAGCTTTGAGCTCTGCCATGCCACAGCCCATGGTACAGGCCTGGGAATTAACCTGTGGTTGAGGGCTGGGACTTGTTCTCTCCACAGTCCTTAATTTCCTGTAACATAACAGCCCCCATGGATACAGTTCAAATCATTACAATTATTTCTTCCCTCCCAGCTTGATCCCATGATGTTTCTGAAAAACCACAAGACTCAGGGAAAAAAAAATCTTAATAATGGCAAGTGTTAAAGTCAAGTTAAAAGACCGCAAGCTAAAACTGATCTAAGAACAAGGAGTCTTTACAAAATAACAAGTTGCTCCACCCAGGTTGTATCTTTGTTTTAACAATCCAAACTAATCTTGTTTGTTTAACTCCCATGAAAATTTACAGTCTTTATACGTCCTTCTTCCCCTCCACTTGGTATGGGAGTTTCTAAAGCTTTTGCAAAGCATGGAAAGTAAAGGTCATTGTAAAACATATGGCACTGGAGCAGTACACTGCAAACACTGTCACAAGTGTGTCATTCTAAGTGATGGATTATATGTATATCCAGCGGAAAAGAGATTGAAAACAGCAGCATTGCTAGAGTTCCAGTTATGGATGCATCATTTTTTTCTGACCCAAGGAATGAGACTCCTCTTGTTAGACAATGGCAGGCAGCAGAATATGTCAGTGCACTACAACATAAAAAGAAATGGTTAAATGTCACGTCAACAGATGGAAGAGTGGCTGCAGCGTGAGGTGTAAGCTGGGAAGAAGTGGGGCTTCCCAGCTGCCTCAGCAGCCTCCGGAACCAAGAACGTCTGACCAGCTTCAAATGCTACTCAAGGAGTGTAATACAGGTAGAGGAGTGTCAGGCAGAGGCAGACTGACCAAGTCTCAAGTAAAAGTGTGGGAAAAGCCTTCTACTTATGGTACTGATCTGGAACATAGCTGTATATCCCCTGGGAAGTGGAAAGAGATCAAAATTGCTTCCACAGAAGCAAAGACCATGCTAATGGGATGGATCTGTTGCCATTCTAGACTGGAACTGAAGTCATTATCTGACAAAATAGCCTACAATATTGGACCTAAATCCTTCTTTGTCTGCCTCTCCTTGCCATGGCATATATCACTGAAGATGAAAGAACTGTAGGACTGATGTCATGAGTGGTGAAGTGGGGAAGAAAGTTTGATGGTTTCAGAATACTATGAAAACTTCACTTGCAAGGGGTGGACAACTGGCTTGGACAGGTGACATTAATGGATTATAAGCAGGCTTAAAGGTAACTGCTGTTGAATCAGTTCCACCCTTGAGATATGTCCTCACAGCTTCTCTACTTTAATACTGGGTAAGACTGATAAAAGTGGAAAGGACTGAGGAGGTATGGACTGAACTGATCAAGAATGGATGAAAGCATTCGAAGTTTTGGAAAGGAGAGTGGGGGGAACCAACGGTAGGAGCAAACTGATTCTTTCCTCCCACATTGCTATGTCACAACACTCAGAGATGCAAGTGGCTTTGTCAACCAGCTGAGTGAAATTCAGAATATATCAATTTGTAATAACTTTTCTAATTAATCTTACAACCTGGATTTTAGGTTACAGTAAGAAACTGGACCTAAAGAAAGCTACTGTTGAATCTGCTATATTTCTAAGTCAGTTTGCCTTTTCTAAGTTTCAGAGGGATTTGATACTTTGAGACTTAACTCATCTACAATTCAGATACAAACTATTAGTCCTCTCTGTATTTCATTATTGTTCTTTCCCTATTTCTTCCTTCTTTGTCGATACTGTATTCTAGAATTCATCAGTTGTTAATGAAATTACTTCTTGAGAATGTGCAAAGCTTGTATTACTCATTTCTGCTGTAGTTATAAACAAAACCTAGGTGCTGTGGGCCGAAGCTGATGTCAAAGTTTCTCAGTGATGTTAGCAAGGCTATTACTTGCTTTTTCAATGAAGCTGTATTGACAAATGGGGAGTTCATCTGTCAGTGACCAGTGGTACCATTTTTCTTTGCCTTTTGTAACTTGCCTGAACTCAGAGCAAGAGGTCATTCATCACTCTCTTTGACCATTTGTGCAAGCAAATAAGAAGCATGATTTCGGAAGTAAATCTTTAGCAGCTGTCACGTATTTCCCTTCTCCTGTTGATGTTAGTACAGGAATATGTATAGACACTTTATCATGTTAAGCTAACATGGCCACAAAGCCAGAACTATATAACGGGTTATTAGAGCTAAAGAATATTCAGGCATTTTGAAGGTTGCGTTTCTTTGGGGTTTGTTTGTTTGTTTGTTTTGTTTTAAACAGCATGTAGGAGGTAATCAGACATTAACAGGTGACTAGTTTGAACATAAGAATGCAATAGTTTCTCCACACGCAAGTTCGTTTTCAACTACTTCTATGTAAATGAAATAGTTTTGTATGGGGAAGAGGGGGAAAGTACTCCTGCATTTTGTTTTACTGTGATTTCATACTTGTCATAATAAAGTTCATTTCTAACTGTGGATGAAACTCACTGAGAAAAATCCTCCTTGCTCTATTCTATGAATGTCATGTATTTGTATTTCAATAACTTCTAGAATGAATCCCTAACCAACTGAGACCTCCTGATCATAGCATGTCTACATGCATTTGGAAAATTATGGTCCCTGCTTAGAGCTTAATGGTAAAATTAAGTGCTGTAAATGATTGCCACTTAATTGACTTCCATGTAGACTTCCTCATACAAGATTTCTCTTTGTGTATATACTAGAGGAGAATTTGTCCCAGTGGATGTATACGGCAATATAACTTCTTGGATATTTAAATATGTGCAGTGGGATGATGTAATCTGAGATACACTATAAATTAAATAAATTATGCTTAAAATATGTTATACTATATAGAAGAGAAGCAATTATTTGAAAATAGATACCAATGGATTTATTAGGAAAACAGGCATGTGGCAGTGGACAGAACTTCAGGCATTATCAAAAGCAATCCTCTGTTACTGCAGAGGCTATATATAAGCCCTATATCTTATTCAAACTTTTATTAAGCACCATCTTTAAATGAAGAAGTTGTTGTTTTTCCTGCCATTATTGTTGCTGAATAAAAACTTACATCTTAAGGGTTAGAAAATACTACCTTCTGGCCTGGTTCCAGACTGGGCCTATATAAAAGTTTAGAGAATAGTCGGACAGTTTTCTCAGCTTTTAGAGTATGCCATCAAAAGATTCTGTGTTTTGTATACCATATGTAACAATAAGAAATCACAATGCTGGAATTCATTTAATGTTTTGATAAGCTTTGTTAAAAATCCCCAAACCTACAGCCTCACACTTCAGAATTAATTTTAAACAAAGAGTCCTAAAGGTATGCAGACTCCATGTAATTTTCAGAGCCACCTTATTTCATCTGTACTTTAAGATGTCTTGTTTTGGTTTAAGAAAAATAAAAAAAACATTGAAGATCTTTTCTCCCTGGAAACCATATTTTCCATGGAGTGAAATGTACCATATTAAATCAATCTACACATCCAGACTTTTGAATCCAATTAAAATGTTCAAGATTATTTTTTTTTTAAAGACAGAATAGTAGCAACTTAAAAACAAAGGAAAGGCAAATATATTGTTAAAAAAAAGATAGACATTTTCTGACTAATACTTGGAAAGATGATCACGCATGAGAAGAGACTGTTTGCAGGACAAAGACAGGGGTAGATTTATGAATGTGAAAGGATGCAGTGTGTTGTTTTATGGTGTCCAATTGCGTGTCCTCTTAAATGACTTCTCAACTGATTAAGGGGCTGCAGTCTTTCGAACCATAAAAGACTTTCAGTTGTGTGCCCAATCATTTTACCTTCGCTTTGTATTGATTCTGATCATCTTGAAAATATGACTGGAAATTAGTAAGCAGTTCAGAAACTTTTTCCTTGTTTATGGTTTATCTTTTTTTTACACAAATCTTTCCAAATTACATGATCTTTCACACAGAAAATCTTTGAAAATCTTAGGCCTGTTTAGGTGAGTATTTGTTGAACAAATATCCTGGTTTTAATTTATATTTCATTTCCATGAATGTTATTACGTAACTAGTCATGTGCTTTTGGAAGAAGTCTCAGTGCTGATTTTTTGAAACAGTCCTGATTTGTCCAAGTGTCCAAAGCTAGACGGTTGCCATTGAAAAATCAATCCATCAGTGGAATTTAATAACCTAAATATTTTTGAAGAAGTATGCCTTTGTCCTTGCATATTGTTACAGCCTCCATTGTCATATGTGTGCAGTTCTTGCTGATGTTAGAGTGGTTGCACGTGAAAGTGGCTGACTTTCTACTTTTGTAAACACTTATTAAAGCATCTTTTTAATCTCTAAGGATTTATGACATCTGCTTTCAGAATCTAAATCTTTCCAAACTGGAGACACATTTTGATCCTTTCCAGAAACAAATTATATCAATATTCATTCAATAAGATATCAGGTAAGACATCAGTAAAACTTCCATAAAGTACTACGGAGGAGCAAAGCAGAAACTGACAGTATGCAACAACTTTGTATGTCCAATTTACTACTGAAGAAAAGGTGTAACTAATATCAAAACAGCCTCTTTGTTGAACTTGATAGCCAAAAATATTATGTCTCTTGGAGGAAAAGATGTGAAAGACCCATCAGCACAGAACAGGACAGAGAGAATCAGTGTTTTCAGAAACAGCCAAATCATTACTTTTCAGTGGGAAATTATACTTGAAGTCTTACCATGTAAATGGGGACATCTTTGTGATATAGAGGAAGTGATTCGTGGCAATTTTTGTTTATTTGCTTAATTTGTCCATTTTTATTAAAACTAGTGCTGCTTCATCTTATTTTTTGTACCAAACCCTTTCCATTTCCCTGTCACTGGGAAACGTTTTCCTGATTAAAATGAACAACAAACCTCAAAATAAATTTCAACAAGGAAAAAACCTCAGATTGCTAAGGAATCTAAAGAAGTATTCTATCAATGTGCATGTTTATAAGTAGAAACCAAAAATAAATAGCTCACTATCCAATCAGCATAGTATTACATCAATAGTCCTTTTAAAGATTTGTTAGTGTATCATCACCAAATGTTGACTTGTTGCTGTGTTTGAGTTGCTTGAATGTCAATGGTGAGATGAAATGAATATACCAAGAGGTGAATAGTTTTTTATACTTAGCCAGAGAGTAGAACCGATGAGTTTTAAACCCAGGAAGAATGCAGATCTACGTTACAAAACCCAGTTTAACAGAATTTTTGTTCTTCTAAGTAACCCCAGGCCCCCCAAGTTGAATAAGATAAATTTGCAAGGAGAAAAGGTGCTTTTGCCAGCTGTCTGTAGGTTTCGTTTCTTTAAGTTTCTAGGTCTGATTCTGACCCCAGTCAAATCGGTTTTTATGCGAAAAATAATTAAAAGTATGCAAGGGAAACACTTCCACCCTACTTGTGTAAAAAACCCAACAACCTATAAAAATCTGTATGCTTCCCTGATCTGTGATTTCCAGAGGAATTAACAAATACAGGCCAGACCAGCACAGGAATAGGAAGCATTTGGAGCTGTATTAGTTCCATTAAATGTTAGGGAAAGGATTTCCTTACACGGAAGAAAGCAAAATCTATAGCCTTCCTACATCAGATATATAGCATATCTGCCCTTTAACAGCAGAAGCTAGGGCAGAAGAGTAATTACAACCTCTCTTATCTTGTCCTTGTTCCAGAGTAGCACAGTACTGCTAGCTATCACCATTTGTTAGGAGGCAGCAATTTTCGGGAAGGCCTTCAATGCATTTAATCTCCTTTTGGACACCCCAATGGGGCTGGAGGAGAGAAACAGGAGATGGCAAAAATTATGGGTTACATTCAGTTTCCATCATTCACTACATACTTTTCATGTGGTGGAGGGGAGAATTGCACAGCAAGGTTTTTCCAGACCCTTGGCATATGTTAGCCTGCTTGTTTGCTGTTCTTAGAAACATTTTTTCAAGATCTACAGCTATAAATTACTTGAGGTGTATATCAGATATAACTGTTTATACCACTGCTACAGTGTGTGACTCAGACCAAACATGCCTTGTACAGATTCTGAAGAAGTAGACTTCTGCCTACAGACTGGAGTATCTTCCATAGCATGGAAGTCTTGCTTCTGTTTCTTGTGCGTAACAGGATTTCTGACTTCCAAGGTTTATCTGATTCAGCTGAGCAATGCAGTTTTTTCTTGGATTAAATTATTGAAAAGTCATCACAAAATTATAAAAATGTAAGTAAGATATGGTTTGCCCTTACTTTTCTAAACAGACGCACTGTGTAACCTATTCTTTATACTTTGTGAGTGACTTCCACTAAAATATAGTCACTGCAGACAGAATTCTTTCTATACTGAAGCTAATTAGAAATAATGTTTTAAAATGTGCTTCTAGGTAGCTGTAACAATAAAACCTTTCTAGCAAAGGAGCTAGACACCCTTGCTAGTAGATATGAACATAAAAGCTGCTTGACATGCTTCATGTACAATGGTAGTATTCACCACAACCAGCAACCAGCAAATGAGACAAATTAAAATCTAATTGTTTGCCTTTCTAACAATTCACGAGCCCTTGGACTCTCCAATAGTTGTAAATACTTCAAAGGTGGGCTTTCATACTCATGTACAGCATGGCACCCATGGTACAGCATTTTGTACCCATGATACAACATACCATGAAAGTCATCAAATATAAATTATGTGGAATGCAAATTATACATGCTGTGTAATGTGCCTGACAGCCTGAAAAAAAGAATGAAAATAGCAAAAAAATTCTTACTGTGTGTAGAAATGCTGAATCAGACTCCCCCCCACAATCTAGCAGGATAGTCTGAAAATTCTGTTTTTGTGGATTTTGTTAACTTTTTTCTCCCCTCCCAACTGCCATGCTGTCGTGGTTTAACCCCAGCCAGCAACTCAGCACCACGCAGCCGCTCACTCGCTCCCCCCCCACCCAGTGGGATG